>CM077652.1:29111972-29206972 GCA_039707465.1 Rhabdophis nuchalis
GGATTATTGGGACCTGGTTTGTTAAGGTATGTTGTCTTAAACGTTAGCCGTTGTCCTATTCATGGAACAAAACCTTCCAAGACCCTTTGCCCTTTGACTGAAGTTTGAATTATTGGCACTCTTTTCAAGGTCTCCAGCCTGAAAGAAGGAGAAGAACCCGTCTCCCCCCCCCCCCCCCATAGCTCCATTCCCAAGTCTTAAGGCTGCAACAGACTCGAGGGAGAGGAGAATGCTCTGGCCCTGCGTGTCTGCATAGTGCCAGCCGATCGGTCACTGACGCAGAGCGGCTGCAGCGTCATAAAGCAGACGTAAGTTATGGCACTGCAGTGTCCTTTTATTCCGCTCTTGAGTAAGTTGGGTTTAGGCGAGCATGACGCCTGAAGAAGGCCTTTAAAAGGCTCCTTAATTTGACTGGGTGGGTCTAAGACTTTGGAATAAACCTGTCAAAATTACTAGTCCGCCCAATTTATTAGTTTTATTTAGCGTAGGGCAACTGAAGAGCTCATCCAATCATTGATATACAAATTGAGCCCAGCAAATGGACATGGAAAAGACCCATGATTGGGATTAGATTAGATTACATTAACAGAATTGGAAGGGATCTTGTAGGTCATCTAGTCCGACCCCCCAGGCAGGAGACCCTACGCCATTTCTGACAGGTGGCAGTCCAAGTCTCTTCTTGAAAGCCTCCAGGGATGAAGCTCCCAAAACTTCCGAAGGCAACTTCTGTTCCATGGGTTGATGTTCTCCTGTCAGGAAATTTCTCCTCCTTTGTTGATTTGGGGATGGGGGAGCTATGAAATTAAACGGTGTTTGATTTTTATAGGACTATCTTTAGAGGGGGAAAAAGAAATCTTCCCAGCACATCCTGCGCAAGAGAAAACCCCAAAGAAATGGATGTGCCTCTTAATCCCCTCTAAAGGTTGCAGTTCTACAGAGGAATCGTTGAGCCGGTCATCTGCACCTCCATCACTGTCTGGTTTGGCTCTGCAACCCAACAAGGCAAACACGGAGGATAATCAGAACTGCAGAAAAAACAATGGCTGCCAACCTGCCTTCCATTGAGGACCTACACACTGCACGAGTCAAAAAGAGGGCCTGGGAAATATCTACAGACCCCTCGCATCCTGGACATGAATTGTTTCAAACTCCTACCCTCAAAATGACGCTATAGGGCACTGCACACCAAAGACAACTAGACACAAGGACAGTGTTTCCCCGAACGCCATCACTCTGTCTAAACCAATAATTCCCTCACCATTGTCAAACTATTCACTGAGGCTGCATTAACTATTACTATTAATCTTCTCATCGTTCTATCGCCATCTCCTCCCACTTAGGACTGCGTGACTGTAATCTTGTTGCTTGTATCCTTACGATTTATATTGATATTGATTGTTTTCTAGTATGATTTGATTGCTTATTTGTACCCTCTGACTATCATTAAGTGTTGTATCTTCATGATGCTTGACAAATGTATTTAGTCTTTTTACGTACATTGAGAGCATCTACACCAAAGACCAATTCCTTGTGTGCCCAATTACACTTGGCCAAATAAAGAATTCTATTCTATTCTATTCTATTCTATTCTATTCTATTCTATTCTATTCTATTCTATTCTATCTTATTCTATTCTATTCTATTCTATTATCAAATTGTCAGGAAATAAATAGCAACTTTGAAAATAAACCGGAATTTATTCCATTGATGCATTTTACAGGTTTCGTGTATTCTGGATCGACTTGAAACATAAATTAAATCCAATAAATTTGACATTCAGTTCTCCTCCTGTCTTTTACCATGGATTTATTTGCTTTGCTAGGCTCCCTCACCCTATCTTTTAAAGGGCGATTGTGGTAGGATGTGTTTTTTTTTATTTTTAAACTTCTTTTCCTAGATTTGAACTGCTGGAGTGGATGATTTAGCCGATAAGCACACAGGAGGCCTGAGCGGCATGCAGCCACCTGGATAAGCTTGGTGAACTCTGCTTGGGTCATTCCCAACAGATCATAAATCAAAAGGTATTTATAGAAGGAAGGGCCATATTTAAAAGCCACCATCAGGAAAGCCTTAAATTAGCAGATGATTAAATTCTCCACGGAAGCTTCCTTTGGAGGTCTGATAAATCTTTCAGGGCGTGTTTTAGTTCCAGGTCAGCAATTTCCAGCCTGGAGTTGCATTGTCTGAATTTGCTGCATGATGTCTTTGGAAAACTACCTGTGCACAGGTGCTCCTTGACTTGGGACAATGGATCCAATCCAGCAAAAAGAGTGGAATGGAATGGAATAGAATAGAATAAAAATATGGAATGGAATAAAATAATGGAATGAGACTAGACTAGACTAGACTAGACTTGACTAGAATAGGACAATATGAATTAAGGATAGGATAGGATAGGATAAGATAGGATTGGAATAGAATAGAATAGAATAGAATAGAATAGAATAGAATAACAGAACAGAACAGAACATGGAATGGAATGGAATGGAATAAATAGAATAATGGAATGAAAAACAGAACAGAACAGAATAGAACAGTTGGAAGGGACTTTGGAGGTCTTCTAGTCCAACCTGCTCAAGCAGAAGATCCTATATTATTTCAGATAACTGGCTGGTCCAGTCTCTCCTTAAAAACCAGCCAGTGATGAAACACCCCCGATTTCCGAAGGCAAGCTGTTTCCACTGGTTAATTGTCCTCACTGTTAAGAAATTTCTTCTTAATTCTGGGTTGCTTCTCTCTTTGGTTAGTTTCCATCCATTGCTTCTTGTCCTGTCCTTTTGGTGCTTTAGAGAATAATTTGACCCCCACTTCTTTGTGGCAGACCCTCAAATACTGGAAGACTGCTATCATGTCGCCCCTAATTCTTCTTTTCTGTAGATTAGCCAAACCCAAATCCTGCAGCCGTTCTTCATGAGTTTTAGTCCCCAGGCCTTTGATCATCTTAGTTGCTCTTCTCTGAACATTTTCCCAAGGTCTCAACACCTTGTTTTGTGGTATGGTGACCAGAATTGGTTGCAGTATTCCAGCTGTGGTCTTACTAGGACTTTATAAAGCGGTACCTAGTACTTGGCGTGATCTTGATTCCATGCCTCTGTTTACACAACCCAGGATTGCATTCGTTTTGGGGGGCTCTTATTTAAAGGTAAGGTAAAGATTCCCTTCGCGCATATGTGCTCGTCGTTCCTGACTCCAGGGAGCGGTGCTCATTCTCCGTTTTCAAAGCTAAAGAGCCAGCGCTGTCCGAAGACGTCTCCGTGGACATGTGGCTGGCATGACTCAAAGCCGAAGGCGCATGGAACCCTGTTCCCTTCCCACCAAAGGTGGTTCCTGTTTTTCTACTTGAATTTTTTAATGTGTGTTTCGAACTGCTAGGTTGGCAGAAGCTGGGAGAAGTCACGGGGAGCTCACTCTGTTATGCAGGGCTAGGGATTCGAACCGCCGAATTGCTGACCTTTCTGATCAACAAGTTCAGCATCTTAGCCACTGAGCCACCACGTTAGTTAGAAGAGAAGTAATAAGTGATTTATTTATTTATTTATTTATTGAATTTATACCCCGCCCTTCTCCGAATGGACCCAGGGCGGCGCACAGGAACATTAAAAACATACAAAACATATAAAACTATTTCTTTTTTAAAAAACTTATTCCACTAAGGGCCTGTGCTAAAACCAAATTAAAATCCCCATTTTAAAACTATTTAAGAGTCGGTATTGGAGGCTGCGCAAGGCCGGCTAGTTGGATAAGTGTGTCTTCAGACACTTGCAGAAGAGGTGGAGGTCAGATATGGTACGGAGTTCAGGGGGCAAGTCGTTTCAAAGGGCTGGCCCCGCCACAGAGAAGGCTCTTCCCCTGGGTGTCGCCAGTCGGCATTGTCCGGCCGATGGCACCCTGAGGAGGCCCACTCTGTGGGAGCGTATCGGTCTGAGGGATGTATGGGGCAGGAGGCGGTCTCGCATATAACTAAGGCCCCGAGCCATGGAGCGCTTTAAAGATGGTCGTTAGGACCTTGAAGGCACCCGAAAGACCACAGGAAGCCAGTGCAGCTCGCGCAGGATAGGTGTTATATGGGAGTGTCTAGGCGCTCCCCGGTAATTACCGTGCGGCTGCATTCTGACTAGCTCAGCTTTCGGGTGCACCTCAAGGGAAGCCCCATGTAGAGAGCATTACAGTAGTCGAGTCGAGACGTGACCGAGTGCTTGAGTGACCATGTGTAAGGGGAAAGTTCCTCTTCTCTCGGATTAGCGTTGTCCAGTTAGAACCATGTTAGTGGTGCAGACGGGACAGAATCTGAGTTGAGGTCACCTTCTGTTGATAACCCGTGGATCCATCATCTACTGCTCCACATAGCAAACCTTCGCAGCCAGCTTACGGCATCCTGAGGATGTATCCTAAGTGAGATGAGTGTCAGGCCTGCAGAGATATCCTCCTGGATCGTTGGCCTGCCACACTTTTCAATTATTCTAGTATGCTTTTTCTATTGTGGGAAAACGGGAGGGGGGATTGTATGGAGTTAGATGCAATGTAGCCATAACTACGTTCTTTCTAGAAAGCCAAGGTCACCCTTTGTCTCTGCACCTCTGTACTTGACCGGAACTGGATGGGTGGGAGCTGCCAGCATGGCAGTGGGGAGATTGCACCATGGGATGGACTTGTGGTGTAGAGGGGCAAGATCTTGAACTTTCAACTGGGTGGGGGGAAACCGGGAAGCTGTCAGATTCGGGGTTTCCCCAGATGTGCCAACATGGCTCTCTTCATCAATTGGAACTTTGAGGAATGCTTTGCCGCGGACTCTGATTTAATTTCGGAAGCTAATTGGAACCCTGACACTGAGCTTCAATGCCCTAAATTCGTACCATTTCACACACACACACCCCACTACACACATTTCTCAGCTGAAAAGGAACATCTTCATGAAATAATGTGCACTCCTTCTGCTGATCGTCTCGGGAGTTCCCCTCGACTCCCACTCCTGCAGTCAAGGACGCCGGAGCCAATCACAGCCAGGGGTTCCACACAAAGCTATTATTATACAATCCCCAGGCCTTGTTTACAGTGGGGTTTTCTCCCCCTCCCCATTTGCAACGCTGCCGAGTTATCCCCGCTGCTAATTCCCCCTCTTCCTTTTCAACCAGCAGCCGCAGCTACCAAATCTCATTAAGCCATCGTCGGAAGCTGGAATGTGGTGGGTGGTGGTGGGTGGTGGGGTTTGATGGTGGCGTGAGGCAGCTGCCTCTGGAAGTCCCACGAAGGCTTTGAAGTCGACTAGCCTAATGCGAGGCCTTGAAAACAAGCCAGAGGAGGTGTCAAGACATGATTTGATGCTCCGTCCGTCCACCCGTGTCCTCGGGAAAGAGATCCCACCTTTGAACCGTTCTTCTTGGGTGGAGAATAAAATACGAAGAGCTTTGGGGCTCATTCTCGTTTGCTTGCAGGATGGCGAACATGATTTGCTTTTCCCTCTAAATATCTGTGGATTAGAGACCGAGGGGGAGAATAGGGAAGAGTATCCCAGATAACATGTATTTGGGATAATCCTCCCTCCTGTCGCTCCCCTTCCTTCCTTCCTTTTCTTCCTTCCTTTCTTCCCTCCCTCTCTCCTTCCTTCCCCACTTCCCTCTCTCTCCCTTCCTTCTTTGTTCCCTTCTTCTCTCCCCTTCCTTTCCTTTCCTTCCTTACCTCCCTCTCTCCCTCCCTCCTTCCTCCCTCCCCTCCCTTGCTGCCTCCCTTCCTTCCTTCCTTCCTCCTTCCTTGCTTCCTTCCTTCCCTCCATTCCTTCACCACCTCTCTCTCCCTCCTTCTCCTCCTTGCTTTCTTTTCTTCCTTCCTTCCCTCTCTCCCTCCCTCCTCCCTTCCTCCCCCTCCATGCTTCCCTTAATTCCTCCCTTCCTTTGCCACCTCTCCCCCTCCTCCCTCTCTCCCCTTCCTTCCTTCCTTCCTTCCTTCCTTCCTTCTTTCACCACCTCCCTCCCTTCCTTTGCCACCTCTTTCTCTCCCTCCCTCCCCTCTCTTGCTTCCTTCATTCCTCCCTCCCTCGCTTGCTTGCTTCCTCTCCCTTCCTTCACCACCTCTTTCTCTCCTCCCCTCCCTCCCTCCCTTCGCCACCTCCCTCTCTCCCTCCCTCCTTCCTTATCCCTTCCTTCTCTCTCCTCCCTCCCTTCGACACCTTCCCCCCTCCTTGCTCCCTCCCTCTCCTAGGGGAGTTAGGAAAGTGGGAAAAAAATCCACATAATATGAGTATTTAAAACCGCAGCGATAATTTCCTCCTAAACAAGAACGGCTCCCTTTCTTTAGATCTGCTTTTGTGCCTTGCCCATTACATCCTACATTCTAAAAAGCAACATAATGAAGATGGAGCCTGTTCATTCCTAGGGACGGGTGCTTCTGCCAGAAATAGCTTTCACGCTGGCAACTCAAAGATTAACCCTCGCAAAGGGTGCCTGAATCAAGCCTTGATAAGAATGTCTTTTACAGAGGTATACAAACCGGACACAATTTCCCCTCTCCCAGCAAACCCCTTTCCATCACCCTGAATTACCATCCTCTGAGTTCTTCTCTTGGGTGTTCCTTCCCCTAATATGATTTGAAAACCAGGAACCCGATTTATTCCAGCACGACTTTAGAAGCAGCCCCAGAAGAGAGAGAGGCTTCATTTATTTCAATACACACCCAGGGCTTGCAAGGGGAAAGGAAAAGGGAGGGGGAGAAAGGGAGGGAGGATGGGAGGGAGAGAGGGAGGGAGGGAGAGAGGGAGGGAGGGAGGGAAGGAAAAGGGGAGACGAGGGAGGGAGGAGAAGGGAAGAGAAAGTAGCTAGAAGGGAGGGAAGAAGGAGAGAGAGAGGGAGGGAGGGAAGGAAAAGGGGAGAGGAGGAAGGGAGGAGAAGGGAAGGAAAGGAAAAGTAGCTAGAAGGGAGGGAAGAAGGTGGGCGGGAGTGAGGGAAGGAAGGGGAAGGGAAAGGGGAGAGAAGGGAGGGAAGAAGGAGGGAGGGAGGGAAGGAAGGGGAAGGAAAAGGAGTAAGCCTTGGAAATTAAGGAAAACATCCGAGAAGCTGGATTTCCTTATCCCAAATCGAGAGTAAGTGCCAATTTTCCTTAATTTCCAAGGCTTACTCCTGAGCTACTCCACCCATGCACACTTGAGCAAACACACACAAGCTGCTGCTCTCACCAGAGGAGCAACGTCACAACTGCAGGGTAGATGTGAGTCCTGGAAAGATGGGTGTCAGTTCTGTTGGCTGCAAGGCATGACTTGACCACATCTGGAGAGACCAATGGTCAGAAGCAGCATGTTGCTCTCAGTACCTTGGGAGACTGCTAATGTATTGATGGATGCAAGATACGAGGCCTCCTATGGCCAGGAGGAGAAGGAAGGGCGTCCTTGTGAGCGTAGAACTGCATTATGCCTACTCAGGGGTTATCGTTTGAGTTACAATTAAAATGAAATCGAAACAACGTACAAAAACAAAAGTATTTAGACCAGTATTTGTACATGCTGAAGATCTGTGGGCTTTACCTCCCCGAATTCTGGACGTTGAAGTTCAAACATCTACAGGTTGTCAAGATAGAGAAACAGTGCAACAGATAGGGATTAGGAGCATTTGAGTTCAGGACTATGGACAGCAACCTCACCACCGGATCTCAAGACAAGTTTCTCCAAATAATAAGAATAAGATTAAGATTAAGAATAAGAATAAGATTGCCCTAGTGGGCGATTACTTAAATATGAGCCATTCGTGTGCTGCAGCTGCCAAAAATGTCAACACAGTTCTAGGCCGCCTAAACAGAGGGAAAGAATCAAGATCACATGAAGTGTTAATACCACTTTGTAATGCCTTGGTAAAGCCACACTTGGAATCCGGCATCCAGTTTTGGTCGCCATGATGTAAAAAAGATGTGGAGTCTTTAGAAAGAGTGCAGAGAAGAACAACAAAGAGGATTAGGGGACTGGCGGCTAAACCATATGAAGAACGGTTGCTGGAACTGGATATGTCTAGTCTTATAAAAAGAAGGACCAGGGGAGACAGGATAGCAGTCTTCCAATATCTCAGGGGCTGCCACAAAGAAGAGGGAGTCAAATTATTCTCCAAAGCACTTGAGGGCAGAACAAGAAGCAATGGGTGGAAACTAATCCAGGAGAGAAGCAATTTAGAATTAAGGAGAAATTTCCTGGCAATTAAAACAATTGATCAGTGGAATAACTTGCATCCAGAAGTTGTGAATGCTCCAATACTGGAAGTTTTAAAGAAGATGTTGGATAACCATTTGTCTGAAGTGGTGTAGGGTTTCCTGCCTAAGCAGGGGGTTAGACAAGAAGATCTCTAAGGTCCCTTCCAACTATGTTAAATAAAAAAAAATAAGAATAAGAATGGACTAGAAATAGAAATGGGAATGAATAGAACAGAACAGAATAGGGAGGGAGAACGGAACAGAATGGAACAGAACGGAGAACGGAGAACGGAGAAGGGAAGAGAAGGGAAGAGAAGGGAAGAGAAGAGAAGAGAATAGAATAGGAATATAATAGAATAGAATAATGGGATTAGACAAGGAATTTGTCTCCAGTGCACAAGGTCTCAGTGTACACACAAAAACAACAAAGTAATAATAATCGCAACAACGATACCAAGAAGAGACTGTAGTAGAAAAGTTGAGAAGGAGAATAGCAATCCAGCCACACATCATAAATAAATGTATTTATTTATTTTATTTTATTACATTTATATCCCGCCCTTCTCCGCAAAGGACCCAGGGCGGCGCACAGGAGATTTAAAAAACATACAAAAATAGAACATAAATAATTTAAAATATATATTAGATCCCAAACCTGTGCTAAAACCAATTATTAGTTAAAACCCAATTTAAAACTTTTCTACAGTCCCCATGGGAGGTTAGGCTAGGCCGGCTTGATGAAAAAAGTATGTCTTTAGACATTGGCGGAAGAGGCGGAGGTCGGTGATGGTCCGGAGTTCAGGGGGTAGGTCGTTCCAAAGGGCAGGGCCTGCCACAGAGAAGGCTCTTCCCCTGGGTGTCGCCAGTCGGCATTGTCCGGCCGACGGCACCCTGAGAAGGCCCTCTCTGTGGGGGCGTATCGGTCTAAGGGATGTATGGGGCATGAGACGGTCTCGCATATAACTAGGCCCCGAGCTATGGAGCGCTTTAAAGATGGCCGTCATACTTAGACATGACATGATGAATCGGATTTGTCAGCGAGGCCAGGATGATACCGATGTGCAGTTTTGTTACAACTTGGGATTGTCACATTGAGGGTTTTTTAAAATAATGAACATATCCAACAATCTGTAGCCCTTTGGACTAGAACTGTGGAGATCCAAATTCTGGTCCTTTGTTTCTCAACCTTGAAAACGTGTGGACTTCAACTCCTAGAATTCCCCTCGGCAGCATGTAGAAAAGATGAGAATAGAGGAACCAGGCCTTCCAATTTGAGAGGCCAAAAAAGCACCAGGAATGAAGAAATTACTGGGGGGGTGGGGGAAACACCTCGTGAGATTTGGCACTTTCTGGGAAACCGCTCAGAGGCGAAGCTGTGGGCAATTCCTGCTGATTATTTTCACTGCCGCCTTAGTCAAGGCAACCAAGCATCATCGCCGCTGAGGGGTAAAGCGCTGAGTGTAGGTGCCTGCCAAAGGTTTCGCTGCCTTGTGCAATGCAAGCTGACTTTGCGAGATCCTTCAGCGGCCTTCGGATAAACGATCTGGCAGGCGCTCCGCTTTGCTTTGCCTCAAGTTGGGCCCGACCTCCACACTTGCCCTGCAGGCCCGCGGGACACAGGCTGGGAGTAACAGGAGTAGGTCGAAGGCAATGAAAACTCCCAGAGTTTTCAGCCACATGTGGATTATTATTTGGGGCCAATAATCCACATTAAAAAAAAATCGTATTCATTCCAATGGGGCGGAGACGCATCTCCAACTTCTGATATGTGCCATATGCCCATCAACGTGGCCCAGTTGTATCATTCTCGCAGGATTACATTTTTTACTACCCAAGAAAGACATTTCAGAAATGTCAACCATTTCTCTTTCTTTCCATTCTTCGGGAAAGGCTAAAATCATGACAGTGCCATCTGTTAGCAGATCTCGAGTTCTCCGTTAGGTTATAAAATAAATCCCATTGTGACTGGGGGAGGGGGGGAGCAAAAAAGAAGAGGGAGAGGAAGAGTTGGAGGTAAAGAGGAAGAAGAGGAGGAGGTGGGCGGAGGAGGAGGAGGACAGGAGGGGGAGATGGAGGGAGGAAGGGAGAGGAGGAAGAGGAAGGAGAAGGAGAGGACAAAGAAGGGGGGACAGGAGGATGGGGAGGGAGGTAGATGAGAAAAGAGGAAGAAGGGGAAGTGGGTGGAGGGGAAGATGGAGGGAGGAAGAGGAGGACAGGAGGAGGGGGAATTGGAGATAGGGGAGTAAGAGGAAAAAGAAGAGGAGGAGGAAGTGTGAGGAGCAGGAAGACAGGGGGAGAGGGAGGACAGGAGGAAGGGAGAAGGAGGAAGAGGAAGTAGAAGAAGAGGAGGAGGAAGAGGACAGTGAAGGGGGAGGATGAGGAGGTGGAGTTGGAGGTAGAGGAGAAAAGAGGAAGAAGAGTGAGGACAGGAAGAGGGGAGAAGGAGTTGGAGGTAGAGGAAGAAGAGGAAGTAGAAGAAGAGGAGGAGGAAGTGGGAGGAGGGAGAGGATGGTGGAGGACAGGAGGGGGGAGAAGAAGAGGGAGGACAGGAAGAAGGGAGAAGGAGTTGGAGGTAGAGGAGGCAGAGGAACAGGAAGTAGAAGAAGATGAGGAGGAAGCGGGAGGAGGGAGAGGATGGGGGAGGACAGGAGGGGGGAGAGGAAGAGGGAGGACAGGAAGAGGGGAGAAGGAGTTGGAGGTAGAGGAGGAAGAGGAAGTAGAAGAAGATGAGGAGGAAGCGGGAGGAGGGAGAGGATGCGGGAGGACAGGAGGGGAGGAGAGTAAGAGGGAGGACAGGAAGAGGGGAGAAGGAGTTGAAGGTAGAGGAGGAAGAGGAAGTAGAAGAAGATGAGGAGGAAGCGGGAGGAGGGAGAGGATGGGGGAGGACAGGAGGGGGGAGAGGAAGAGGGAGGACAGGAAGAGGGGAGAAGGAGTTGGAGGTAGAGGAAGAAGAGGAAGTAGAAGAAGAGGAGGAGGAAGTGGGAGGAGGGAGAGGATGGTGGAGGACAGGAGGGGGGAGAAGAAGAGGGAGGACAGGAAGAAGGGAGAAGGAGTTGGAGGTAGAGGAGGAAGAGGAAGTAGAAGAAGATGAGGAGGAAGCGGGAGGAGGGAGAGGATGCGGGAGGACAGGAGGGGAGGAGAGTAAGAGGGAGGACAGGAAGAGGGGAGAAGGAGTTGAAGGTAGAGGAGGAAGAGGAAGTAGAAGAAGATGAGGAGGAAGCGGGAGGAGGGAGAGGATGGGGGAGGACAGGAGGGGGGAGAGGAAGAGTGAGGACAGGAAGAGGGGAGAAGGAGTTGGAGGTAGAGGAAGAAGAGGAAGTAGAAGAAGAGGAGGAGGAAGTGGGAGGAGGGAGAGGATGGTGGAGGACAGGAGGGGGGAGAAGAAGAGGGAGGACAGGAAGAAGGGAGAAGGAGTTGGAGGTAGAGGAGGCAGAGGAACAGGAAGTAGAAGAAGATGAGGAGGAAGCGGGAGGAGGGAGAGGATGGGGGAGGACAGGAGGGGGGAGAGGAAGAGGGAGGACAGGAAGAGGGGAGAAGGAGTTGGAGGTAGAGGAGGAAGAGGAAGTAGAAGAAGATGAGGAGGAAGCGGGAGGAGGGAGAGGATGCGGGAGGACAGGAGGGGAGGAGAGTAAGAGGGAGGACAGGAAGAGGGGAGAAGGAGTTGAAGGTAGAGGAGGAAGAGGAAGTAGAAGAAGATGAGGAGGAAGCGGGAGGAGGGAGAGGATGGGGGAGGACAGGAGGGGGGAGAGGAAGAGGGAGGACAGGAAGAGGGGAGAAGGAGTTGGAGGTAGAGGTGGAAGAGGAAGTAGAAGAAGAGGAGGAGGAAGCGGGAGGAGGGAGAGGATGCGGGAGGACAGGAGGGGAGGAGAGTAAGAGGGAGGACAGGAAGAGGGGAGAAGGAGTTGAAGGTAGAGGAGGAAGAGGAAGTAGAAGAAGATGAGGAGGAAGCGGGAGGAGGGAGAGGATGGGGGAGGACAGGAGGGGGGAGAGGAAGAGGGAGGACAGGAAGAGGGGAGAAGGAGTTGGAGGTAGAGGAGGAAGAGGAAGTAGAAGAAGAGGAGGAGGAAGCGGGAGGAGGGAGAGGATGGGGGAGGACAGGAGGGGGGAGAGGAAGAGGGAGGACAGGAAGAGGGGAGAAGGAGTTGGAGGTAGAGGAGGAAGAGGAAGTAGAAGAAGATGAGGAGGAAGCGGGAGGAGGGAGAGGATGCGGGAGGACAGGAGGGGAGGAGAGGAAGAGGGAGGACAGGAAGAGGGGAGAAGGAGTTGGAGGTAGAGGAGGAAGAGGAAGTAGAAGAAGAGGAGGAGGAAGTGGGAGGAGGGAGAGGAGGGGGGAGGACAGGAGGAGGGGGAAGAGGAACGTTCCTCATAAATCTACTTTCAATGGGCTCACTTCATTAGAGAAAACATCTGCCTATAGAAGAGTGGGCAATGCTAACATTAATGGACTTGAAGACTTTCACTTAGCGCACTTGAAGTACTAAATGTGTATTTCATGAAATTAGCACTTTCCCGGGTATTAAGCATCCCGAAGTCACCCGCCTGGAAAATATGAATCTGTCAGGATGGCAACAAACGCTTCTGGCCTTTGGCTGCTTCTGCAGTGTTTTGTGAAGTGCGCAGTGCTCGCCACGCCAGAAGTGACTGAAATATCTCCAAAAAGCCCAGGCAGAAACATGCACCACTTCAGTAAGCCCCTGGATTGCTCTTGTGGCGGTTGTTTTTGGCTGCCTTTTATGTTTGGCCTCTGGTTTTTGTTTTTTTTACATTTCAGCAAGGGTGTGTGTGTGTGTGTGTGTGTGTGTGTGTGTGTGTTAGGATGCCAGGGAACCCCAAGAAAGTTGTGGATCAATGTGGATTTAAGATTCCAGTGGAGCTGGCAGCAGATTCGGACAGTGAGGAGGGTTGGGGAGGAACCTGGGCCAGTCCTGGAGTCTGGGGAAGGCTCGGAGGAGGGCTCTGTGTCAGAGGCAGAGAGGGGGCCAGAACTGTATGCCAGTTATCAGCTGCCTTCAGAGTCAGATATCAGTGGGTCAGAAGAACATCTGGAGCCTGTTCCCAGTGTGCGCATGCACGGAGTTGCCAGACGAAAGGAACAGCTAAAGAACAAGGGTTGGCTTGGGAGTAAGGCCACAGATGGACCATGAATGGCCCCTCCTGGAGGAAATAAAAGAGGAGCGAAAGGGGAGTGGAGCTTGCAGGAGACAATGAGTTCATCCCTGCATTCTTGCCCCATATTACGGACCTCCGCTCCTTCCGTCAAAAACTAAAAACTCACTTCTTCTGCCTGGCCGGCTTGGGTTAGTTGACCCATTCCCTCTAGCTGGATATTTCAAATTGTTTGATTAGGGTTTTTAGGGGTATTAGTTTTTAGCCAGTTTGGGATTTTAGCGCAGGGTCTAGGTTTAATTTGTTTTTATTTTAATTTTATTTATTTTATTCAATTTATATCCCGCCCTTCTCCAACAGGACCCATTGTATTATGTTTGTTGTTTGTATATGTATTTTTAATTCCCTGTGCACCGCCTCGAGTCCCCCTGAGGAGAGAGAGCGGTTTATAAACTAAATTATTATTATTATTATTATTATTATTATTATTATTGTTGTTGTTGTTGTTGTTGTTGTTGTTGTTGTTGCTATTGTTGTTATTATTGTTGTTGTTGTTATTATTATTATTATTATTATTATTATTATTATTATTATTATTATTATTATTATTATATTGCTGCATCTGAAAGATCTCTGCCTGGCCACTCTCCAAGCCTGATAAAGGTCGGTAATTGTGAGCTATCTTGAAAGGCTGTGTTAGAGAGAAGACTTTGCTGGAGAGGAATTCACTGTAGATTAAATAAAAGGGGTTTATTAGGACAAGGACTCGACTTCGTGCTGCTGGGGAAGCCTCGGTCAGAACACTAGCAATGCACATGTTTCTAAAGCTTCTAGTCCCTTGTAATGATGATGCTACAGTTGAAAAATGGGTAAATTGCAAGAATCAGAGGATAGCAAACCTAAAATAACGCTTCCCTGGACTCCACTTCAACTCCAGGTGACTGCCTCCATACATATCCATTTAATTTTCTTAACAACAATAAGGAAATTTCTTCCCACCCCAGTTTACAGCCAGGGACTCTCCTGGTGTCTCCAATAAATATTAATCCAGTCTAATACAGTCTAGCTGCTTTCCGAATCAGCTAAGGTCAGCTAAGCATTGCTGTCTGCTGGGAGACAATAAGAAAAGCAGAATAAATTATGCTAACGAAAGATCGCAGAACAAACGATGGAGAAGTGGCTGAGTCAACTGGACTATGTTTGATGGGCATAATGGTACCGAGGGTGAAAAGAAAATGCCATTCTGGGCTCAGAATTTGTCTGGTCAGAATAGAAACCTTCTCTCTGCTTCCTGCAGCTTCTTACGAATATGAACAGCCGTACAGAATATGCCTGGAAATAACCCCTAAATTTGGAGGAATAGATCCTTTTAGCGCTGTGAATCAACTCTGTGGGTCAAAGTATTCAGTTCCAGGGTGGGGGCTGTCTGCAGATCTAGAGAGCACCAAGCATGGGTGAAATCCAGCAGGTTCTGGAGAACCGGTAGTGGAAATTTTGAGTAGTTCAGAGAACCGGTAGCAGAAATTTTGAGTAGTTCAGAGAACCGGTAGGGGAAATTTTGAGTAGTTCAGAGAACCAGTAGTGGAAATTTTGAGTAGTTCAGAGAACCAGTAGTGGAAATTTTGAGTAGTTCAGAGAACCGGTAGCAGAAATTTGGAGTAGTTCAGAGAACCGGTAGTGGAAATTTTGAGTAGGTCAGAGAACCATTAGTGGAAATTTTGAGTAGTTCAGAGAACCGGTAGTGGAAATTTTGAGTAGTTCAGAGAACCGGTAGGGGAAATTTTGAGTAGTTCAGAGAACCAGTAGCAGAAATTTTGAGTAGTTCGGAGAACTGGTAGGGGAAATTTTGAGTAGTTCAGAGAACCAGTAGCAGAAATTTTGAGTAGTTCGGAGAACTGGTAAGGGAAATTTTGAGTAGTTCGGAGAACCAGTAGCAGAAATTTTGAGTAGTTCAGAGAACTGGTAAGGGAAATTTTGAGTAGTTCAGAGAACCAGTAGCAGAAATTTTGAGTAGTTCGGAGAACCAGTAGCAGAAATTTTGAGTAGTTCAGAGAACTGGTAGGGGAAATTTTGAGTAGTTCAGAGAACCAGTAGTGGAAATTTTGAGTAGTTCAGAGAACCAGTAGTGGAAATTTTGAGTAGTTCAGAGAACCGGTAGCAGAAATTTGGAGTAGTTCAGAGAACCGGTAGTGGAAATTTTGAGTAGGTCAGAGAACCATTAGTGGAAATTTTGAGTAGTTCAGAGAACCGGTAGTGGAAATTTTGAGTAGTTCAGAGAACCATTAGTGGAAATTTTGAGTAGTTCAGAGAACTGGTAGGGGAAATTTTGAGTAGTTCAGAGAACCAGTAGCAGAAATTTTGAGTAGTTCGGAGAACTGGTAGGGGAAATTTTGAGTAGTTCGGAGAACCAGTAGCAGAAATTTTGAGTAGTTCAGAGAACCAGTAGCAGAAATTTTGAGTAGTTCAGAGAACTGGTAAGGGAAATTTTGAGTAGTTCAGAGAACCAGTAGCAGAAATTTTGAGTAGTTCGGAGAACCAGTAGCAGAAATTTTGAGTAGTTCAGAGAACCATTAGTGGAAATTTTGAGTAGTTCAGAGAACCATTAGTGGAAATTTTGAGTAGTTCAGAGAACCGGTAGTGGAAATTTTGAGTAGTTCAGAGAACCATTAGTGGAAAATTTGAGTAGTTCAGAGAACTGGTAGGGGAAATTTTGAGTAGTTCAGAGAACCAGTAGCAGAAATTTTGAGTAGTTCGGAGAACTGGTAGGGGAAATTTTGAGTAGTTCAGAGAACCAGTAGCAGAAATTTTGAGTAGTTCGGAGAACCAGTAGCAGAAATTTTGAGTAGTTCAGAGAACTGGTAAGGGAAATTTTGAGTAGTTCAGAGAACCAGTAGCAGAAATTTTGAGTAGTTTGGAGAACCAGTAGCAGAAATTTTGAATAGTTCAGAGAACTGGTGGGGGAAATTTTGAGTAGTTCAGAGAACCAGTAGCAGAAATTTTGAGTAGTTTGGAGAACCAGTAGCAGAAATTTTGAGTAGTTCAGAGAACCAGTAGCAGAAATTTTGAGTAGTTCAGAGAACTGGTAGGGGAAATTTTGAGTAGTTCGGAGAACTGGCAAATGCCATCTCTGGCTGGCTGCCGAATGGGGAGGGAATGGAGATTTTGCAGTATCCTTCCCCTGCCATGCCTACCAAGCCATGCCCACCACACCATGCCACACCACGCCCACAGAACCGGGAGTAAAAAAACTGAATTTCACCCCTGGCACCAAGGATCCCTCCAATATCTCTCGGCAGCAAAGATAACAGCTCTTTCATTTCTCCCCTCCCAGCTTAAATTAATCCTATCCAAGGAAATAATAATAATAATAATAATAATAATAATAATAATAATAATAATAATAATAATAATAATAATAATAATAATATTTATAATATGCATTTTTAAATGTTCAGTTGGCTGAGTTTCATGAATAAAGTAAATAATAATAATAATAATAATAATAATAATAATAATAATAATAATAATAATAATAATAATAATAATAATAATAATAATACCACCAGCGCAACTGCAAAAAACTGCGCTACTTGGAACATCTTACATTCTAAGAAGATACTTGGTTTATTTATTTAATCGAATTTATACCCCGCCCTTCTCCTTGTTAGGACCCAGGGCGGCGCACAGGCATTACTAAAATCACAGTACAAAACAATATATATCATTAAAACATATTAAATGATTTAGAACCCGTGCTAAAACCCATTTAAAAAACCCTACCAAATTATAATTTACGTATAAAAAGTCAGAAACGGGGGGCTATCCTAGGCCGGCTTGTTGGAATAAATACGTCTTAAGGCGTTGGCGGAAGAGGCGGAGGTCCGAGGTAGTACGAAGGTCGGGGGGTAGGTCGTTCCAGAGGGCCGGGGCCCGCCACAGAGAAGGCCCTTCCCCTGGGTGTCGCCAACCGGCATTGCCCAGCTGACGGCATCCGGAGAAGGCCCTCTCTGTGGGAGCGGATCGGACGAAGGGATGTATGGGGCAGGAGGCGGTCTCGCATATAACTAGGTCCCGAGCCATGGAGCGATTTAAAGATGGTCGTCAACACCTTGAAGCGCACTCGAAAAGCCACAGGCAGCCAGTGCAGCTCGCGCAGGAGAGGTGTTATGTGGGCTTGCCTTGGAGCACCCATAATCAAGTTGATACGTAGGATGCTGGAAGCAAACCGTATCAACCATTAGCACCAGTCAATGGTACTTGCAATGCATTTTTAAATGTTTCAGTTGGCTGAGTTTCATGAATAAAGTAAATATAATAATATTAATAATTGCATGTCTTTTGCTTCATCAGGATGTTAGGAGGGAGAGAGATCACAGAGCAGGCGGTCGGGCACAGTGGGTGTAGCAGGAGACGAGCGGAAATCTTCAGTGGCTGATGAGCGCTTGCTAGATCCCTCTTATAATAGGGGAAGGGCCCCCCGCGCAGCTGAGCCCAGTGTGAGCGTCTTCCAGTCCCTTTCCTCTAATTATAAAAACGTTAACGGTCTTGTAGAAATATGAAATAAATTAGCCTCCTGTAAACCTCGGGTTCTTTGGGGGTTTGGGCAAAATGCTTGACTAGACTGATTAAACGCACGCTTTGCAAAGCCAGTTTTGGTAGGAATGACACACGGATAGACCACACCTGCCCGTATAGCTCTCCTGCTTGTCCAACCGCAGGGTGGCCTAGTCAGTTTCTCCCTTTAGGTTGAAAAGAATATGGCAGGGCCTACACACACTGTCTAAGTATGTTTATTTTACTGCAGTGAAATAATTTGCTTTTCGGGGCGCAATGCCAACCCAGGTCTGTGATTTACACCTCTCGATTCAGAAATTGGTTCTGATGGTTTTAATGGAAGTGATCCCTCCCTCCAAGTAAGGGCCCTTCCGGTGGCAGCGTCCCTGTCCGTGTTTATTATCCTGGATTGCAAAAGTCTTCTTGAATTCACAGGGTTACGATGGATTATTTGCAGCTTGCTTCTGGCGTTGTGGGGGCTCCATCGCTGGAGGTCTTTGGAAAAAAGAGTGGGCAGCCATTTGTCCAGGATGCAGTAAGGTCTCTTGCCTTGAGGAGCGGGGTTGGACTAGAAGACCTCTAAGGTCCCTTCCAGCTCAAGGAGTCTTTTCATTTTGGTGGTATTGTTAGTTGCGAAATCATGTCCGACACATGGCGACCCCAAGGACGACGTTTCTCCAGGCCTTCCTGTCCTCTACCATCCCCTGGAGTCCATTGAAGCTCACAGTGAGTGCTTCGGGGACTCCATCCAGCCACCTCCTTCTCTGCCGTCCCTCCATTGTTCCCAGCATGAGGCTCTTCTCCAGGGAATCCTTCTTCCTTCTCATTAGGTGGCCAAAGTCTTTGAGTTTCCTCTCCAGGATCTGGCCTTCTAAAGAGCAGTCAGGGTGGATCTCTAGGACTGACCGGTTGGATGGCCTTGCAGTCCAAGGGACTCAATGCAGGAGTCTTCTCCAGCACCAGAGTTCAAAGGCCTCCATTCTTTGGCGCTCAGTCTTTCTTATGGTCCAACTTTCACAGCCATCCATTGCAAGTGGGAAAACCAAAGCCTTGATTACACACACTTTTGTTGGCAGGGTGATGTCTCAGCTTTTTAATCTGCTGTTTAGATTTGCCATCCCTTTCCTCCCCAGGAGCAAGTGTCTTTTAATTTCTTGTCCCCATCTGCAATGATCTTGGAGGCCAGGAAAATAAAATCTGTCCCTACCTCCATTTCTTCCCCATCTATTTGCCAGGAATTGAGAGGGCCGGATGCCGTGATCTTCGTTTTCTTAATGTTGAGTTCCAAGCCAACCTTTGCACCCTCCTCCTTCACCCGCCTCAAGAGGCTCTTTAGTCCCTCTTCACTTTCTGCCATGAGAGTGGTCTCATCTGCCTATCTGAGGTTGTTGATATTTCTCCCGGCAATCTTAATTCCAACTTTTGATTCATTTAGCGCCCACCTTTCCTCGTGATGTGCTCTGCAAATAAGTCAAATAGGCAGAGCGACAGTATACAGCCTTGGTGGACTCCTCTCCGAATTTTGAACCAGTCCGTGGTTCCGTGTCCCCTTCTCACTGTTGCGTCTTGACCCACATTCTCAAAAGACAAAAAAAGATGGTGTGGTACTCCCATCTCTTTAAGAACCTGCCACAATTTGTTGTGATCCACACAAGGCTTTAGCATAGACAATGAAGCAGAAGTAGCGCATTTTTCAGAATATAAGATAAACCTTTCCCCTGCCCCTAAGAGGCTGAAAATTTGGGTGCATCTTATACATCGAATGTAGCCCCACCCACCCACCCACCGGCCCCACCCACCCACCCACCGGCCCCAACCCTTTGGCCTCTGCCTCCCAGCAATTTACCTTTTTCCAGCAAATGGGGGCTTGTGGAGGCTTTAATAAGCTGTAGCAATCCCTGCAGCCTGAAACAGCTGATGATCGGGAGAAATTGAAAGTGAAACTAGCTGTTTGCGGCAAATTGCTGGGAGGCAGATTTTTTTCTTCTTGTGCTAATCAGGCTGTTTGCTGGAAGGAGGCAAGTCAACAACTATAAATGCCTGTAGAATGTTCAAATTATTCGACTTATTTTCTAAAGACTGCTTTATTATTGTTCTAGACAACTTTACAAAATGAAGAAGCTTTTTAAAATAAATGCTTGATACGCAGAGGCCCCCGTGCTATTGTTTTAAAAAGTGCTATTCTTTTAAATATCAGAGAATAACCATGCTCCCAGAAAGCCACATCAATTTTAACAACATCTGTACAAGTATAGTCTGAAATGTAACACTACAAACGGTGTATATTCTCTGTACTGTTTGTTGCAAGGAGGCAAATGGCTGGGAGGCAGATATTTTTCCCTGGTTTTCCTCCCCAAAATCTAAGTGCGTCTTATACTTCGGAGCGTCTTATACTCCAAAAAATACGGTAGATGGTTTTCTGGAACTCCCTAACTTTCTTCATGATCCAGTCTATTCATAAGGTCTGCAATATTCCCTTTGTTAATAGGATTCTGGCGCCATCTGCTGGCTCTTTGAGGAACTGCTGGCTAGCCAATTGCTACAAGACAAGGAAAAAACTCGACTTTTTTGAAGTTGTATATAACCTTTTTGAAGTTGTACATGTATATATGTACACGTGAACTTGGCAATTCTTGTCATTTTTCCTCTTCTCTCTCAACATTCTATCAGATAAGATGCTTATAAAATACAAAATATATACAGTGTTTCAGATTTAAGAAAACCTGGCATAGATCAAGCTTTGGGTCAACTTGTTATTATAATCTCTCTCTCTCTCTCTCTTTCTTTCTAAAAAACAAAAAAGTCAAAATAAGATACATTAAGCCAATGCCCATTTTGACCACTGCATAGGAATTGATCCACTGCTCTTACATGAGATGGGTGGCACATAAATGGAAGGGAGGAAGACAGGAAGGATGGGAAGGAGGGAAGGAGTGGAGGAGCAGAAGGGGGAGGGAAATAGAAAAGGGAGGGAGGAAGAAAAGGAAAGGAGGGAGGGAGGTAAGAAGGAAAGGAGGAAAGAAATAGGGAGGGAGGAAATAGAAATGGAAGGAAGGAAGGAAATAAGGAAGGAAGATGAAGAAGAGCTGATGAAGGAAGACTAGGAAGAAAGGGAGGGAAGGACTGCGGGAAGAAGGAAGGAAGGAAGGAAGGACGGACGGAAGGAAGGAAGGAAGGAAGGAAGGCTAGTAATTTAGCACAGTAACAAGGGGAGGAAGGAATGTCTATTAAAGCATAACATTTGTGTAATCCAAGTGGGGTTTTTACAGATGCATTTCTGTATTTCATGTACTCTGCGCATTTTATACAAGCACTGAATGGAATGGCAACTCACACGCAAGGACTCTATGCGTTTTCCGCAGATGCAAAACGGCAGGTGCGAATTTGCACACGCACAAGAGGCATAAAGCATTCCCATTTCATCCATGCATCTGTAATCTGCTAAACCGAGGTCCATTAAACCGGCGATTTATAGCGCCTTCTAAGCATCGGGGTAATTACTGTTCCACTCAGTTATTGAGATGCATTATGGGTGGCCTGAAAAATCGTCATGTTCCAAGAGGAGAACACACTAGTGTTTGTCACCATTAAAAAAAAAGGCGGCTTGTGCCATGGGAGCCAAGAGCATGAAGAATTCAAGTACAAAGCTACGCCTGGCCCAGGGTGGAATCTGCCTGTTGCATCTCTGCATGATTTATCGCAAGTGGCGCTTCCTGAGCTGAGAATCCCACGGCCTGGCGGCAAATTGGTCCATCCGAACTGGTTCCTGGATCTTTCTGGATGGGAAGGAGCACGAGGATGTAAGCTTGACTCTACTGCCTTCCTTTATGTAGAAACCCTAGTGGCAGCACAGTGGTTAGAGTGCAGTAGAGGTAAAGGTTCCCCTCGCACACATCTGCTAGTCGTTCCTGACTCTAGGGGACTCTGCTCATCTCTGTTTTAAAGCCGAAGAGCCAGTGCTGTCCGAAGACGTCTCCGTGGTCATGTGACCGGCATGACTCAACACCGAAGGTGCACAGAACGCTGTTCCCTTCCCACCAAAGGTGATGCCTATTTTTCTACTTGCATTTTTTCATGCTTTCGAACTGCTTGGTTGGCAGAAGCTGGGACAAGGAACGGGAGCTCACTCGTTACGCGGCGCTAGGAATTCGAACTGCTGAACTGCTGACCTTTCTGATCGAGAAGCTCAGCGTCTTAGCCACTGAGCCACCGTGTCCCACAACCCAATAATCAGGTTATCTCTGCCCACAGTCTGGAGTTCGATCCTGATGGGGTTCTATTCCTTCCTTCCTTCCTTCCTTCCTTCCTTCCTTCCTTCCTTCCTTCCTTCCTTCCTTCCTTCCTTCCCTCCCTCCCTCCCTCCCTCCCTCCCTCCCTCCCTCCCTCCCTCCCTTCTGCAGTGGTTAGAATGCAGCATTGCAGGCTGACTCTGCCCACATCCAGGAGCTTGATCCTGACCAGGTTCCAGGTTGACTCAGCCTTCCATCCTTCCGAGGTCGGTAAAAGGAGGACCCAGATTGTTGGGGGGCAATGTGCTGGCTCTGTAAACCGCTTAGAGAGGGCTGCAAAGCACTGTAAAGCAGAATATATGTCTAAGTGCTATTGGTATTACTAACTTATCAACCACTGTGATTGGCCGTGGCAAGAAAGGTCATACGATGGGGTAAGACGCACTTAACAAGCTGCTGTGGCCTAGAGGTGGCTCTCTCGCCTCACAATCAGGAGGTTGTGAGTTCAATCCTAGGTAGAGGCAGATGTAAGATCTCCTGCTTGGACAGGGGGTTGGACTAGATGACCTGCAAGGTCCCTTCCAACTCTTGTTCATCTGTTAACATCTCGCTTCACAACTGAAACTTTGGGCTCAACTGAGGTCGTAAGTCGAGGACTAACCGACCTCTTAGTCTAGAGTTCTATTGCTACACTCATGGTGCTGCCATTGGATTGGGCATATTATTATTTTTTTCTGATCTCCTTCGGTGTTTTCCCACAGCTTTCAGCTCATTATCAATTTTCTGCTGGTGGCCGAGTTGGTGGACTTTGAAGTTGTAGCCAGAGGCGGCCGAAGATTCAGGCAGGCAGATCAAACAGGTGAAAGCTGGGAGAAGCATAACGAGCAGACTTGGCCGAAGTTGACCTGAGGGTTGGAGGCGAAGTCAACCCTAGATTAGAAGTGATCAAAAGGAGCCGTTTGGGAAATTATCCTCTCGCTCGTTTCATTTCCAAATATCAAAAGGACAACGGCAGCCAAATTGCCGCTGCTTTGGTTTCAGATGTCAAAAGAACTTAATTTCTTCGGGTCGGCGTAGGAATCCACAATGAGGGAGAACGTTCGAAGCCGAGAGGCGGAAAGCATCGCTGTCAAACCGGTTTTCTTCCCGGGCCCGTTTTGGAAAATAAAGGACGGGCTGTATAACGTGGAGACTGGTGAAGCCTCCCCATTTTCTCTCTCTTGGAAATGACTTATTCATCGATCTTTAGGAAGAACGGAGATCCGTCCAAAGGAAAGAGAAGGGCGTGGATTGCAAACCACGTAAAATGTGTTAATGTATTGTGGCTACAATGGAAAGAAGGCAGGGAAAGAAGCAACGGATGTTCTGACCGAGGCTTCCCAAGAGCCTGAAGCAAATTCCTTGTCCTGACAAAAACCCCTTTTATTCATGGACTGTGAATTCTGCTCCTTCAGATCCAGCAAAGTCTTTCAAAGGAGGATTTACGGTCACAGACCTTATCTGGCTTGGAGAGCTGCCAGGACGATCTCTGCAGAACTTGGCAAGGAGTCTCGGAGAGTCACGAAACAATTAAATGAACTAATTGCCTCCTGCAAACTCCATTCCCCTTTCGCTCCTCTTTTATTTCCTCTGAGAGGGGCCACTCACCGTCCACCTGTGGCCTTACTCCGAAGTCGACCCCTGTTCCTTCGCTGCTCCCTTCATGTAGCAACTCTGCGCATGCGCACACTGGGAACAGGCTCCAGCTGTTCATCTGCCTCACTGCTGTCTGACTCAAGGCAGCTGATAACTGACATACGGCCCTGGCCCCCTCTCTGCCTCCGACACAGAGCACTCCTCAGAGCCTTCCCCAGACTCCAGGACTGGCCCAGGTTCCTCCCCAACCACCTCACTGTCCGAATCTGCTGCCATTTGCACTGGCTGTTGGTGGGCCAGAACAACAGATGGAATCTAATCAAGGAGAGAAGCAACCTAGAAGTAAGGAGAAATTTTCTGACAGTGGGGACAGTTAATCAGTGGAACTGGCTTGTCTTCAGAAGTTGTGGGTGCTCCATCACTGGGGGCTTTCAAGAAGAGACAGGACAACCACTTGTCTGAACTGGTGTAGAGTTTCCTGCTCGAGCGCAAAGCTGGACTAGCGGACGTCCAAGGTCCCTTCCAACCGTTATTCCATGACCCAAAGGTGCTTATTTTTTTCAAGATTTTTTTTCTGGTTTTTTCTTTGAAGACGTTTCATCTCTCATCCAAGGAGCTTCTTCAGCTCTAACTGGATGGTGGGGAATGGAAGGACCTCAAGAGCAAGGGAGGGATTTTTCCAATCTGAGTTTTCTCAATGGTTTCCTTCAGGCAAGCGTTGGGCTGGTTTGTTCATTCAGCTTTGTTACATTTTACGAGCCCACCCCCGGCTGCTGGAAAGAAAAAAAGTGGCAAAAAAATGTCATTTTATTATACTATTGTGTTTGCTTGCTTTTCTGGTGCTATGGCAGAATTCCCCCCCCCCCTATTTTCCTCCCCCAAAACCAAGGTGCGTCTTATACTCTGCAAAATACGGTATATGGCAAATAAATCACATGTCAAGCTTTTTATTTTATTAATATTTTTTATGCTTCTAGATGGCCAGTCTCCCCCAAGGAAGTTTTCATGCAATACCTTGACTCTTTGGCATCTTTCTTTGGAAAAACATCCAGAGCCAATTCTGAAAAGGTCTCTTCGTTGGTTTCTTTCTGGAATTCTCCGGAAGGCTTAGCTGCTCCCTTAGCGCAGTCACTGAGGAGGGGATCCCCTCCATCAGACTCCATTTTGTCGGTCGTCATGGAAGGCGGGCCTCTATTTTGTAGACTCCGCCTTGTTGTTCTGACATTCAGCTGATTGGTTCTGTCGGGTTGCTGGAGATTTTGGCTTCTTTTGTTTGGTTCATTAGCCGGTGACTCAGACATCTGTTTTCGAAACTTTCGCAGCTGTTGCAGTAGAGAACATTTCCCAGTGCAATTTTTGCTAGAAGAAAAGAGAGAGAGAGAATGATTTGGTTCATATAGCCCACGGATGTCAAACTCAAGGCCTGGGGGGCCGGATCTGGTCAGTGCGGTACTTAGATTTGGCCCATGGAGCTGCCCTGAAAATAGCAAAATGGCAACCAGGAAAAATGTAGCCACAGCTGCGGTGTGTGTATGTGTGTTTGTGTGTGTGTATGAAGTCAAAGGACAGGTAATCCTTGACATACAGCCACAGTTGAGGCAAAGCTTCTGTTGCTAAGCAAGGCAGTTTTGTTAAGTGAGTTGTGCCCCATTTTACAACTTTTCTGCCCTGGTTGTTAAAGCGAATCACTGCAATTATTAAGTGCATACTGTGGCCATTGACTTCCCTCGTCAGAACCCAGCTGGGAAGGTTACAGAACCAGGGTGGCGCTAGTGGTTAGAATGCAGCGTTGCAGGCTAATTCTGACAACTGCCAAGAGTTCGATCCTGACCGCCTTCCAACCTTCCGAGGTCGGTAAAATGAGGACCCAAACGGTTGGGGGCAATGTGCTGGCTCTGTAAGCTGCTTAGAGAGGGCTGTAAATCACTGTGAAGCGGTATATACGTCTTCAAATGGTGATCACATGACCCCAAGTCCAGGCAATGGTCATAAACATATTATCTGTTGCCAAGCATCCAAATTTCGTTCATGTGACGATGGGGATGCTGCAACGGATTGTAAGTATGCAAACCAGCCACTCTTAACTTTCTAGTGCTGTGGCAACTTCAAACAGTCACTAAACGAATGACTAAGTCGAGAACTATCTGTATCCATTAGGTACAGAATCAACTACCGTGTTTCTTTGAAAATAAGAGAGGGTCTTTTTTTCTTTTGACCCCTGGAATAAGTGCTTGGCTTTATTTTTGGGGAGGTCTTATTATTTTGGAGGTGCAGGAGGCGGCGAGCGTGGTCACCTCATGGCTGCCGCTGTGTTGCAATATTTTCAGGGAGGGCTTATTTTGGGGGGAGGGCTTATTTCAGTGCATGCACTCCAAAGCCTGGTTGGGCTTATTATCTGGGGAGGTCTTATTTTCGGAGGAACGGGATAGTTTCCCGTTCAATTGCGGAATGGGATTTGTTGCTGTAACGAGACACAATGTCACAGACACAATGACCACCACTCACCTATACAGTGATGCCGAAGACAACTCAGCCACGCTCCCTTCTTCTTCGTTTCGGGTTGTCCCTTTTATATCTTCCTCGTCGTCAGAGGAGCTGTCGCTCAAGCTGAAAAAAATGAGGGGGGAACCTCACCGCTGTGTCCCCTGCCGATGGCCACCCAGCAGAAGAACAGCTACAGACCTGGTAGGAGTAAGCCTTGAGAAAGCAAAGTGTCAGGCATGCAGCCATCTTTTCTTTTGGATCTTTGGCCTGCCACACTTTCTATTATTCTACTACGCATTTTCTATTGTGGGAAAACAGGAGGGGGGGGATTGTACGGAGTGAGATGCGATGTAGCCATAACGAAATTCTTCCTAGAAAGCCAAGGTCATCCTTTGTCTTTGCACCTCTGCACCTGACCGGAACTGGATGGGTGGAAGCTGCCAGCATGGCAGTGGGTGATTGGCCCATGGGATGGACTTGTGGGTGTGGAGGGGCAAGATCTTGAACTTTCAACTGGGTGGGGGGGAAACCGGGAAACCTTCAGATTCAGGTTTCCCCCAGATAAGCCAACATGGCTCTCTTCATAAATGGGAACTTTGAGGAATGCTTTGCCTCGGACTCTGATTTAATTTTGGATGCTATTTGGAACCCCTGACCTCCAAGGTTTGGCATCTGCTCTCAAGTTCACAGTAAAGAATCCATTTCTCAAGAGCTTTCATCAAATAATGGCAAAAAGCAGTTATTTTCAGAATTGAAAGGAGCTGCTTTTCAAGTCTTATCTCAAAGACTCTACTCTGTAGTTCGGATTTATTTATTTTTAACTGTTTCATATTATCTGACAAGGAGCCTCGGCATAGTAGGCACGCCTGCTTTCACATTGCGCATTTAAGTTCCCCAAAAAGAAAAGGGCAAATTGTAGCCCATATTGATCCATTAAAAAAAATAAATGTTAAAATTCGCAGTTGGGACCGCACCTTTATTAGAATCAGCGAAACGGACTCGAAAACGTGCTAACATTCAGGTTCTCCAGAACTCTGTATTGGATCGGGATATTACAAAAATCAGGGGTTTGGGAAGAAGGAAAATGATCTCCAAATTAGGCCAGATGTTAGAGGCAATTCTTGTGCTGCTCAGATTTTAATCGGTGTCTGAATACGTGTTTCGGTAACGGGCACGATCAATTCTGGTTTTGCCCAACGTTTAGGGACAAAAATAAAAGTTGGATTTGATACCCCATTCCTTTCCATCTACTGGGTGGTACTATATGATTTGGTCTCATTCTTTCTGCTTGTACCTTGATTATGGGAGATTATGCAACCTAGCATGGGTGCATTTTATGTTATTGGAGTACGGGACAATTTGGTCTAGTACGGAAGGCAGCAGGCTAGAAACCAGGAGATTGGGAGTTCTAGTCCCATTTTAGGCAAGAAAGCTAGTCCAAGTAACTTTGGGCCAGTCACCAGGAGACTGGGAGTTCTAGTCCCACTTTAGGCATGAAAGCCAGCTGGGTGACTTTGGGCCAGTCACCAGGAGACTGGGAGTTCTAGTCCCACTTTAGGCATGAAAGCCAGCTGGGTGACTTTGGACTATGTCCCAGGAGACTGGGAGTTCTAGTCCTGCATTAGGCACCAATCTCAGCCCAATCCGTTTCACAGGGTGGTTATTGTAAAATAGGAAGAGGATGCAGGATTGGATATTTTTGCTGCCTTATTTGTAAAAAAAATATAAAGGTGGATGCAAATAAACAAACAAAAGATGCATCTCATATTTTTAAATAATAATTCTGGTATCTATATAGTTTATAAATCTTCTGTCTTCTAATTTCAGGTCCTGGTTTAGCCCTAGGATTAATGAAAAAAAACCCCAACATACACCTGGTAGGAGTTTAAATTAGATCATTTCAGAGATTTCCCTCCAACACTTTGAATCAATTATTTAATGCTATGAACCCAGCAGTGGCAATCCTACTTTTTAATGTTTAATGTTCGTATCTTCGATATGGTTTTGTTCCCTGTGGCCCTCGGCTGCATCTGTTCTCCCTTCTAAATCTTAGCGGTACCTGCTACATCAGAACATACCGTATTTTTCAGAGTATAAGACGCGCCTTCGTTTTTGGGAAGGAAAATAGGGGGAGGGGTGGAAATTCTGCCTACTGAGAAACATCTGGCTAGTCCTCAGCCTGCCTGGTCAGCTTCAGCACATTAGCTCGCTCGCTGGTTTTGAGGTTGGGGATGATGGGGCAGGAGCTGCAGCACATTAGTTCGCTCGCTGGTTTTGAGGTTGGGGATGATGGGGCAGTACTGTGCTTCTAAAGCCCAACTGACTGTCGGAGGGAGCAGCAATGAGAAAAGCAGGCAAAGCAGGGAAGATCAGTGCTTGGGCTGAAAAACAGCGTCAGAAGCACAGCTGATCCTCGGAGGGAGCTCCAGTGACTAAAGCAGGCAAAGCAGGGAAGGAGTAAGAGAAGGCAGCAGCTGTTCTGGGGAACCATGTTGGACCCCGTACCTCAAGCCTTTGGAAGCCAAGAACGCAACACGCGGAGCCCAGACACACAAGCCATTGTCGCTGGCAATCTCTGCAGCCAAGGAGGCCGAAGGGGAGGGGCCTGCAGGCGGGTGGGGCTACATTCGGAGTATAAGACGCACCCAAATTTTCAGCCTCTTTTAGACGGGAAAAAAGTGTGTCTTATACTCTGAAAAATACAGTAACTTCCCGTCAGTTTGTAAAGCATCATGACTACTATCAAACTGTCCTAGAGAGGAGAATTCCATGCATACCTGTGGTCAGAATGGAATCTCAAGCTGGCCGGTGAATGCGCATGTCTAAACTACCATCTCTCATTGGCTAATGTGTTTTATGACGAAGGCTGAAGGGAGGACGGTAATGCGGGCAATGTTCAGAAGCAGATAAAGGAAGCAAAAAAGATGGCTGCGAATAAGAAATGCCTATTGAGGAATGCCTAATGAAGCTGCTAATAAATCACTGCTTTTTTGTATTATAATATTGGGTCGCTTATTATGAAGCAGGCATCGTTAGGGTACGTGACACTTCCTATATTTTTCTTTTTAATCGCAAAAGCAAATAAAAGCAAAGGGATCAAAACAGGGTTTTGTCCTGGCCAGCTTCGTTTTGAGGCAGAGGTACCATCCTTACCTTCCCCCCTCCCCAACCCCTCCGCTCACACTGTATTACTCGTTTCCTACAGCTCGGATCTTAGAGGAAACAAAAACATTTTCAGGTCCCACAATTACGGCAAAACGACACACCGCTAATACCTTTCTGTTTCATCGGCCAAAGATTCCACCTTTTCAGATAGGGTGCCCCTTAAATCAATATATACAGTTGGAGGCTCTGGAATGCATAAAGCTGCTGGAATCCAACTCTGGCCATTTTTTATGGGTGCTGGAACAGAAAGGTCTCTGAAAGCAAAAAATGACAGTCGCTTTTTGTAATATCTGTTTAGCGCTACTTTTACAATCATTATTTCAATCTTATTTCAATCGCTGAGTGGCGCAGTGGTTGGAGTGTAGAACTGCAGGCTACTTTTGCCTGCAATTTGGCAGTTCGAATTTCACCAGGCTCAAGGTTGACTCAGCCTTCCTTCCGTCCTTCCGAGGTGGGTAAAATAAGGACCCAGATTGTTGAGGGCAAACAGGCTGACTCTGTAAACTGCTTAGAGAGGGCTGGAGAAAGCACTGTGAAGCAGTATATAAGTGCTATTCCTTCCTTCCTTCCTTCCTTCCTTCCTTCCTTCCTTCCTTCCTTCCTTTTCTTCCTTCCTTCCTTCCCCGGTGCACAGTAGTTAGAATGCAGCACTGCAGGCTACTTCTGCTGCCTGCCAACTGCCTGGAATTTAGGAGTTCGATTCTCACCAGGCTCAAGTCCTTCCGAGGTGGGTAAAATAAGGACCCAGATTGTTGAGGGCAAACAGGCTGACTCTGTAAACTGCTTAGAGAGGGCTGGAGAAAGCATTGTGAAGCAGTATATAAGTGTTACTGTAATTGCAATTGGTGCTAATATCATTTAATGCACCAGCCAAAAAGGCCTCTTTTCTATACAACTTGTTCAGAATTGACTCAGTATAACCTGGATTGAGCTCCTCATTTCAAAATCTTCAGAGTGATACTGCCAAAGCATCACTTAAGGTTTTGTTCATAACCTGGGGGGGAAAAAAACCATATGCTTGCTTCTCACAATACAGGTAGTCTTTGACTTATGACAGGGGTCTGCAAAGTCGGCTCTTTTAAGACTGGTGGACTTCAACTCCCAGAATTATATGGAATATAATTCCATATTATATTGAGGTTCTAAAGTTCAAAAAAGGTTCTAAAGTTAAACTCCTGCGAGTCCCTTGGACTGCAAGGCCATCCAACCGGTCAGTCCTGGAGGAGATCAACCCTGACTACTCTTTAGAAGGCCAGGTCCTGAAGAGGAAACTCAAAGAGTTTCCTCTTAGTTATTTGCGGGACCGTCTCCTGCCGCATACCTCCCTCTGTCCGATCCACTCCCATAGGAAGGGCCTCCTCAGGGTACCATCCGCCGGCCAATGCCGGCTAGCGGTGCCCAGGGGGAGGGCCTTCTCAGTGGCTGGGCCATCCCTCTGGAACGACCTACCTCCCGAACTTCGGACCATCTCAGACCTTCCCCTCTTTCGCCGCTCACTTAAGACTTATCTGTTCCATCAAGTCGGTCTAGCTTAGCCAATGAGTAAATGCATTTTAGAATTTTAATTGGGATTTTTAGCACAGGTTTTTAGTTTAATTTATTCTTAACTTTTTTGTATTAATTGTTATTTATTGATTTTAATTTCCTGTGCACCGCCCTGGGTCCATTTCAATGGAGAAGGGCAGTTCTATAAATCTAAATAAATCTAAATCTAAAAAGACTTTGGCCACCTAAGGAGAAGGAAGGACTACCTGGAGAAGAGCCTCGTGCTGGGAACGATGGAGGGCAAAAGAAGAAGAAGGGGACGGCAGAGAAGGAGGTGGTTGGATGGAGTCACCGAAGCAGTCGGCATGAGCTTCAATGGACTCCAGAGGATGAGAGAGGACAGGAAGGCCTGGAGGAACGTTGCCCATGGGGTCACGATGGGTCAAACATGACTTCCAACTAACAACAACAACAAAAAGTTCAAATCTATGTGTAGTCTTTGGCAGGTTTGACCCAGTTCTTATCAGACTCGGCATTCCCCATGGAAACCTCACTTTGTTACTTCAAAGAAGAACCATTGGACCAGGGGTGTCAAACTCAATTTCATTCAGGGCCGCATCAGAGTTGTGTTTGACCTCGGGGAGGGGCAGGGGGCGGGGACAACACAACATCACTCGTGTTGGGGATGCCTGTGGTGACTCGAGCACTCTGCTAGCAAAAACGGACTCCCCAGCTCCATTTCTGGCTGCGATGTCCTCCTGCAACCCTCGGTTGCAGCCCTCCAGAGCTCTGTTTTCACCACAGAGGCACCATGGGGAAGTCCTTTGCTGTTTCCAGGATGGCTGCATGGGCCACATTTAAGCATCCCACAAACCGGATGCGGCCCACAGGCCTTGAGTTTGGCACTCCTGCACTAGTCAAAGAAATTCTCAGTGACTGAAAACATTCCTCAGAGAGGCTCCCCTCTCCTGCTCCATCAAGGCAACAGAAGTGACCTACCTCGCATCTCCCTGGCATTTGTCAAGGGAGGGAGAATTGGGTGGGCGCTTCTGCCAGGGGGAGAGAAATGTCCTCGACTGCTTGCGAGACAGTTCTTCCAGTTTTGACATCAGCTTTGATTGGGTCGCAGCCCTGAAATGTTCTGGAGGTGGGAAAGAAGACCGACTTAGTCTTGGCTGGGAAAAGAAATGCCGATATCTTTCGCCTAGCCCATCAGGGAAGCAGTATGGATTATTCACTCATTTACACAGCATTTTGATATCTTTATTTACAGGAAGATATTATGACAACCCCATCTCGTTCAAATGAGAAAAAAAAAGAAAGTTATTTCGGAAGAGTCATACTTCCTGTGAGAGTTGAAGACTGGGGAGAAAAATTATGCAAGGGTTAACAGCTTGCAGCCAATTTGTTTTTCTGTAGAGTCATAGGTAAAATTATATTGCAGGTTTCTAAAATGTTTATACATTTGCAAAATACCTAATGCTTCCACTAAACAGTTGTATTAACGAAGGCTTCAGTTCCCATAATCCCTCTCCAGTAAAGTCAGTGTTGTAGCCCGCCAGAGGAGCTGGCAGCTGATTCGGACAGTGAGGAGGGTTGGGGAGGAAGATGGGCCACTTCTGGAATCTGGGGAAGGCTCTGAGGAGGGCTCTGTGTCGGAGGCAGAGATGGAGCACCGGGGAACTGCCAGAAGACTGGAAAAGAGCAGATGTGGTTCCCATCTTCAAAAAAGGAAAAAAAACAGATCCAGGAAACTATAGACCCATCAGCCTGACCTCAATACCAGGAAAGATTCTGGAAAAGATAATTAAACAACAAATAAGTGAACACCTAGAAGCAAACAAAGTAATAGCCAAAAGCCAACATGGGTTTGTCAAAAACAGATCATGCCAGACGAATCTAATTGCATTCTTTGACAAAGTAACAAAATCAGTGGACCAGAGGAATGCTGTTGATATAATTTACCTGGACTTCAGTAAGGCATTTGATAAAGTAGACCATAACCTACTATTAGATAAAGTAGAAAATTGTGGGTTAGACAGCACCACCACCAAATGGATTCGTAACTGGCTGACCAACCGCACTCAACGTGTAGTCCTCAATGGAACTGCATCTACATGGAAGGAAGTATGCAGTGGAGTCCCCCAAGGCTCTGTTTTAGGCCCAGTACTCTTTAACATCTTCATCAACGATTTGGATGAGGGGATAAATGGGGAACTCATCAAATTCGCAGACGACACCAAGCTGGCAGGAATAGCCAACACTCCAGAAGATAGGCTTAAGATACAGAAGGATCTAGACAAACTTGAACATTGGGCACTGTCTAATAAAATGAAATTCAATTGTGAAAAAAGTAAGGTCCTACATATAGGCAAGAAAAACCAAATGCACAAGTACAGTATAGGTGGTACCTTGCTCAATAGTAGCAACTGTGAGAGGGATCTCGGAATCCTAGTGGACAACCATTTAAATATGAGCCAGCAGTGTGCAGCAGCTGCCAAAAAAGCCAACACAGTTCTAGGCTGCATCAACAGAGGGATAGAATCTAGATCGCGTGAAGTGTTAATGCCACTGTATAGTGCCTTGGTAAGGCCACACTTGGAATACTGCATACAGTTTTGGTCGCCACGATGTAGAAAAGACGTGGAGACTCTGGAAAGAGTGCAAAGAAGAGCAACCAAGATGATTAGAGGACTGGAGACTAAGACATATGAAGAACGGCTGCAGGAACTGGGTATGTCTAGTTTGATGAAGAGAAGGACCAGGGGAGACATGATAGCAGTGTTCCGATATCTCAGAGGGTGCCACAAAGAAGAGGGAGTCAAACTTTTCTCCAAGACACCTGGGGGCAGGACAAGGAGCAATGGGTGGAAACTAACCAAGGAGAGAAGCAACTTAGAACTAAGGAGAAATTTCCTAACAGTAAGAACAATTAACCTCTGGAACAGCTTGCCTCCAGCAGTTGTGAATGCCCCAACCCTGGAAGTCTTTAAAAAGATGTTAGACAGCCATTTGTCTGAAATGGTATAAGATTCCTGCCCATGCAGGGGGTTGGACTAGAAGACCTACAAGGTCCCTTCCAACTCTGCTATTGTATTGTATTGTATTGTATGGGGCCAGGGCCGTATGCCAGTTACCAGCTGCCTTTGGAGTCTGACATCAGTGGGGGTGAAGAACAGCTGGAGCTTGTTCCCAGTGTGTGCATGCGCAGAGTTGCCAGACGAAGGGAACAGCTAAAAAACAGGGCTTAACTTGGGAGTAAGGCCACAGGTGGACAATGAATGGCCCCTCCCAGAGGAGATAAAAGAGGAGCGAAAGGGGAGTGGAGTTTGCAGGAGGCAATTAGTTCACTTAATTGGTTTGGGACTCTCTGAGACTCCTTGTCAAGTTTTGCAGAGATCGGCCTGGCAGCTCTCCAAGCCAGAGAAGGTCTGTGACTGTAAATCCTCCCTTGGAAGACTTTGCTGGCTGTGAACGAGCAGAATTCACCGTCAATTAATAAAAGGGTGTTTTTTTTGTCGGGACAAGGAGTTTGCTTCATGCTTTTGGGAAGCCTTGCTCAGAACAGTCAGGTTAGCTAAGATTATGGGAGCTGAAGTTGAATTTCATCTTCAGGGCATCAGATTGGGGAAGATCAAATGATCAAGAAGTATCGGGATACATTACAGTAGGAATAACTATTCAAGCATTACTGGGACATCTGAACATGGTGCCCCTATGGATATTCAGCTGCATTTCCACCCCTTGTTGCAGATTGAGTTGCGTTCTAATGTTTTTGAGAACTCACCATGGCTCAAAGAAGGAGATTCAGCTTCCTCTGGCCAGCTTGTAGCCTTGCTTTGCTTCTCCAGCTTCTGAAGAAGTTTATCCAGATCCCATTTCTCAATATCCTGGAAGGAGAACCATTTGTGAATGAATAAAAACGATGGATTCACCTTGGATTCAATCGCCAAAAAGTTTCTTTGGAGTACAAATTTGTAACATGTTGTGACTTTACACCAAATGTGTCCTTTTCCAGGAAAATGCTCCTAAGTTTTCCAAACGACCTTTTGGAAGTCCAATGCATAGTACCCCGTTTCCCTGAAAATAAGACCTTCCCTGGATAATAAGCCCAATCGGGCTTTTAAGTGCATGTGCTAAAATAAGCCCTCCCCAAAAAATATTGCAACACAGCAGCAGCCATGAGGTGACCATGCTCGCCACCTCCTGCAACTCAAAAATAATAAGACCTCCCCGAAAATAAGGCGAAACACTTATTTTGGGAGTCAGGGTGTGGGCAAAGTAGAAAAGGAAAAACTGTTCTCCCTATCGCACAACACTAGAACTAGGGGGCACTCCATGAAACTTTTGGAAGCTAGACCTCAAACAAATAAGAGGAAGGACTTTTTCACCCAGAGGATCCCTGGTCTATGGAACTCCCTGCCAGAAGAAGTGGTGACAGCTGTCAGCCTCGACACCTTTAAGAAAGGATGAGAGGAGTTCATGGAGAACAAGGGTATCCATGGCTATCATGATGGATGCCTAAGGACACACTCTAGGATGGAGAGATAGGCAGGATATCTCTCAATGCCATTTGCAGGGAATCACAAGCAGGTGAAGACATCTGCTTGGGAAGACCCTGAAGCAAATGGGGAGCCACTGTGGGAGACAGAAGGCTGGACTGGATGGGCTGTGGCCTGTTCCAGCAAGGCTGTTCTTAGGTTCTTATGTTCTTAAAAGAAAAAAAGACCCTCTCTTATTTTCAGGGAAACACGGTAGTTGATTCTGTACCTAACGGATACAGATAGTTCTCGACTTAGTCATTTGTTTAGTGACTGTTTGAAGTTGTCACAGCACTAGAAAGTTACCAGTGGCTGGTTTGCATACTTACAATCCGTTGCAGCATCCCCATCGTCACATGAACGAAATTCGGATGCTTGGCAACAGATATGTGTTTATGACTGTTACGGTGGCTTGGGGGTCATGTGATCTCCATTTGAAGATGTATATACTGCTTCACAGTGCTTTACAGCCCTCTCTAAGAAGATTACAAAGCCAGCACATTGCCCCCAACCCTCTGGGTCCTCATTTTACCGACCTCGGAAGGTTGGAAGGCGGTCAGGATCGAACTCTTGCTAGTCGTCAGAATTAGCCTGCAACGCTGCATTCTAACCACTAGCGCCACCATGGTTCTGTAACCTTCCCAGCTGGGTTCTGCTAGGTTCTGCTAGGTTCTTCTGGGTTCTGACGAGGAAAGTCAATGGCCACAGTATGCACTTAATAATTGCAGTGATTCGCTTAACAACCAGGGTGCTTATTTCGTGGGTCAAAAGAAAATAAGACCCTGCCTTATTTTCGGGAAAAGACAGTATTGCATAGCCCTGATCAGGACCACTTAAAACTTAACTTTACAAAATTGTACTGTACACTTGTGGCAAAGAGATTCTGCAATGCAGGGAAGCCTGCTGTTCCAACACGAGACATATAATCAATGATAAAAAAGATTTAACTGGGCAATCTGTAAGTCATGTCTATCTATAAACCATTATAATTCTTTTTCATTTTTATTAAGCTTTATAACAGCGTCCCTTTGGGCCCCTGCAAGTTGTCCTTCTATCTTAATCCATCCCATTTTATTTTCAGTAAGTGCGATGTTAAGAATTTAGCTCTTTTCGCCATCTATATGACACTTTTTATACCACGAAGACATCCTGGTATATTGCCCACTTTGAGCGCAGTATAAAACGCGTGTGGATCCCATCCAAGCTATCAGGCTATTCAACAAGGCTCCTTCTGTATTTCCGAACATTTGCTCCCAAACGATATATTGGAGAAGACAATATAAGTGCCAAGTTTCAAAACACCAACGGTTAGAAATGTGTGTTGATGTTTCTTTCACAGCAGAGCCCCGAGCTTTGCATTGTAAACTGACAGCTTCAGGACCACAATAGCAATTGTGCATCATTCGGAAGACATAAACTGCCAATTACCGCTGAATAGCATCACAGTGGCAACAAATATGTAAATTTGAGCCTTTCATTCTGATTCAGACACTGTTGGTGATCAAAGCTAATGTTGTTTCCATCGTAAACTCCCATCTATTTGTTGCCTCTTAAAAGCAGAAGCAAAAAAAGAAAAAGAGGAGAGGGCATTACATGGTTCTTGGCTGCTGAATCTCCAAGAAATGGAAGACCACCCTACCCCCACCCCAAATGAGCTCTGTTCTAAAACAGCAAAAATTTGCTTTGGCCCTTAATCAGATGCTCGGGCTTAATTTGTTACAGCAGGCTGGCGCTAAGTGTGACTTGGCAAGAACCCCAGAGATTGCGCAGCAGAGAGGAGGTGAAGATGGCAAATCCATAGAAATTACATTTGAAGCATTCCCCCCCGCCCCCTAAATTATGCCTAAATCCACTTCAGCTACTGGATGATGTGCACCGCCAACCCTTCAATACATTTATTCTGTCCAAGAACCCGTCATCCTGGGCCCAAGGTTTTGGGAAGCCGGGCTCTGCCTGTCACAAGCACAAGGGAAGCAGTATGGATTATTCACTCATTTACACAGCATTTTGATATCTTTATTTACAGGAAGATATTATGACAACCCCATCTCGTTCAAATGAAAAAAAAAAAGAAAGTTATTTCGGAAGAGTCCTACTTCCTGTGAGAGTTGAAAACTGGGGAGAAAAATTATGCAAGGGTTAACAGCTTGCAGCCAATTTGTTTTTCTGTAGAGTCATAGGTTCAGAAGTTGTGAATGCTCCAACACTGGATGTTTTTAAGAAGAGGTTGGATAACCATTTGACTGAAGTGGTGTGGGGTTACCTGCCTAGGCAGGGGGTTGGACTAGAAGACCTCCAAGGTCCCTTCCAACTCTGGTATTCTATTCTAAACTGTTGTTAAACAAATGGTCATAAATCAAGGACCACCTGTACAGAGCCAGATATTCCGATCCATACCTTGAAGCGAAGCAGGGTCAGTCCCTGAGGATGTTCAGCTGAGACCACTGCTTCCTCCTTTTTGACCTCTGCCCTTCTTCCTTCGCCGTTTTTATTTTGGGGTTCTGGAGAGCCAGAGCCAGAAAGAGATCTCAAGGGTGCTTTGGAAAGGATCTTGGTTTCTATGAGCTTCCTCCGCTCTTCCTCACTGCCATCCCACCCTTTTCTGGTGATGACTCTAGAAATGGCCCCGTCCAACTGTTGCTCGTTGATCGAGAATTCCAAAGAACTAATGGCATCTTGGCTTGGCTCGTCTTCATTTTGAGATCGGAGGTCAAGCAAGACGTCTCCCCCAGGTCCGGGCCGAGGGATCCCCTCATTCTGAAAAGCTGAACTTCTCAGATCTTCGTTCCAGGTCTCCCGGGGATGTCTCATGAAGGAAAAGGTTTCCTGAAAGTTCAGAAGAAACACCAATTACCATTGCCATAAACAGTACAGGTACACCCCGATTTAGGAGATTAAGTTGGAATTAAGATTAAGAATTTCCTTTGCTGAGCAAGGTGATTAAGTGGATCACACCCCATTGCACAACGCTGGTTGTTAAGTGTGTTGAGGGATATCTCCGTTGGGATACAGAAAAGTTGTGCAGCGGAATGTGCAGCTAGAGAAACATTGCTAGTAAACACACAACTAGTAAACCAGACACTGTTAGTAAAACACATCCCTTCAACCGATACGCTCCCATAGAGAGGGTCTTCTCCGGGTGCCGTCGGCGGGCAATGCCGGTTGGCGATGCCCAGGGAAAGGGCCTTCTCTGTGGCGGGCCCAACCCTCTGGAATGACCTTCCTCCCGAACTCCAGACCACCTCGGACCTCCGCCTTTTCCGCCAGCGCCTGAAGACGCACTTGTTCCATCAAGCCGGCCTAGCGTGATCACCCGATAACGACTGAGTTTTAAATTAGCAATTCGTTTTAATTAGAGGGATTTTAGTAATTTTAGCACAGGGTTTTCTTAATTTAATTGGTTTTATGATATTTATTATGTTTTTATGTATATATCTGTTTTAATTTCCTGTGCGCTGCCCTGGGTCCCTTCTGGGAGATAGGTGTGGGATACAAGTCGAATAAACTCAAACTCAAACTCAAAAATAGCTTTATTGGTGTTGTAAAACTAAAGTACTGCTTCACAAGCAGTGATGGTTGGTAGTTAGTCAAAACAAAGTTCTTAACACACAAACAATTGCTTACAGTCGCAATTAATGATTCTTCCCTCTTCCTTCCTAACGAGCAGTCAGTAGAGATATCAGCAGAGAGCAATTACGTTCTGCTGACTTCCTCTTATAGTGGAGATAATTACAGTCTCCAATTACAGTCTCTAATTGCTTTCCAACCTCCTTAAAGCCACAAGGACTATTTGTCATCATGGTATTATATATTGACTACCCAACACTAGGAGTATACTCCTAACAAAGTGAATCATTGAAGTGCTGAAGTGAATTGTGCAGTTGTTAAGCCAATCCAGCTTCCCCAGTGACTTTGCTTGTCAGAAGTCAAGCTGGGAAAGCCACAAATGGCGTGTCAGACTGCAAAACGACTTCAGCTGAAGCCATGCTTACTTCTGCTTCGTTTCTTGGTTGCCATTAAAGTGGGGGAGGAACTTGGTTATTCAGATGTGTGCTTAATAGCAATAGCACTTAGACTTAAATATCGCTTCACAGTGTTTTAGAGGCCTCTCTAAGCAGTTTACAGAGTCAGCCTCTTGCCCCCAACAGTCTGGGTCCTCATTTTACTGACCTCAGAAGGATGGAAGGCCGAGTCAACCATCAGCCAGTCAGGATTGAACTGCCAGCAGTCAGCAGAATTAGCCTGCAATATTGCATTCTAACCACTGTGCAGGCAGGCAGGCAGGCAGGCAGGCAGGCAGGCAGGCAGGCAGGCAGGCAGAGCAATAGCCCTTAGACTTATATACTGCTTTACAGTGCTTTTACAGCCCCCTCTAAGCGGTTTACAGAGTCAGCCTCTTGATCCCAACAATCTGGGTCCTAATTTTACCCACCTCACAAGGACAGAAGGCTGAGTCAACCTTGAGCCTGGTGAGATTCGATCTGCCAAATTGCAGGCAACCAGCAATCAGCAGAAGTAGCCTTGCAGTACTGCACTCTAACCACTGAGCCACTGAGGAATGGGGTGCCTCAGCTGGCTAGTCGTAACATTACCAGCCGGCGTGTGAACCAAGGTCATGTCAATGGACGCCTGTTGAAGCCGGGGGGGGGGGGGGGGGGGAAGCCTACGATTGGATTTATTGGCCCATGTGACCTGAGTGAGGGTAGAGAAGATCTAGCAGCTGCCTCTGCAGAACATGTAATGCTTGGATGGCGTTACCCTTGGTGACTTTTGTTGTGATTAGCGTGTTGTGCAAAAGCAGCCCATTTTTGGTTTGTGCCTTGATGTTCTGCACTTATCTAGAAAATGGTCAAACACGGTAAGTCGAGCAAGTTTTGCAACTGCAGCCAAGGAATTTTGTACAAAACTTCAGTTAATAATAGAGCTTTTTTTTTAGTTTACTTGAAACTAAAGTTTTAAGTAAACTCAACAAAAAGCTCTATTATTTAAGGCTTTAACAACTTCCTAATTTGACCCAACTAAGCATTATTCATTCTCGGTTTAAATACAACCAAGCCGAATAATTAGGTAATTAGAAACAATGACCTGCAAATATGATTCTTCCAGTGGAAGATCTTCTAATTCTTCCGTCAGGTCGGGAATCAAGTTGGACTGATCTCTTTGGAAGAGAAAAAGCTCCCCATCTTCATCGCTATCAGTCTGTCATGTAAGAAATAGAAATTGGATAAAATTTGTTAAAAGACAACAATAGAAAATGACACTGTGAAAGATGCCTCCTGTTTCTTTCGGGGATTATCATAAATCTCAGCATAATGTTTAACATAAATTCATTTACTTGGAAGAAGTAATACAACACAAACATAGAATCATAGACTTGGAAGGGACCTTGGAGGTCTTCTAGTCTACTCAGCAGGAGACCATTTAGCGGAGTGTCCAACCTTGGTAACTTTTAAGACTTGTGGGTTTCAACTCGCAGAATTCACCAGCCAGCCAGGGGAAATTGTGGGCTTCGAAGTCCACAAGTCTTAAAAATTGCCAATGTAGGACATTGTTGCTCTATAGCAGGGGTATGCAAAGTTGGCTCTTTTTAAGACTGATGGACTTCAACTCCCAGAATTCCCCAGCCAGCATGGGGCTGGGGAATTCTGGGAGATGAAGTCCACCAGTCTTAAAAGAGCCAACTTTGCAGACCCCTGCTCTATAGCATTCCAAACAAATGACTATCTAGTCTCTTCTTGAAAACTTGCAATGATGGAACACCCACAATTTCTGGAGTTAAACCAGAATCTTTGCATCTATCGTATTTCACTAGAAAAGTGTCAGGGTTCCAAAAATACACCCACCCACCCCAATGAAATATAACTCTGAGGCTGGTGTTTCCTCAAAGTTCCACTTTATTAGAGATGTCATGTTAGCACATCTGGGAAAACCCAAATCTGAAAGCTTCCAGGTTTTCCCACCTAGTTAACAGTTCAAGATCCTGCCCCCGCATCCACAAGTCCATCCCATGGGCCAATCTCCCACTGCCACAAAGACAGATTCCTCCTGTCCACATCCAGCCAGATGCAAGAACAAAAGCAACCTTGACTTTCTGAGAAAGAATGTTGTTATGGCTACATCTCATCCAACTCTGTATAATCCCCCCATCACATTTTCCCACAGTAGAAAGTGTGGCAAGCCTGAAATCCAAAAGAGAAAAGATGGCTTGCAGATCAGACAAAAGGATCTTTAAAAATAAAACAGGACTGTGCAAATCACAGCAAACAATAGTATAATTTAACATTAAATTTTTAAAAATCTGTTTAGGGATGCATGTTCCTGGGACAAAACATTATGCTTAACTTTTACAATACAATACAATTCGATCACTATCAGAACCTATACTATTTCAGGGAAGTGACTGTCCAGTCTCTTCTTAAAAAATCTAATCCTTCTCACTTTTGTCTTGGAACGGGGAACACAATCTTGAAAAACGCCTCGTTAATCATTTTGCAAATCTCCACCACTTGGGTGAATACATTCCTCCGACTTGATCAGAGTCACTTAAGAGAGACGGGAGGTGTAGAAATTTGATAAAATAAGTGAAATCGAACGGAAGTGGGATTACCAGGGATACATCAGAGTCCATCGAAGGAATCTGATCTCTTACTGCAGACAGGAGGGATCCCCACCGGAAAGGAGTGCCCTGAAAATCAGGGGGACCCCCCATTTCCTGGTTTCCGTCCCCCGATGCCATCTGAAGGGGACCAGGGCTACTCGTTGAGAAAGGATTCAGTGCATGGCACTACAGGGAACAAAGCAAAAATTGCAGAAAAAAAATCAACATCATCCAAATGGAGAATTGCTAAGTTTGATACAGGGAATTCTATAGTGTTTGTTCTCCTGGGGTCTCCCTGGGGGTCTGGCCTTGACCCTTGACCCTCAAAGACCACAAGAGGACCAGATGGGCAATCTAGTCATTCTAAATATTTCTTTCAATTCCATCAATTAAATATTTCTTTCAATTGCATCATTTAAATATTTCTTTCAATTGCATCAATTAAATATTTCTTTCAATTGCATTATTTAAATATTTCTTTCAATTCCATCAATTAAATATTTCTTTCAGTTTCATCAATTAAATATTTCTTTCAATTGCATTATTTAAATATTTCTTTCAGTTTCATCAATTAAATATTTCTTTCAATTGCATTATTTAAATATTTCTTTCAGTTTCATCAATTAAATATTTTTCAGTTATGTGAATTAAATATTTCTTTCAATTGCATCATTTAAAAGGGGGAAGAAAACAGCTTGAAGGCAATGGAACAAGAATGGGATACAGGGAGGGAGGAAAGGGAGCCTGGTCACTATAGCAACTGTCTATCAATTAGCCCCGCCTCCTAGCAACGGGGCCAGCTTTCGGCGCGTCCGTAACAACCGGAGGCGGAAGTGTCTGTCCCGTTGAATACCGCCTCGCTGTTAGGCCACCGGAGTAGCCCGGCCGCCCTCACAACTCCTTCCTCGCCCCAAGGGAGGAACCGCGCAACGTCCGTGAACCGCAACCGCCGTTAACTCCGAACCGCATTTCAAACGGCGTGCGTTTCCCGACTTTGGCTCCACCCACTGGGAGGTCCTGGCAGGACAGCGACCTCCGTTTAGCGTTGCTCCCTTCCCTGCTTGGAAATGACCAGTCAATAAAAAAATTAAATGCCTGATATGAGTCGGGTCCAGGCGAGGAAGGACACCCCGCTGTTCTTTCTTTCTCCTCCTCCTCTTTTCTTTAAACGGTCGTTTCTCCTGCCATCTTTCCGGACCTGGCGAGACTCAGACAAGAAGTTGTTTTCTCTGCCACCGCTCTGCTTTTGCAGGGCGTTCATTGGCTGACCGGCTCGGGTGGCGTTGAGGTAGCGCGAGTCCAGTTTCTCATTGGTTGGTTGGGCCCGGCGATGGATGACGGACGTAACGGAGGACGTGTAGTCAGGAGGAGGAGGCGGGAGACGGTGGGGTCATGAGGGCAGGGGCGCGAGCGGGGCCTGCAGACCCGGCTGACAGCCTCTCTCTCTCCTTGTTTTCATCGCCGCTCGTTCGCCGGAGCGCAGGGTAGGTGAAGCGCGTACGGTGTCCGCGAAGGGAAAAACTTATGGAGTGCGGGAACCCCATAAGGCCTAGGCTTTTTTGGCGGGGCCGCTTGAGAAACGAATGAGCGTTTGTGACCCGTGTCAACAGGAGTTGGACTACAACTCCCATCGGTCCCAGCCTACGAGCTTGATAGGCACCACTGACTTTTTTGTTCTTCTTCACCCTGGTGTTTCCCAACTTGAGCAACTTTAAGGAGCCAACTCCTTTCAGCCAACTCCCAGAATTCCCTAGCCTGAGTGTGGAATTCTGGGAATTGAAGTCCACTCACCTTAAAATGGTCCAGGCTGAGGAACAATGGACCTTTACAACAACTGATAGAACATAAATTTTAGAGCAATAAAAGAGTGGCGTGGTGGCCTAGAGGCGGAGCTCTCGCCTTACAATCAGGAGGTTGTGAGTTCGATCCTAGGTAGAGGGAAATATTTAATCTCTCTGAGCAGGATACAGGTATATCTGCCGAACAAAACTTCGCATTGGCGACAGGAAAGGCATCCAGCCATTTGCTAGCTCCATTCAGTTGCCCAGACTCCACCCCGCAAGAGATTATGGGGTCATTAAATGAAGATATGATGAAAGCAATAAATATGAAAATGAAAAATAAAAAACCTGGGGTCTAAAATGAATTCTGATTGCTTATTTGTATTATGACTAACATTAAGTGATGTATCTTGTCTTTTTATGCACACTGAGAGCATCTGCACCAAAGACAAATTCCTTGTGTGTCCAATCACACTTGGCCAATAAAGTGTTCTATTCTATTCCATTCTATTCCACTCCATTCCTGATTCTCTACTCTACTCTACTCTACTCTACTCTACTCTACTCTACTCTACTCTACTCTCTATTCTATTTTACTCTACTTTACGCTACTCTACATTCTATTCTACTCTACTCTACTCTACTCTCTATTCTATTTTACTCTACTTTACGCTACTCTACATTCTATTCTATTCTACTCTACTCTCTATTCTATTTTACTCTACGCTACTCTACATTCTATTCTATTCTACTCTACTCTCTATTCTATTTTACTCTACTTTACGCTACTCTACATTCTATTCTACTCTACTCTACTCTCTATTCTATTTTATTCTACGCTACTCTACATTCTATTCTACTCTACTCTCTATTTTACTCTACTTTACGCTACTCTACATTCTATTCTACTCTATGCTACGCTACGCTACTCTGCTCTACTCTACTCTACTCTACTTCCTATTCTATTCTGTTCCTATTCTATTTTAATCTATTCTATTCTCTAATTCTATTCTATTCTACCTGACCCTATCCTACCCCACTCTTGCCATCCAAGAAGAACCTGTTTTGCAATGGTTTTAATATTTCTTCAAATAGTTTTGTATTGTTTTACCTGTTGGTATGCCACCCAGAATCATATATATGAGTTCGACGGCTTTATTTGTTAATATAAATTTAATAGATACATATAGCTGCCCATCTTGTGGCTCTGGGTAGAATACAGTAAAACAACCAAAATAATAAGTACCTTGTGTAGTGAAATTAAATGTCATCTTCAGTGTACCTTATGCATAAGAAGACTATAAACAATTAAAAAAAACCACACACATCCTTCACATCTATGCAATTGAATAGAAAACCCCTGAAATTGCATTAATACTGCACTATGCAATAGAATTCAATATAACAGCAGCATAATACAACCAAATTTTTTAAAAAAGTAAAACATAGAGGTAAATGTGGGAGCATAGACTAGCATCACTATACACATAGTCTAACCATCTTGTGAGTCCCCAATTCACTGCAGTATGAGATGGGCGGCTATATTGCATGTTGTATATAAATGCATGTTCTGAAAGTTTGAATAAGTGTGTACAAATTCAGCAACTATTGTCATGAAGTGTGCAAACGCACCAGGGGTGAAATTCAGCAGGTTCTGACAAGTTCTGGAGAACCAGTAGCGGAAATTCTGAGTAGTTCGGCGAACCGGCAAATGCCACCTCGGGCTGGCCCCAGAGTGGGGGAGGGAATGGGGATTTTGCAGTATGCTTCCCCTGCCATGCCCACAGAACCGGTAGTAAAAAAAAAAAAGAAAAGTGGAATTTCACCACTGAAATGCATCCATCTCACCATTGCCTGTCAGCACAGGTCTGGTTTTAGCGCAAGGAACATTCCTTTTGAATCAAGGAGAGCTAAATCCCGTATGTAGTTGATAGAAGGCGAAGCACTCCTAAACACTGAATATGGAGTAACAGTACTACTCTTTTGTCTGGATTAATTTCAGCCCTGCGATTGTTGGCGCCTGGATTAATTTCAGCCCCGCGATTGTTGGCGCCTGGATTAATTTCAGCCCCGCGATTGTTGGCACCTGGATTAATTTCAGCCCTGCGATTGTTGGCGCCTGGATTAATTTTAGCCCCGCGATTGTTGGCGCCTGGATTAATTTCAGCCCTGCGATTGTTGGCGCCTGGATTAATTTCAGCCCTGCGATTGTTGGCGCCTGGATTAATTTCAGCCCTGCGATCGTTGGCGCCTGGATTAATTTCAGCCCTGCGATTGTTGGCGCCTGGATTAATTTCAGCCTGCGATTGTTGGTGCCTGGATTAATTTCAGTCCTGCGATTGTTAGTGCCCTGCTGTCGCATTTCCAGTAGATCGGCGAAATTAAAGAATTCAAGGAACTTTCTTTCTGGCTTCTAAGGACAGAATGTCGGAACTGAGCGACGAAGCCAGCGAGACGGAGCTCTTGAACCGCAGCCTAACCATGTGGCACGGAGAGGGCCAGGCCGCCAGCCGCCAAGAATTAGATATACCTCTGGACCTTCACACTGCCGCTTCCATAGGCCAGTATGAGGTGGTGAAGGACAGTATTGAACGGTAAGTGGGATGGAACGTCGTCTGGATTCCCAGGAGGGAGAGGCTGCATTCCAGAGGAGCAAGAGACAACTCGGTGCAGAAAGTTGGTGTGAGAGAAAGAGGGTGGAGGCAGCTCCTCCCTAACAGTTCCCAGTTTGATGTGGGTGGTAGCTTGCTTTAGTTTGGCAAGATTCAATCTATGGGTGAGAGACAATAAAGAAATCTACTTGGAAGCATCCCAACTTGTCTGTCTTGGTTTTTGGAGCCTGACAGTAAGAGAATAGCTAACAGGAACATAATATAATACATATATTGTATTATATTCATCTTTTCATCCTTCTTTCATCCTTGTTCTATTGCTCAAATGCAGCCATTGATAAAATCTATTCCAAATGACTCTCCTTTGTTTTTTAATTCCAGCGTTAGCCTATCACACTCTGCAAAGTCCTAATATTTTCTTTATTATTTCCCTTTCTAGAGGTATGTTCTCACTCTTCCATTGTTGGGCATAAACTATTCTCGCTCCTGTTAATGATATGTAATGTTAAATATGTTAACCCTTTACTTTGACCTTCTTTTATAATTCCTAATAAGAATAGTTCCGGTTTAAATTCCAATTCCTGTCCGGTCATTTCTTCCAACCACATTTGAATTTTTCGCCAGCAGTCTTTTGCCTTTCTACATGTCCACCACATGTGGTAGTAGGTGCCCAGTATTTGGCCACATTTCCAGCAATTAGATGATCAATTTTTATGCATTTTTTGGGAGCCGAGCTGGTGGTTTCGTTGTAACCAATTTCATTGTATTTATTGTGTACAATGACAATAAAGACTATACAAAGGTAAGTGCCACCTATAAAACATTTTATATAGGTTCTCTTTATACGATGTGGCCAGAGTTAATTTCCTATTCCTTTTAAATTAAAAGGATTTTGGAAAACACTCGTTTTTAGGCCAGAGAAATCAATCCCAATTTCTGGTGCTGAACGGCAATGTCTTGCAGTTTTCCACCTTTGGGGAAATCTCACATGCTGTGTCCCTTCCAGAGGGGAGAAGGACTTGGACCAGAAGAACCGTGGCGGCTGGACTCCGCTGATGTACGCCTCTTACATTGGTTACGACACCGTTGTGCGCATACTGCTACAAGCCGGAGCAAACGTGAATATGTCCACCCCAGAAGGACAGACCCCGCTGATGTTGGCAGCCAGCTGCGGGAACGAATGCGCGGCTGCCTTTTTGCTCCAGGTGGGTGAGCTTTAGAACAGCTGTCAAAATATGAAATCAGTCACGCGGTTGAAATAGGGCAAGTGCCACTTCTGGTTAGCTTTTTGTTTTGATAACAGCCAGCTGAGCTTTAAGAATCAAGGTCAAATGCACTGCACACCAGAAAAACTTGACACAAGGACAGTTTTTCCCCCCGCATGCCATCACTCTGCTAAACCACTAATTCCTGCAACACTGTCAAACTATTTACTAAGACGGCAACCCGTGGCTCTGGAGCCACATGTGGTTCTTTCATTCCTCTGCTGCGGCTCCCTGTTGGCTCAAAATATGTGTCACATGCACCGGTACACAATTTATTTAGCTTTTCGACCCCTGGTACATTTCCTGGTGTTTTCTGTGGGAAACTGATCCAAATAGCTCTTTGAGTGTTTAAGGTTGCCGACCCCTGGCTAAGACTGTATTACTATTCTTCTCATCCTTCCTATTATCTGTCTCTTCCCACTTATGACTATAACCTTGTTGCTTGTATCTTGATGATTATATTGTTTTGTTTAGTTTCCGAGTATGATTTTGAATGCTTATTTATTATCCTCTGACGAGATTGCTAAGTGTTGCATCTTACAATTCTCGATGAATGTATTTTTTATGTACACCAAGAGCTTCTGCCCCGAAGACAAATTCACACTTCTGGCCAATAAAGAATTCTATTTCTATTTATAACAGCAAAGTATGAGCTCAAAATAAGTAACCAAACAGAATGGGATTTGGTTTTTTTAAAGAAATTGGCGTAGATGCCCAGGTCACACATAGGTCTGGGCAACTTACAATTAAAAAAATAAATAAATTCTCATGCACCACCAGTGGTCTATAGACCACCAGTTGATGACTACACATCCTGGGGATGTGTTATAACAAATGTTCCATTTCTGTGAAGCAAGGTGCAGAGTTGGAGATGAAAGACATACATGGTTGGACTGCCTTCTTTCATTGCACCAGTGCTGGCCATCAGCAAATGGTGAAGTTCTTACTGGACAGCGGAGCCAATGCCAACTGCAGGTAGGAGAAAAAGGCCAAAGATAATGCAGCTCATCCTCAACTTACATGAGTTTATTTATTTACTTTTTTGGGTGTGGGGGGAGAGAACTTTATTGAGAATTTAAAACATTAAATACAAATATCTTTAAAATAATAATAATAATAATAATAATAATAATAATAATAATAATAATAATAATAATAATAATAATAATAATAATAATAATAATAATAATAATTTAATTTCTTGACCGCTCCCTCTCCCCCTAGGGACTCGGAGCGGTGCACAGGGAAACTAAAAAACCATAAATATACAATAGATATACAACATCTTGAAAACAAATTAAACAGTACCTGTGCTAAAATACCCATTTTAGACTAAAATTCCCACTAAACAACTAAAACCCCATAGAGAGAGACTAGCCTAGGCCGGCCAAGCAGAAAAGATATGTTTTTAATTTTAGACGGAAGGAGCGGAGGTCCGTGGTCGTTCTAATGTCGGGAGGAAGGTCATTCCAGAGGGCTGGGCCCGCCACAGAGAGAGCCCTTCCCCTGGGCGTCGCCCGCTGACAAAGTCTAGTGGACGGCACCCGGAGAAGTCCCTCTCTGTGGGAGCGGATCGGCCGTGAGGATGTATGAGGCAGGATCCGATCCCGCAAATAGTTTAGTATACGCTACAATCCTTTTTGACAGGACTAACATAACCATTTACTATTCAAATGCATTTTTATATATTCCTAATCCTTCCCATATCTATGCATTTATGTTTCTAAGCTGTACATTTCATGTTCCTATTATTCATCCATTGATATCAGTTCTTCCAAATTGTATCAGATTCTGAGTCTTCCTTGTCCCTTAACTCCAATGTGAGTTTATCCATTTCTGCGCATTCAAGAATCTTTTGGATTGATCAAACAGTCTGTCTGCATGGTATCAATTTCCCAACATTGTGCACAATTTAAACTATAATTTACAACAGTTTAAAACAACTAGTCCCTTTTAATAACTTAAACAATACAGCTTGCATCTCCCTCTGTCTGTCTTTGGGCTGCATTGTTCAAATTACAACAGTTTGTTTAGTGACCGTTCAAAGACTTAGTAAACTGGGACTATGCCTCCTGTTTTCATGGAGACCATTAGAGAATGCTGTGAGTCCCTTCGGGGAGAGGGGGCGGTCTATAAATTTAATAAATAATAATAATAATAATAATAATAATAATAATAATAATAATAATAATAATAATAATAATAATAATAATAAATTATTATTATTATTCATAATAATAATAATAATAAATTATTAATTATTTATTATTATTATGATGATGATGATGATGATGATGATGATGATGATAATGATGATGATGATGATGATGATGATGATGATGATGATGATGATGATGATGAAGAGTAAATTTTCATGCTTGCCAACCTCTTAGCTAAGTTACTGTTCCAAAGTCGGCCAGTCGGGCTGATTTTTCTCTATGGAAGTTACTTTGGGAGCCCGTGTGAAATTAAGAGCAGAATCCAGATCCTTAAATAAACATGGTTTAGAAGGTGAGATCATCTGTAATTAATCTGTGTTTTGGGGATAATTCCTGGCTCTCTTAATTCTATGCATTTGTAGCCAGCCTTTGTTTTGCCCCATTGTTAATCACGCCAATTTTGACTTCCATACAATACAATAATACAATAGCAGAGTTGGAAGGGACCTTGTAGGTCTTCTAGTCCAACCCCCTGCGTGGGCAGGAACCTTATACCATTTCAGACAAATGGCTATCCAACATCTTCTTAAAGACTTCCAGGGTTGGGGCATTCACAACTTCTGGAGGCAAGATGTTCCAGAGGTTAATTATTCTTAACTGTCAGGAAATTTCTCCTTAGTTCTAAGTTGCTTCTCTCCTTGATTAGTTTCCACCCATTGCTTCTTGTTCTGCCCTCTGGTGCTTTGGAGAATAGCTTGACTCCCTCTTCTTTGTGGCAACCCCTGAGATATCGGAAGACTGCTATCATGTCTCCCCTGGTCCTTCTCTTCATCAAACTAGACATACCCAGTTCTGCAACCGTTCTTCATATGTTTTAGTCTCCAGTCCCCTAATCATCTTGGTTGCTCTTCTCTGCACTCTTTCCAGAGTCTCCACGTCTTTTCTACATCGTGACGACCAAAACTGTATGCAGTATTCCAAGTTTTAATTTTCTCTTGTCCCAGGGAACCCCTTTGCGGATACTCCCCCCTGATGGAAGCAGCAGCTTCTGGTCATGAGATCATCGTCCAGTATCTTCTCAGCCATGTGAGTGACCATTGATGTCCAGGAAAATCAAAGGCACCATGCCTGCTTATTAAACAAGGGTGTCTAATATTCTGTTCAGACATAATATGCTGTTCTGGTTTTGGCCGAGTACGGTGTATGAATAAAGCTGATATAACTTAGGTTAATTTTCCACAAGCTTTTCACCATTAATCCTCTGGTGACTGCAACAGGAACATGGGCCCACAAAAAGGTTTTCATTAGGAGCCATCTTAAATCCAATACACAATAATATCTGCCTTGTCGGAACCTGAGCAAGCTAACATTATTCGGAGACTGGATGATCTAAAACAGGGGTCCCCAACCTTTGCAACTTTAAGTCTGAAGGACTTCAGCTCCCAGACTTCTCTGGGAGCTGAAGCAAAGCTGGCTGGAGAATTCTGGGAGCTGAAGTCCTTCAGACTTAAAGTTGCAAAGGTTGGGGACCCCTGATCTAAAAGAAGCACTGACAACAGTCTACGGCAAATCCTCAATTTAATTTGGCTCTACCTGTTCTGACCTAGGCTTCCTAAAAGCACGGAGCAGACTCCTTGGCCTGATAAAACCTCTTTTATTTAGGTTAAACGGAATTCCTCTCCCTTCCTCCCTGCAAACAGTCTTTCATGAGATTTCACAACTACAGACCTTGATCAGGCTTGGAGAGCTGCCAGGCCGATATCTTCCAAACGCCACACTATAGCAGCAATTACTTGGCAAGGAGTCAAGAATAGAACTTCACTCTAAAGAATTGAAGTAATTGTCTCCTGCAAGCTCCACTCCCCTTTCGCTTCTCTTTTATTCCCTCTGGGAGGGGCCATTCACCATCCACCTGTGCCTTTATTCCCGAGTCGGCCCTTGTTCCTTAGCTGTTCCCTTCTCCAGGCAGCTCGCACATCAGGAACAGCCTCCAGCTGTTGTTCTGCCCCACTGATGTCTGACTCCGAAGGCAGCTGATAACTGTCAGACGGCCCTGGCCCCCTCTCTGCCTCCCACACAGAACCCTCATCAGAGCCTTCCCCAGACTCCAGGACTGACCCATCTTCCTCCCCAACCTCCTCACTGTCTGAGTCTGACGCCAGTTCCACTGGCCACTGATGGGCCACACCACCATCAAATGCTCAGGGTTGTGATAATATATTTACCCAACCATCTCTCATGGTGGCGGGCCACAACACAGTTCCCCAGTTACTGCAAATGTTTCTAATTGCTACCAGTTCATTTTTACTGGGCAGATTGACTGAAGGGTGGTGCCTTCCCACAGGGCGTGAAAGTGGACATACGGGACAGCACGGGGGACACAGCGCGGACCTTGGCCATGAAATACGGACACATGAAGATTGTGGGGCTGATAGACTTGCACACGGCTCCTGTGCCCAAAGTCTTGCGCAGAGCCACAGGTGAGTAAAAGGCTATAGCCTCGTTGCGAAAAGGACCTGATTGAAAACACAAGCCCAGGTGGATGCAGCCGATGGAAGTCTACCCTTTGAGCCAGGCCCAGCCAGGAACCAGATTCAAGAATGGCTAGAATGCTATTCAAAGCTTTGATTAGAGATAATGGACTAGGTAGCTGGTATGTAGTATATGGTATATAGCTGGTATATAGTAAGAGGCTGGAAACCATTTGTGGACTTTCTGCGCGCTGAGTATAACAACAGGGTTAACAAAGGAATTTGAAGATTAGTGTAATGTTTAGCTCAACCTGTTGGCTGCTTTTTCTTCTTTCATATTTAGATAGAGAGATGATATAGAGATAGTTATAAAATCTGTTATATTTAGCGCATAGAAAGTCCACAAACGGTTTCCAGTCTCTAAACAGGATATATTTGTAAAAGAGGAGGAGAAGTTACTGCTGTTTCTTTTTTTTTCAGCACTCAACCGGGATGGATCCTACATATTAATTTAATTGATCACTTTTACCTCTCTCTTTTTTTCCATACAATTTTTCCTCTTTTTGTTGTTGTTAGGATTGAATGTGTGTTTTTGTTTTGTTTCATTTTCTTTGTATTTTGACTTTTATGATAAAACATTTTTTTTAAAAAAAACAAACAAACTGCTTGCACTTTTGGACCTTCAGGGAAGTACGAAGATCTGAGCTCCTCTGATGAGTCTTACTGCGCTCCCCAAAGGCAAAGGCCTGGCCGCAAATCCAGGGGCCCCAGTATTCACGAAGGGCCTCATGCTCTGGCCAAGATCACAGCCGTCAGAACTGGTGGGAAGAGTCGGCTGCATCATGGTGAGTCCAGGTCTTGCCTCCTCTGCTTTAGAATCTGCCTAGATGGCTGCCGCCACCACAATCCTTACAGCCATGGTGGCACAGTGGTGAGAATGCAGTATTGCAGGCTAATTCTGACGACTGTCAGGAGTTCGATCCTGACCAGCTCAAGATCTTACAGCCCTGGTAGCACAGTGGTGAGAATGCAGTAGTGCAGGCTAACTCCTGCCGACTGCCAGGAGTTCGATCCTGACCAGCTCAAGATCCTTACAGCCATGGTGGCACAGTGGTGAGAATGCAGTAGTGCAGGCTAACTCTGCCGACTGCCAGGAGTTCGATCCTGACCAGCTCAAGATCCTTACAGCCATGGTGGCACAGTGGTGAGAATGCAGTATTGCAGGCTAATTCTGCCGACTGCCAGGAGTTCGATCCTGACCAGCTCAAGATCTTACAGCCCTGGTAGCACAGTGGTGAGAATGCAGTATTGCAGGCTAACTCTGCCGACTGCCAGGAGTTCGATCCTGACCAGCTCAAGATCCTTACAGCCATGGTGGCACAGTGGTGAGAATGCAGTATTGCAGGCTAACTCTGCCGACTGCCAGGAGTTCGATCCTGACCAGCTCAAGATCCTTACAGCCATGATGGCACAGTGGTGAGAATGCAGAATTGCAGGCTAACTCTGCCGACTGCCAGGAGTTTGATTCTGACCAGCTCAAGATCTTACAGCCCTGGTGGCACAGTGGTGAGAATGCAGTATTGCAGGCTAATTCTGCTGACTGCCAGGAGTTCAATCCTGACCAGCTCAAGATCCTTACAGCCATGGTGGCACAGTGGTGAGAATGCAGAATTGCAGGCTAACTCTGCCGACTGCCAGGAGTTTGATTCTGACCAGCTCAAGATCTTACAGCCCTGGTGGCACAGTGGTGAGAATGCAGTATTGCAGGCTAATTCTGCTCACTGCCAGGAGTTCAATCCAGAACAGCTCAAGGTTGACTCAGCTTCCTATCCTTCCGAGGTGGGCAAAATGAAGACCCAGATTATTGGGGGCAAGATGTAAACCGCTTAGAGCAGGCTGTAGAAGCATTATGAAGCAATATACACGTGCTACCCTAAATTAATATTGAGGGACACAGGAAAGGAGGGAACTATCCTGCTGTTGCGAGCAACCAAACAGGAGAAAAAATAACATTCATAATCATTTGTCAAAGATCCGGTTTTTTTTACCCTTCCAGAGAATTTGAAAACTATGCCTTCTGCAAGATACTTAACCCACTAGCCATTGTCCTGAAAGTAACTTTAGTGAAGTCTTTTTTGTTTCTGCAGCTCCCCTATTTACATAACGCAAATAGCTAAACTTTTGAAGACTTCCCTTTCCTTTGTTCACCTCCCTTCCTTTCACCGTCCCTTCCTTTTACACACAGAACAGGTCCCGCCAGAAGGCTACGTCACCTTTAAAGACGATGGAAGCGGCTTGGAGGGAGGGAGCCTCCGATACAGGGATGTCATCTCCCCAATCAACGACCGTGACGTAGAGAGCAGTAGCAGCCGAGGTACCCTGCGTTTTCTTTCGCTGGATAGAATGATCCTGCAGTTGTGGCCCGCCAGCCGCCAATGGAGCTGGCAGCAGATTTGGACAGTGAGGAGGTTGGGGAGGAACCTGGGCCAGTCCTGGAGTCTGGGGAAAGCTTGGACGAGGGCTCTGTGCCATAGGCAGAGAGGGGGACAGAGCCGTCTTGACAGTTATCAGCTGCCTTCGGAGTCAGACATCAGTGAGGCAGAGGAACAGCTGGAGCCTGTTCCCAGTGTGTGCATGCGCCAGACGAAGGGAACAGCTAAAGAACAGGGGTCAACTTGGGAGTAAGACCACAGGTGGAAGATGAGAGGAAATAAAAGGGGAGCGAAAGGGGAGTGGAGTTTGCAGGAGACAATTAGTTCACTTCATTGGTTTGTGACTCTCTGAGACTCCTTGCCAAATTTTGCAGATATCGTCCTGGCAGCTCTCCAAGCCAGATAAGGTCTGTGACTGTAAATCCTCCCTTGAAAGAATTTGCTGGATGTGAATGAATAAAACTCACAGTAAATCTCTCTTTCTCTCTCTCTCTCCCCTCTCCCTCCATCCCTCCCCCCTTCCCCCCTCTCTATCCCTCTCACTCCTCAGTGAAAGATAAAATACTGACCTAAAATTGAGAGATTTGCTTCCTGTTTTGTCAGTCATCATCTGAATATATAAAAGTTGCTGCTGCATCGGCTCTGAAAATGTCTCTTCTGTCACTCCTCCCTATTTCAGAAGAGAATTCCTTCTTCACGAATGACGTGGGCGTCATCCGGACCAGCAGCAGCAGTGAAGGCCTGGCCAGAACTGTGGGGATCAGCAGCGACGGCTCCTTAGAGAGCAATGAGGTAGAGAACTTGCAACACATGAGCGATGTTGGGTGGACTCAGGAGCTAAGTGCCAGGGTTCCAAATAGCATCCAGAAGTAAACCAAAGTCCGAGGCAAAGCATTCCTCAAAGTTCCAATTGATGAAGAGAGCCATGTTAGCACATCTGGGGAAACCCCGAATCTGAAAGCTTCCTGGTTTACCCCACCCAGTTGAAAGTTCAAGATCTTGCCCCCCCCCCACACACACACACACAAGTCCATCCGATGGTCCAATCTCCCACTGCCATGCTGGCAGTTCCACCCATCCAGTTCGGGTCAGGTGTAGAGGTGCAAAGAGAAAGGATGACCTTGGCTTTCTAGAAAGGATTTTGTTATGGCTACATATCATTTAACTTCATACAATTCCCCCCTCCCGTTTTCCCAGAATAGAAAATGCATAGTAGAATAACAGAAAGTGTGGCAGGCCAGAGATCCAAAAGAAAAGAGGGCTGCAGGCCTGACACTAAGCAGAATTGGGCCTCGGGTTAGGGGCCCCGCCCCCAAAGAGAACAGCACTAGATTGAGAAAGCTGATTTTATCCTAGTTGCCAAGGGAACGTGATGTGAAAAAGTGCCAAGTGTGATTCCTCAAAGTTCATGGCAACAAGAAATAAAAAGGAAAAAGAGACGTGCTCCTCTTCCACCAACTCCTAAAATGCCAAACAGATTTGAAGAAATGGATAATAAAAGACAAAGTACAATTGGTCCTTTTCAACTGTCATTTGTCGGCCATTTTGTTTCAACTGTCATTTGTCGGCCTTTTTGTTTGCCTGGAGAGATTCCTGTTGTGGCTGTCACTGCTGCCAGTATTCCACCTGGTGCAGGTGTTGGCACGGCGCTCAAACCAATTTCATTGTAATTTTCTTACAATATTATTACAATAACAATAAAGATGATGATGATGATGATGATGATGATGATTATGTGTCTCCATGTAGTTACTGGGAATTCAACTTGACTCAAAGGTGTCTTAAGTGGAAAACAGATACATATTCTTGATGTGGAAAAAAAGAGCCATAGTGGCTCAGTAGTTAGAATGCAGCACTGCAGGCTAACTCACTGCCCATTGCCAGGAGTTCGATGTGATGGACTTGTGGGACCATGGGATGGGACTGGTGGTTGTGGGGGCAAGATCTTGAACTTTCAACTGGGTGGGGGAAACCGGGAAGCTTTCAGATTCCCAAATGTGCCAACATGGCTCTCTTCATCAATTGGAACTTTGAGCAATACTTTGCCTCGGACTCTGATTTAATTTTGGGTGCTATTTGGAACCCCTGACACTGTCCTTCTTCTCACTGTGTGCAGGATTCTGACTCGGCGGCCAAATCCTCCAGCCGAAAACATGCCAAGAGTTCCATGAAGGCCAAGAATCGGTACGGCAACAGTGACACTCACTGGCCTTGGAAAGCCAAGGCCTCTGCTCAACACCACGGCCCATCTAATGATGAGAGCCCCTCCTGTGCTGGACCACAGGTAACTCTCAAAGCCCGGCAAAGCTAGCCAATGCAGCAAAGAAGAACCATTTTGGATTTCTGGGTTGTTTCTATTGGTAGTTGGGTATCGTAGGAGAATTGTGAGAACCTGCCCAAACAATTCTCCATGTTCAAGTATACCCAGAACAGTGTTTCTCACCCTTGGTGTCTTTAAGGTGTGGACTTCGACTCCCAGAATTCCCCAACTATTATGCTGACTGGGGAATTCTGGGAGTTGGGTGTTGTAAGACAATCTTGAGAACCTTCCCAAATAATTATCCATTCTAGATATACCTAGAACAGTGTTCCTCAACCTTGGCGTCTTTAAGGTGTGGACTTCGACTCCCAGAATTCCCCAACTATTATGCTGACTGGGGAATTCTGGGAGTTGGGTGTTGTAAGACAATCTTGAGAACCTTCCCAAATAATTATCCATTCTAGATATACCTAGAACAGTGTTCCTCAACCTTGGCGTCTTTAAGGTGTGGACTTCGACTCCCAGAATTCCCCAACTATTATGCTGACTGGGAAATTCTGGGAGTTGGGTGTTGTAAGACAATCTTGAGAACCTTCCCAAATAATTATCCATTCTAGATATACCTAGAACAGTGTTCCTCAACCTTGGCGTCTTTAAGGTGTGGACTTCGACTCCCAGAATTCCCCAACTATTATGCTGACTGGGGAATTCTGGGAGTTGGGTGTTGTAAGACAATCTTGAGAACCTTCCCAAATAATTATCCATTCTAGATATACCTAGAACAGTGTTCCTCAACCTTGGCATCTTTAAGGTGTGGACTTTGACTCCCAGAATTCCCCAATTATTATGCTGACTGGGGAATTCTGGGAGTTGGGTGTTGTAAGACAATCTTGAGAACCTTCCCAAATAATTATCCATTCTAGATATACCTAGAACAGTGTTCCTCAACCTTGGCGTCTTTAAGGTGTGGACTTCGACTCCCAGAATTCCCCAACTATTATGCTGACTGGGGAATTCTGGGAGTTGGGTGTTGTAAGACAATCTTGAGAACCTTCCCAAATAATTATCCATTCTAGATATACCTAGAACAGTGTTCCTCAACCTTGGCCATTTTAAGGTATGTGGACTAACGCGCAGAAGTGTTGCGCGCGTGCCCAATCCGGTAGTAAAGAGATTAGAAATCCACCTCTGCTCCTGACAGTCTGTTCTGTTTGCTGCTTCTGGGCTGCAGGATCTGGCCACCTTCCTAGACCAGATTGGCTGCCTGAAGTACTTGCAGATCTTTGAGGAGCAAGATATCGACCTCCGCATCTTCCTGACTTTAACGGAGAGCGACCTAAAAGAGATCGGCATCACGTAAGTGGCCCTCCCTGCTGAGGATTGGACCCAGAACCATGCAGCTTTCCTGACAGAGAGCCTGTCCCTCAATGCTTCCCATCTTCTGCTTTGTGCTTGTGTGTCCCTTACCGATAGAGAGTCTGGTTGCATTCGTTAAAAATAAATAAATAAATAGATGCATCGCAAAAAAGAAATACTATTGATGCTACTCGGGAAGCTGTGATAAAGGAACCATAGGGAGATGAAGGACATGGATACATGGCAGAGATGTGAGATCGGGAAATTCTCCGCAAATGATGGTGAAAATTGTACAAGAAATCCAAGAAATAGAGGAGAAAGCTGGAAGGGTAGAGGAAGAAATAGAGGAGACAACTCAAGAAATGATACAAACAGATAAAGGTGAGGAAGATATAGTAAAAATTCCTGAAACGGAGCAGGCAAACAACACTTTAAGACATTGATGGCGAACCTTATTGGCACAGAGTGCCCAAACCAGAACGCATGTGAATGTGCGTATGCCGGGACACCGGAAACCCAAAGACCAGCTGGCTGATGTGCATGTGGATACCAGCCAGCTGATCTTCAGGTTTCCAGCATGCACATGCGCGCTGGCCAGCTGGTCTTCGCACGTGTCTGAGCACTGGAAACCCAAAGATCAGCTGGCTGGTGTGCGCATGCTTGTTTTTGGGCTGTTTCCTGGGCTTTTTTCTAGCACCCACAAAGACCAGCTGGTGCCCGCCGGAAACGAGAAGAGCAGCTGGTGATGGCGCACATTCCCACCGAGAGGGCTTCGCCATCGTGGCTTTAAAAGCTCAAAATATAGAAGAGGACAAAGAGAAAGAACTCCTAGCAGTGAGGAAAGATTCATTGATGGGCATGCTGGAGATTCGACAGGGAGAGATAGATGTAAAAGCAGATGAAATATTTAGACTGCCATATTTTTCAGACTATAAGGCGCACCGGTATATACGACGCACCAAGATTTCAAAGAGGTAAGTAAGAAAAAAAAAGGTTTTGCTTTCCCTCAGCCCCCAGCAGCCCTCTGCAGGTTTCAGTAGGGCTGGGGAAAGGCAAAATAGCCTCAGTTTTTGCAAAAAACCAGCCCATTTTTTGCTAAAATGGGGGCATTTTTGCCTTGCCCCAACCCTGCTGAAGCCTGCAGGGAGCTGCTGGGGGACAAGGGAAGGCAAAAATGGGATGCAGGGGCAGGGCTTTGGGATGCCAAAAATGGCTATATTCAGTGTATATGATGCACCAACATTTCCACGCTCTTTTAGGGGGGGAAGGTGCGTCTTATATTCCGAAAAATACGTTAAGTAAGAGTGACGTAAGGAGCTTCAAGACCCCAAGGAAGGAATATGGGAGATAGGAGGTGAAATACGAAAAAGGGCAAGAGATGATGGGTAGCTATAGAATGCTTCTTAATATACGATTTGCTTGATCAAGAGTTAGAAAATAGAGAAATAGAAATTAGAAATGGGGAGAATATTACTATATATTGCTACACAATACAGGTATAGTACAATTAACATCTAGATGCCAATGTTAAAGTTGAAAGATTATTATCAGATATACTTGAACACTACTATTGTCATTAGCATTGAACATATAGTAAATGGATTGTTGTTATTATTTTAACTATTATCATTAATATCAGCATTATGATCATTATTTTGTAAACCTAAAATGACTCAGGCAATACACTAATTAAGCACCTATGTATATTTAAGGGGGGGGGGGGGAAATGGATAAATAAAATGAATGAATGAATAAATGAATGAATGAATGAATGTAGTGAATTTGAAAAGCCAACAAAGTTCTAGGCTGCATAAACAGAGGGATAGAATCAAGATCACGGGAAGTGTTAATACCACTTTATAATGCCTTGGTAAGGCCAGACTTGGAATACTGCATTCAGTTTTGGTCACCACGATGTAGAAAAGATGTGGAGACTCTGGAAAGAGTGCAGAGAAGAGCAACAAAGATGATTAGGGGACTGGAGACTAAAACATACAAAGAACGGTTGCAGGAACTGGGTATGTCTAGCTTAATAAAAAGAAGGACCAGGGCAGACATGATAGCAGTCTTCCGATATCTCAGAGGCTGCCACAAAGAAGAGGGAGCCAAGCTATTCTCCAAAGCACCTGAGGGCAGAACAAGAAGCAATGGGTGGAAACTAATCAAGGAGAGAAGCAACTTAGAACTGAGGAGGAATTTCCTGACAGTTAGAACAATTAATCAGTGGAACAGAAGTTGCCTCCAGAAGTTGTGAATGCCCCCAACACTGGGAGTCTTCAAGAAGATGTTGGGTAGCCATTTGTCTGAAATGGAATAGGGTTTCCTGCCTAGGCAGGGAGTTGGACTAGATGACCTCCAACTCTGCTATTGTATTGTATTGACTAAAGGTGTCACTGTATGCAGCAACCTCCTGGACACGCTTGGTGCCAAGTGGATCTTTGTGGGAGAAGAGACCGGTCCACCCAACAAGAGGCTGCTTCGTTGTGCTTACAAACAATTCCGGCAGGCGCTTTCCTGCTGATTCCTGCTTTCTTTCCCCTGTAGGCTCTTTGGACCAAAAAGGAAGATGACCTCCGCCATTGCCCGATGGCACAGCAGTGCCCGGCCAGTGAACGATGCCCTCGAGCTGGCCTATGCTGACCGCCTGGAAGCCGAAATGCAAGAATTGGCCATCCAGCTTCACAAGGTGAAGCACCCAAGTCTTCTGGCGCGTTCGGAAGGACGCTCAGTTGGCACCCCAGTGGGGATGTGTGCATGCCGGTGGGGGTGCCTCCTGGGTTTCAGCCCCTGAAAGTACCAAAAGAGAGTGAGGTTGAAATGCTGGCCCTTCAGGTCAGAGGAAGCCCGGCAGATGAAAAGAAGGTGGGAGTGGATTTAGTGTTAAGAGTTAAAGGCTTCAACAGGTTTTGATTGACGTAGAACAGGGATGGCGAACCTTTTTTGGCTTGTGTGCCAAAAGCGGGGGGAGCGCAGGGGGGTCGTGCACCGGTGTGCCACACCCATAATGCTATGTGCATGACCCCGGTGTGCATGCGCGCACGACCAACCCTTCCCCCCCGCCATTTTTGGCGTGTTTTTTTTGCCCTCTCCAGGCTCCAGAGGCTTTATAGGAATGTGGGGAGGGTGAAAACAGCCCCGTCGCTCCCCCCCCCCCAGAGGCCCTCCGGAGGCTTCAGGAGCGTCCCTGAAGCCTCCTGATCGTGAAAAACCGGCCCTACAAGCAAACTGGAAGCCTGTTTCCAAATTTCCAGTTTGCCCGTAGGACTGGTTTTTCACGCTCCAGAGGCTTCCTGAAGCCTCCGGAGGGCAAAAAATGGCCTCAAAATAAGGCTGAGGTCAGCTGCGCATGTGCGCTGACCACCTGACAGGGCAACCCCTCGCGTGCCCTGACATACGGCTCCGCGTGCCACCTGTGGCACCCGTGCCATAGGTTCGCCATCACGGACATAGAACAAACTCAAGGCCCAGGGGCTGAATCCGGTTTGCGGGGTGCTTAGACCTTAGGCTGGCCTGGAAACAGCTAAAGTCCGTGGCCCTCCCAAGCTCCGTTTTCAGCCACAACGGCCTCCTGCAGCCCTCTGCCAGCGAAAACGGAGCTCAGTTGGCTTACAGTTGCTCAATTCATGATCCTCCTTGTTCTGCTGATCTAACCTCACATTCAGAGTCTCCATTGAAAGATCAGCATCTAGCAGTGCTTCTGGCTCCCTCTTATGGCTGATTGAGAAAGCAGCAGCCAATTACATTTCACTGTATCAGTTAAAGTTACAGATACCATTTTCAATCACGGCTTATATATATATATTGCCAACCCAACACTAGGATTATATTCCTAACAGCCATGCTCCCCCCGCCCCTGAAGTCAAACCCAGCCCTGATGCGGCCCTCAGGGACATGGAGTTTGACACCCCTGACATTGAACATCGTCAGAGTTGGAAGGGACCTGCTCTGGTTGTAGACAAAGCACTGGACTCTGGTCTTTTCTCTCTCTCTCTCTCTTTTTTCTTTCTTTCTCTTTCTTTCTCTTTTTCTCTCTTTCTCTCTCTTTCTTTCTCTCTCTTTCTCTCTCTTTCTTCCTCTCTCTCTTTCTCTTTTTCTTTTTCTTTCTCTTTCTCTCTCTTTCTTTCTCTCTTTCTCTCTCTCCCTCTTTCCCTCTCTCTCTCTCTCTCTCTCTTTCTCTCTTTCTCTCTCTTTCTCTCTCTTTCCCTCTTTCTCTCTCTCTCTCTTTCTTTCTTTCTCTCTTTCTCTTTCTTTCCCTCTCTCTCTCTTTCTCTCTCTTTCTTTCTCGCTCTCTCTCTCTCTTTCTTTCTCTCTCTCTTTCTCTCTCTCTCTCTCTCTCTATTCCCTTGCAGAGGTGTGAGGAAGTCAAAGGGCTGAAAGGACAGGTGAGCCAAGAGCAGGAGCTGCGAGCGGTGGTGGAAAGCTGCCTCATGGAGCAGGACGTGGCCTGCAGCAATGCCCAGGCTCAACTCCAAGAAGTCCAGGGCATCACCAGAAGTGCTGGGCTCCTCCTGGAACAGATGCGGTGAGTGAACCTTCAAGGGGGCACCGTTGTGGGAGCCAACCTTTCCAGCGCCAAACAAGAGGGTGGTTCAGTGAATTGCACCTGATTTTACAACCTCTTTTTTTGCCGTGGGGGTCAAGCCAATCTCTGCAGCTGTTAAGCGAATCGTGCGGCGGTTAAGCAAATCCGACTCCCTCCCTACCCTTGACTTTACTTCTCAGAAGCTGTCTGGGAATGTCATAAATGGCGATCACAAATTCCCAGGATTCTGCAACGGTTGTTTAAGTACAGCGTCCAGTGGAGCTGGCAGCAGATTCAGACAGTGAGGAGGTTGGGGAGGAACCTGGGCCAGTCCTGGAGTCTGGGAAAGGCTCCAATGAGGGCTCTGTGTCGGAGGCAGAGAGGGGGCCAGGGCCCTCTGACAGTTATCCGCTGCCTTCGGAGTCAGACATCAGTAAGGCAGAGGAACAGCTGGAGCCTGTTCCCAGGGTGCGCATGCACAGAGTTGCCAGATGAAAAGAACAACTCAAAAAATCAAGGTAGACTTGGGACTATAGTCACAGGTGGAGGATGAATGGCCCCTCCCAGAGGAAATAAAAGAGGAGCGAAAGGGGAGTGGAGTTTGCAGGAGGCAATCAGTTCGCTTCATTGGTTCAGTGACTCTCCGAGACTCCTTGCTAGGTTTTGCAGAGATCGGCCTGGCAGCTCTCCAAGCCAGAGAAGGTCTGTGGCTGCAAATCCTCCCTCGAAAGACTTTGCTGGATGTGAATGAGCAGAATTCAGGGTCCATTAATAAAAAAGGGTTTTTGTCAGGACAAGGAGTTTGCTTCAGGTTCTCGGGAAGCCTCGGTCAGAACAGTAAGTCGAGGGCTCTCTGTAATCCTTCCATGAGAATAATTCGGTTTCTTCTGCTTCTCTGCCTCTGTTTGTGATTTTCCTTTCATAGAAACCCCTTGATGTCCTTCTGGTTTCTCTTTTAAGGGCCTGTCAGGCAGAGCTGGCCTCCCGGATCAACCAGGAGCAGGCAGGCAGCCAGGGATCGGAGATCAGAGCACATCTAGGAGGAGCCAGTAAGTAGCGGATGCGCTGCTCATGCCCAAGAGGCTGTCTTCCCCCTCTTTCTCTCACACGTAGTATCGGAGCTAAGTTTCCTCTGACCCCTGTGGACTCCATCCCTCCTCCCTTCAGAACCCACTTCCTGCCTATGCTCTTCACGCATCTTGGTCACCAGCTCTCCTTTCTCCCCTCTTCATCCTGGGCGCTGTGGTGGGGCAGTATTGCAGGCTAATTCTGCTGACTGCCAATTGTAATTCAGTTCTCACTGACTCAAGGTTGACTCAGCCTTCCGTCCTTCCGAGGTGGGTAAAATGAGGACCCAGATTGTTACCGGGGGGGGGGGGGGGGGGGGGAGGGGGGCAAGAGGCTGACTCTGTAAACCGCTTTATAAAAGTCAAAGCAGTATAAAGCGGTAGATAAGTCTAAGTGCTATTGCTGTCTATCTGCTTCTCTTAACTATCATATTGATCTATCATTGTCTGTCTGTCTGCCTATCTTATCCTGTCCTGTCCTGTCAATCTTTATTCATCTCTGCCTGCCTGCCTGCCTGCCCGCCCGCCCGCCCATCCATCCATCCATCCATCCATCCTATGTCAATCTTTAGCCATCTATCTCGGTCTGTCGGTCTGTCTGTCTGTCGGTCGGTCGGTCGGTCCGTCCGTCCGTCCGTCCGTCCGTCCGTCCATCCATCCATCCCATCTGTCAATCTTCATCCATCTATCTCCGTCTGTCTGTCTATACCTACCTACCCATCCGTCCGTCCGTCCATCCATCCGTCTCCATTTGTCTGTCTGTCTCTTTATCTATGTATCATCTATCATCTATCTAGCTGTGGTGACGCAGTGGTTAGAGTGCAGTACTGCAGGCTTCTTCTGCTGACTGACTGCTGTTTGGTCGTTCGAGTCTCACCAAGTTCCAGGTTGACTCAGCCTTCCATCCTTCCGAGGTGGGTCAAATGAGGACCCAGATTGTTGGGGGAAAGAGGCTGACTCTGTAAACCGCTTAGCGAGGGCTGTAAGAGCACCATGAAGCGGTATATAAGTCTAAATACTATTGCTACTGCTATCCTAACATTTTCCTACTTTTCTTAGGGCAAACCAGCTCTGCTTCGCCTGAAATTGGGGAAGGGATTTCTCTCATGTCTGTCTCATGTACGATACTGGCTTGAATTAATGCTGCCAATTACTTTCTCGATCTTAGGCCCCGAAGGATGGTCACCTACCTTGAAGGCCCTTAGCCTGCCTGAGCTGGCAGCTCTTCTGGAGGAATGTGTGGGGGAAATGGGTAAGGTTAATACAGGCGGTTAAGCACTTGTCTTCTCCTTGATCTGATCAGCAGGACCGGAGCAATGTGACACACCCAATGGTTGCTATCAAAGGGAAATAGATGTAGGACAGGGGGCTGGATCCAGCCCGTGAGGTGCTTAGATCTGAAAGCAGAGAAGGATCCGCACAGCACCCCCCCCCCCGCCCCCTGGAGCTCTCATTTTTGCTGGCAGCAGGCTGCGGGAGGCCGTTGCAGCCAAAAACAGAGCTCGGGAGCCTGTTTTCACTGGCAGACAGTTCAGGCTACCACAGGTGCCCCGCCACGAGGGATGTTGATCTGGCCACGCCCACCCTGGCCCCCTGAGGTCAAACACAACCCTGATGCAGCCCTCAATGAAATCGAGATTGACACCCCTGATGTAGGAGAAGAGCAGGCAAGAGCTAGGGGAGGCAGAGCTAAATGCGTCATCAGCTTAGAATCCTTGCATTGCCGCAAACGATCCGAGCGGAGTCCTTGCTTGAATTCTGTGGATCCTTATCTGGCCCCGGTTCAGATTTGAACTTCAGTTGACTAGTATATAGGCTTGAGCAATAAATCCTTCTAAATTGCCGTTTAACCTATTTGCCGATCAATGGTGAAATTTTTTAAAAAAAAAATTCCCTACCCATTCTGTGGGCGTGGTTTGGTGGTCATGTGACGGGGTGGGTGTGGCTTCAAAAGCTCTGAAACCAACGATCACACTTCAGCACAAAAAGAGCACAAAAGCTGCACAACTGATGGATACACACAATACAAAAGCAGCTGGACTTCACACAAAAGGTGGCCTACGCACCTTCCGCCGTGCTCTTAAAACTTTTCTTTTTTTCAACAAGCCAGGCTGGCGTAAATGCAAATTTTATTAATTTTAATTGGGTTTGTTTGGTTTTTAACTTATTATGGGCCAAATGATTTAATATGTTTTTAAATTGTTTTAGCTTTTGTATATCTGTGTTTTATTTTGGCTGTACACCGCCCTGAGTCCTTCGGGAGTAGGGCGGTATAAAAATAGAAATAAACTAAACTAAACTAAACTCAAATGTCCCCTGCAACAAGCAGGAACCTCAAAGACAATCGGGAACCAGCTCATCATCAGAACTTTTTAAAAACTTTTTAAAGCATTTTTGTACTACTGGTTTGGGCGAACCGGCCCGAACTGGTAGCATTTCACCCCTGACAATTTCCTCGAGGAAATTGCCTGCCTGCCATAATGGAGGTTTTCCCAACCCTTGTGGTAACTGAGCTGTTCTTTCTCTCTAGGGACAACTCTCTCTTCTGTCAACCGTAGCCTTGAGAGGCTACAACGTCCAGAGAAGGGGAAGGCTGTCCGCAAACAGCCCTAGCAGTGGAGGAAGGTAAGCGAGGAGCAAACAGCCCCCAAGATTGAGAGTGGATGTTGGTGTGTAAAACACATTGTGGTCTTCAAGGCCAAGAAAACTCCTGGGAGACGTTTGGTTGACCATTCTGGGCAACGAGACTTTGGACCACTTCCCAGATGCTACCGGCAGTCCTTGATTTATGACCACAACTGAGTCCAAACTTTCTGTGGTTTGCCTAGCTCCTGCCCACTTAGAAGTTTGAAAGCATGCGACTGTGAGTAGATAAATGGGTACCACTTTGGTGAGGCCTGTCCCTTTAAGATAATTCTCGAGAGGGAGGAGGCTGGGGGGACGACAATAAAGGGAGCAGTAGCTTTACTGAGAACAGAGGGAGAAATGTTCAGCTTGTCTCTGCCGCAGAATTCAACGTTAAATGCAGCAGAGAGAATCCGAACATTTCTCCCTCCGTTCACAGCAAAGTAGCTGCAGCCTGTCCCTTTAAGATAATTTCCGGGAGGGAGGAGGCTGGGGGGACGACAATAAAGGGAGCAGTAGCTTTACTGAGAACAGAGGGAGAAATGTTCAGCTTGTCTCTGCCGCAGAATTCAACGTTAAATGCAGCAGAGAGAATCCGAACATTTCTCCCTCCGTTCACAGCAAAGTAGCTGCAGCCTGTCCCTTTAAGATAATTTCCGGGAGGGAGGAGGCTAGGGGGTGGTACAATAAAGGGAGCAGTAGCTTTACTGAGAACAGAGGGAGAAATGTTCAGCTTGTCTCTGCCGCAGAATTCAACATTAAATGCAGCAGAGAGAATCCAAAAGTTTCTCCCTCCGTTCACAGCAAAGCTACTGCTCCCTTTATGGTATCCTCTGCCCCCCTCTCCTGCTCATAACACACATTTTTTTCCCTACCGGGTTCTGTGGGTGTAGCTTGGTGGTGGTGGTTGTCATGTGACTGCATGGGCGTGAGTGACATCGGATTGCCCACGGCCACTCAGTCACAAAACCCACCCACCCCAATCCAGCCACACTCACAGAGCTGGTAGGAAGGGGCGGGGAAATTGAATGTCACCCCTGGTTCAGCCCAATCCGCGAATCCTCATTTATGCCTCGGAGAACTTGGGTCTTGATGTGCGATGTGCCCAGCTCCAAAGGCTGCCTCAAATAGCAGGGGCAGATGTTTGCTGGGGCAGATGTTTGCTTGCTTCTGTCCTGAAGCCATGCCTCTTCTCCTGCAGAAACGCTGACGTTGGGTGACCGTTCCACCCTGAAGCTATGGTTGCCTGCAAGAGTGATGCGAGCCCAAGTGAGGGATCAGCGTCAGAGGCCCTCTCCAGTTAAGGGCCTCGGAATACGCGGCTGCCTTTGGTGGTGAAGGAGTGCAGAACCGCTGGAGGGCACGCCTGCGGTGCTGAAAGGAGGAACACCGGTCTGATGATTCTGCAGAGCCAGGAGAGCGGTTGAGCACAGGAGCTCTCTAAAGCTTGGAAGTGCCAAGCAAGCAAGTTCACTAGATGTGAGAGACATCTAATAAGCAAGCAAGCATCGTTGATACCAATATCTGAAGTTCTTTCTTCTTCCATCTCGGGATCCACAACGGGAAACATCCTGGCAATAAAACTCTCAGCCTACGGACTTCTTCCTCTCTTGACCTAGAGAGTTTGCAATTCTCCCACCTCTCCATTTTATCTTTTCTTTTCTCTTTCCAATCAAATGTGATTTTTTATTTTATTTTTTTAAAACAAAGTGGAAGTGCTTATATTCCGCAGGAATAAAATGTACCTCTTGGGGTCCTTTTAGTCCACTCTTTGAGATCATAGCCTCATGCTTGATAATGATGAGGTGGCTCCCCTTAGCAAAATCTTCAGGCAGAACCAGGTCCTCTGGATTAGACCTTGAAGAGCCAGAGATAACACCCAGGTCATAAAGAGTAGTAAACCTAGTGTAGGTAAGGTGGGGGTGTCAAACTCGATTTCATTCAAGGCCGCATCAGGGGTTGTGTTGGATCTCTCCTCGACTGAATTAAATGCACGAGAGTCCTGCAAACACAAACAACCATCTGGACACAACCCGCAAACGTTGCTTCCAGCAACGCCTCCCTCCGCCTGCCTTGCTAAATAGCCCCTCCCGCTGCAGCCCATTAAAAGGGGCAGGGCCTTTCCCCCAGGGGTGAAATCAACTTAGCTTTGCTACCGGTTTCGGAAATGTGAGAGCACACGCCACCTCCGCACATGCGCCGGTCTTTCCGCGTATGCATAGAGCATCAAAAACAGGGCGTAATGATGTCGGGGCAGTTGGGCGGAGCCTGCTACTGAGCACGCCTCCAAAGGTAAATAGAATAGCAAGGGCTGTGCCATGCGATTTAGATTAGCTAGAAAGCAAGAAATCTGATGATTCTAGCGAATATAAATTACACGTCACAGTTGATCATTGGAAATACTGGTTCGCCCGAACCGGTAGCATTTTTTTTTTACTATCAGTTCAGGCAAACCGGTAACATTTTTTACTACAGGTTCAGGCAAACTGGTCCGAACCGGTAGCATTGCACCCCTGCTTTCCTGCATCAATCTGGCAGATCTCCGCTTCTCTATCCTGTGTGCTCTGGCATCTACCAAGGCCGGCAGCTCCTCCCCCTCTTCCTCCTTGGCTTGCAAGCTCTCGCCAGCCGAGGCATGTTCAGCTGACAGCTGAGGATCCGCCATACCGGATGTGCCAGGAATGCTCTCATTCTCCCCTGAGGCCTCTGAGGAAGACATGGAGGAGCCATTATCCACAGAAGACAGCTGCTAACACTCCGGGGCTCATGGCTGCTAACCTTCGTAGTTAAAGGGAGTTGGGTGTATAATGTATACTTTTCCAGTGCACATCCTAAGCCTATTCCTCTGAAGCGGTACAATATTTTAAAGAATGTACTTAGACTTTTTAATAATTGTTTCTTTATGGATTATATACTGGACAAACTTTTGTCTTTTATATTAAAGAATGTGATTTTTAAAAAATTATATCTGGCGAAATAGATCTTTATGGAACACAAACCAATTTAAACCTCGCGTATGGCTGTACTACTTCCAACTAGAGAAGGAACTCAAAGGATGACTTTATATTTATCCGCTTACTCTTCCTTGTGTTCAGGGTTCCAAATAGCATCCAAAATTAAATCAGAGTCCGAGGCAAAGTATTGCTCAAAGTTCCAATTTATGAAGAGAGCCATGTTGGCACCCCGAATCTGAAAGCTTCCCGGTTTCCCCCACCCAGTTGAAAGTTCAGGATCTTGCCCCCCACACCCATAAGTCCATCCCATGGTCCAATCATCCACTGCCATGCTGGCAGGTCCACCCCTCCAGTTCCGGTCAGGTGCAGAGGTGCAAAGACGAAGGATGACCTTGGCTTTCTAGAAAGAATATTGTTATGGCTACCTATCATCTAACTCCGTACAATCCTCCCTCCCATTTGCCCACTATAGAAACAGCATAGTAGATAGAAGTGTGGCAGGCCAAAGATCCCAAAAGGAACCTGGCTGCAGGTTCTGACATCTTGTCCATCTGGTGGCTTCTGGAGGTTTCAAAATGACCTCGGAGCCAAGGTAGACGGTAATCACGATGTACATAGCACCAGGTTGGAGGCAGAGTTTCTAGCTGGAAGACTTGTGGACTTCAATTCCCAAAATTGGGAGTTGAAGTCCACAGGTCTTGCAGTTGCCAAGGTTGGAGACCCCTGAGCTAGAACGTGTTTTTTCCCCCTCACGCCAGCTACCCTTAAATACCCAGGTACTGTTTTGCAAAGAAGGTGGTTGAATCATAAAATGCTCAAGTACCGACTGACGTGGTACAGCTCAGGTAGATCTTCATACCTGAGCCTTTTTGGTTTTACTTGAGAAAAACCAGACCTTTGGCTATTTATAGTGATGTAGAGACGTGGTAACTCAGTGGCTAAGACGCTGAGCTTGTCGATCAGAAAGATCGGCAGTTCGGCGGTTCGAATCCCTAGCGCCACGTAATGGAGTGAGCTCCCGTTACCTGTCCCAGCTTCTGCCAACCTAGAAGTTCGAAAGCATCTAAAAATGCAAGTAGAAAAATAGGGACCACCTTTGGTGGGAAGGTAACAGCGTTCCGTGCGCCTTTGGTGTTTAGTCATGCCGGCCATATGACCATGGAGACATCTTCGGACAGTGCTTGCTCTTTGGCTTTGAAACGGAGATGAGCACCTCCCCCTAGAGTCAGGAACGACTAGCACATATGTGCGAGGGGAACCTTTACCTAGAATAAAAATTGCATTCTATTTTTGATATACCGAAGTAGATGCTTTTCAAATGAAACAATGATAATGTAAAGGCCAAAAATGTGTGATTCGAAACAATCTTATCCTGTTCGTTAATCATGCTTAAGGGGAAATTTATTCTGTCTTTGAGAACATCTGGAAGTATCCATATACACATCCTCCAATGGCCTATTATTGTAGTGAAACCAAAGTGCCCTGGAAGGTATTTATCAGAACTAAAGAACTAAATCAGGACCCAGCTGAAATAACAGGAGTTCTAAACTAATAAATCAGCAGGACACCAAATTTGGAGAGTGTGCCACAGGGCGAGTTGGACAGAGAGGTCTTGGAGAGAGGCTTTAGATTGCTGGATGCCTCTGTGTCAAGTATTGGTTGTGGGAAAGGGATTTCTATTTTGCAGATCCAATATTCATCACCTCTGGATAAGTCACAACCAGGCTGAAACGGTTTAAGAAGCTTCTTGGTTATGGACAATTTTGCAAGTTTGCATCCAAGCCCAGGAAGGGATTTTGTTCGGACCGAGGCTTCCCAAGAGCATGAAACAAACTCCTTTTCCCGACGAAAAACGCTCTTATTAGTTTACTGCGAATTCTGCTCATTCACATCCAGCAACGTCTTTCAAGGGAGGATTTACAGTCACAGACCTTATCTGGCTTGGAGAGCTGTCAGGCCGATCTCTGCAAAACTGGGCAAGGAGCCTCGGAGAGTCACGAATCAATGAAGTGAACGAATTCTCTCCTGCAAACTCCACTCCCCTGTCGCTCCTCTTTTCTTTCCTCTGGGAGGGGCCATTCATCGTCCACCTATGGCCTTCCTCCCACCTCACCATGGTTCCTTAACTGTTCCCTTCTTGTGGCAGCTCTGCGCATGCGCACCTCAACAACAGGCTCCAGTTGCTCATCTGCCTCACTGATGTCTGCCTCCAAAGGCAGCTGATAACTGTCCAACAGCCCTGGCCCCCTCTCTGCCTCCGACACAGAGCCCTCCTCAGAGCCTTCCCCAGACTCCAGGACTGGGCCAGGTTCCTCCCCAACCTCCTCACTGTCCGAATCTGCTGCCAGCTCCGCTGGCTACTATTGGGCCACAACAGATTTCACACAATATATTTCATTGGCAGACCTGACCAGCCGATTACTCCATGACGCATCTCTTCTGCTGGAAAAATATTTATTTACACTCTTTTTAATGAATGTACAAACGTCCTTAAGCACCAACATCTCTTAAATCCAAAGGAAAGTTGCCAGGCTGGGCTAAGCTCTCTTGAAGTGCTCTTTCCCTAACGTTAGTCAGGTTTCAATATTGGCAGGGATGTTTTTTTGAAATTCCAGAATAATTGGCCAGCCTCTTTTCCCAGAATCTAGATTGAGGCTGTTTTGGTGGTGGTGGTTGGGGGGGGGGGGGGGGGGAGGGGGCAGTCCTGCATTGCCAATAATAAATGATTTAGGGATGCCTTTTGTTTTTAATACGAGATGGTAAGTATGGTTCGTTCTTTCTATGCTGGCTCAAAACACTACAAGTTCATCCTCTTGCACAGCTGGGCACCCTTGCATCCTTTTTAAATTAAAGATGGGGAATTTTTAACTCTGAACCCTTCTGGACACCGTGCCTTCATAAAACATCCTTTTCCGCAGTTGAGCCAGTGGTGGGATTCAGCCGCTTCGCACCTATTCAGGAAAACCAGTTGTTAACTTTCTAAGCAGTTGGGAGACTGATGGTTGGAAGAAATCTCCTTTTGTTCCCCCCCCCCCACTTTTCAGGGCTAATCCTGCAAGGAAGGCAGGAACGAAACGTTCTGGCGTTTCTAGCCTCATCTTTATTGCTCTGCTTACAGAAACTGCTTCTCTGGTTAACCCTTATGACACTGTAGCTGCTAGGGCGGAGCGCCCATCGACCTGATAAGACGGGAGCAATTGGCAAGCCTTGTGGCCCAGGCCAGTAGATTAACACCACCAATATACAATACAATACAATAGCAGAGTTGGAAGGGACCTTGGAGGTCATCTAGTCCAACTCCCTGCCTAGGCAGGAAGCCCTATACCATTTCAGACAAATGGCTATCCAACATCTTCTTAAAGACTTGCAGTGTTGGGGCATCCACAACTTCTGGAGGCAACTTCTGTTCCACTGGTTAATTGTTCTAACTGTCAGGAAATTTCTCCTCAGTTCTAAGTTGCTTCTCTCCTTGATTAGTTTCCACCCATTGCTTCTTGGTCTACCCTCAGGTGCCATGGAGAATAGTTTGCCTCCCTCTTCTTTGTGGCAGCCTCTGAGATATCAGAAGACTGCTATCATATCTCCCTTGGTCCTTCTTTTCATTAAACTAGACATACCCAGTTCCTGCAACCATTCTTCATATGTTTTAGCCTCCAGTCCCCTAATCATCTTGGTTGCTCTTCTCTGCGCTCTTTCTAGAGACCTGAGTGATGTTGAGTTGGCCATGCCCACCCAGTCACATGACCACTGAGCCACACCTACCCAACTGGTCATTAGGGCAGAGAACTGGTTGTCAAATTATTTGAATCCCACCACTGAGTTTCGCCTTATCTATATAAAAGGAAGAAAAAATTGGAGATAAATGTTGAGCCTGCGAATCACCAAAAAGCCCTTAACGTTTTTCAAACCATCTGCCCGTTATGTGATATCGGCACTGAACCTCGGTGTAGATATTAGGGAAGTCCCCAAGATAGAGCTAGAGATGTGATAAGTTGGCCATTGCTTGAGTAGGGAGCCCCACGTCAGTTGATGAAAATCTGTTCTGGATTCCTCCTCTTTGGTCCAGGATGTTCGGAAACGAAAATGAAAATCTGTCCTTTCACCTCTTAGGGCTGACCCATCTCCCTATATGAAAGGCATAAGAGCAGAACACAATGAGTTTGTGCCTGGAGAGCATGAAAGTGCCCTCACCTGTTGTGAAAGTCAAGTCTGACCGATAAAAGTTGAATCCTGAGCAAATTAAGGTCCATGATACACGCATGCAATGCTGTTTGAAGACCTTCCAAGATTCCTTTTGCTGTTGGTTCCACACAGTTCTCCCATCATGTTCTTCAGAACTTCCTCCTCCTCCTCAAGCCTCTTTCCCCAGGCTTTGGCCTCAAGAGTGTGAAGATAGCGATCCATCAAACAGCGTCATTCCAGAATAGGTCGTAACTGTATTAAAAAAGCATCAGCAATCCATTCGGAGCACTTCCAAGGCCTACCTGAAGAGCTTCTGCACAATTCTTGCTGTATGGTATGTACCAAATCCCATATCATCCCCTTCACTGACTGCAGCTGACCGCTGGATGGTCCAGTTTCCACAACTGCCATTTCTTCTTCATTTCAGATTTCACCTGGAACAACAAGAATGTTTGAGGGTCCATGGTTCTTCCTGGACCTCGCAGCATTTAGCTCTGCCTACCCAGGAATATTGGGATTTTTGGAGACCAAAACTTATAGAAGATTAATTGGTGATTCGAGTATTCGAGAACAGCGGAAAAGATGGATGCATGTTTTTTTTTTTTTAAATGTTTACATCCTATCTTTTCTCTGGGCATAGTGTTGTATATGTGACTAGCTGATAACCTGGCATTGCCCGGGTATTTATCTATAGGGGGGGAAATGTCTGGACCAAAAATAATTTCTAATGTTGGATTTTCCCCCTTGCCAGAGGGAGCCCCCTTGTGGAGGACTGTAAAGCCGTTACCATGGCAAATTGACTCCCTTCTATGGTGGAAGCCATTTTACGGCAGTATGGTAGAAGCCATTTTAAGGCACAACAGGCTGTATCTTAACAGAACACACACCCCGAGGAGTGTTAGGGGTGTCTTACCCTCACAGTGTTTTTTTTCCCAGAGAGTTTTTTCTGGTAGTAAAAGATTTTGAATCTCACCACTGACTCTTAAAGATGCCACGGTTGAGAAACACTGGTGCAGACCGTCTCCTGCAAGTGCCCTTTAAATCGAAAGTTAGGGATAGCCTGAAGGGACCCTCTGAAGCTGTTCAGAATTAGTGATGGGTCAAGAGAGGGGGGGGGGATACTCACCTCCTTATTGGCAAAGCAGTAGAGAACAGCCACCAGGAACCCCTGTAGTAGATAGAACACGTTATCTATTACACACATCTGTCACGACACTTACCATTGTGGGGATTGGGCAATGCATTGGATCCTGCGTAAGATAGATATCAGAATTGGGTATCAGCTGGTACCCTGTTAAAAAGGTAAAAGTAAAAGTTCCCCTCGCACATACGTGCTACTCGTTCCCTACTCTAGGGAGCGGTGCTCATCTCCGATTCAAAGCCGAAGAGCCAGCGCTGTCCGAAGACGTCTCATGTGGTTCCTATTTTTCTACTTGCATTTTTTACGTGCTTTCGAACTGCTAGGTTGGCAGAAGCGGGGACGAGTCACGGGAGCACTGATTTTTGTTGTTTTTTTTGCACCCCAAACCAGCAGTGATGCTGGCAGCAACCCACCCCTGGACCAACTGCAAATATCTCAAAGATGAATCAGAATGGCGCTGAGGTGAAAGTTACCTGAAAGGAGTTGAGGAAAAGTGTGAAGAAAACTTTGATGTAGCGCAGGATTCCCGTGGTTTGCTCATCTGTGGCAAAGATGAAGACCACTTCGTGGATCCCAAAGAGAGGGATGAGGGTGAGGGTGGCCTTGGCCAACCTGCAAGTCAGCATAGAGATGTCAGAACGGGTAGGGCAGAATCAGGCCTAGATAAACAACCTTCTGTTAGGAAGCCACAATCAAACCACCATTCCTGGGCTGGAGATCTCAACTCACCGCAATTTATAATCCGCGTAGTCCTTCTGACTAGCCCGTAACTTAGCCAAGATCACTTTGAGAATTTGCATGAAAATCAACAGATTAATCTGGGAAGGAAAAGGAAACCCACATTAGCAGAGGACTGAGATTTCCGAACAAATGTGTTCATTGCAGAATAAGGTTAAAAAGATGAAATCGGTGATGATTTCATATTTTTACATCTGTTATGTGCTGAATTCTCTTGAGAAAGCAATTTTCAAAACTTATTCCAGACACTGAAGTAGCATTAACTCTTATTGAATAGATTATTCAAACTTCCATAAGGTAAAAGTAAAGGTTTCCCCTTGCACATATGTGCTAGTCGTTCCCTACTCTAGGGGCCAGTGCTCATCTCCGTTTCAAAGCCAAAGAGCCAGCGCTGTCCGAAGACGTCTCCATGGTCATGTGGCTGGCATGACTCAATGCTGAAGGCGCACAGAACTCTGTCACCTTCCCACCAAAGGTGGTTCTTATTTTTCTACTTGCATTTTTAAGTGCTTTCGAACTGCTAGGTTGGCAGAAGCTGGGACAAGTCACAGGAGCTCACTCTGTTACGTGGTGCGAGGGATTCGAACCACCAAACTGCCAACCTTTCTGATCGACAAGCTCAGCATCTTAGCCACTGAGCTACCACATCCCTGAAACTTCCATAGAGCAATTGAAACTGGAAATTGAAGAGGCTTTCTACAATAAAATATTTATATATACAGATGGTCCTCAATTTATGACTATTAACTGAGCTCAAAATTTCTGTTGCTGAATGAGACATTTGTTAAGTTAATTTTGTCTCATTTTACGACCATCCCTGCCATAGTTATTGTTTCAACTCCTACCCTCAAAATGATGCACACCAAGACAACTAGACACAAGGACAGTGTTTCCCCGAACGCCATCACTCTGCTAAACAAATAATTCCCTCAACACTGTCAAACTATTCACTGAGGCTGCATTAACTATTACTATTCATCTTCCCATCGTTCCTATCACCCATCTCTTCCCACTTATGACTGTATGACTGTAACCTTATTGCTTGAATCCTTCCGGTTTATATTGATAGTTTCCTAGTATGACTTCATTGCTTATTTTTACCCTATGACTATCATTAAGTGTTCTACCTTATGATTCATAACGAATGTATTTTTTCTTTTGTGTACACTGAGAGCACCTGCACCAAAGACCAATTCCTTGAGGGTTCACAAGGGACATACATTTATTCTATTACTAGCTGTACCCGCTACACGTTGCTGTGGCCAAGTTTGGTTAAATGAAAAAGTTTCCCCTCATAGACTCCCTTCCTTCTCTGCCTCGGTTTCCCCTCCCTCTCCCTCCCCTCCCTCTGTTACTCTACCTACCTACTTACTTACCTACCTACCTACCTACCTACCTACCATATTTCTCCACCCCCCTCTCTATCCCTCTACCTATCTACCTACCTACTGTATTTTCCCTCTCTCCCTCTACCTACTGTATTTTTCCTTCTCTATCCCTCTACCTACCTACTGTATTTCTCGTTCTCTCTCTCTCTATCCCCCTACCTACCTACCTATTGTATTTCTCCCTCTCTATCCCCTACCTACCTACTTACCTACTGTATTTCTCTCTCTCTCTTTCCCTACCTACCTACTGTATTTTTCCTTCTCTCTCTATCCCTCTACTGACTGTATTTCTCCCTCTCTCTCTATCCCTCTACCTACCTACCTACCTACCTACCTACCTACCTACCTACCTACTGTATTTCTCCCTCTCTCTACCTACCTACCTACCTACCTACTACCTACCCACCTACCTACCTACTGTATTTCTCCCTCTCTATCCCCTACCTACCTACCTACTGTATTTCTCCCTCTCTCTCTCTTCCTACCTACCTACTGTATTTCTCCCTCTCTCTCTATCCCTCTACCTACCTACCTACCTACCTACCTACCTACCTACCTACCTACCTTATTTCTCCCCCCTCTCTCTCTCCCAACCTACCTACCTACTGTATTTCTCCCCCCTCTCTCCCTACCTACCTACCTACTATATTTCTCCCTCTCTCTCTATCCACCTACCTACCTACCTACCATATTTCTCCCTCATAGTTAACTTTTTATTAAATCAATTCAACATGACATAATAAAATGATAGAGATTGCAGTCTTCTTTTCAAAGTTTAATATCAATGTTCTTCTCAGACCCTAAGGTAGACTTTCGAAAACAGAAGACTGCAGCAGACCCTGTCATCTCCCTCCCATTCCAACTGGAGCAGGACTTACCATAGATGCCAGCAGAATAGGGATACGGATAATCCACCAGTAAGCCATGTTCTCATTAACCCCCCAGCACCTGCAGTATACAAAATAAGGCAGCCATTAAACATAAATAAGACCGTATTCGAATCATCCATAGCACAGATAACTGTTGATGGTGTTCTGATGGAGGCTTCCTCAAAAAGCAGAGTCCTGGTCCTGACAAAACCCCTTTTATTAAACAAATTCCTCTCACTCACATTCAGCAAGGGCCTGGCAAACAGTCTTTCAAAGGTGGATTTATGACCACAGACCTCATCTAGCTTGGAAAGCTGCCATGTAAATATTTTCCGAACGCAGTGGTGTGCAAGGAAAGTCTCTGCGATTCACAGACAGATCTTCACACTCCAGAAACAAATCTAACGACCGAATGAACTAATTGTCTCCTGCAAACTCCACTCCCCCTTCGCTCCTCTTTTATTTCCTCTGGGAGGGGCCATTCACTGTCCACTTGTGGCTTTACTCCCAAGTGGACCCCTGTTCTTTAGCCCCTCCCTTCGTCTGACAACTCTGCGCATGCGCACACTGGGAACAGGCTCCAGCTGTTCCTCTGCCTCAATGATGTCTGACTCCGAAGGCAGCTGATAACTGTCAGACGGCCCTGGCCCCCTCTCTGCCTCTGACACAGAGCCCTCCTCCGAGCCTTCCCCAGACTCCAGGACTGGCCCACGTTTCCCCCCAACCTCCTCACTGTCCAACTCTGCTGGCCGCTGGTGGGCCACAACAGTGACAATGTGTATTGTTATTAAGGCCTACCATCTACATGAGCTTCTGCCCCCTCCCCCAAAATGCAGAAAATTGGTTCCCATCCAGCATCCCTACACTCACTCTGTGTTTTCCTTCAAGTATTTGGCAGCCATCCAGGGTACCACAAAGGCCACAGGAGTTCCTAAAGACAAAACAATAATGAGAATCAGCCAGCAAGTTGTGTCAGACATGAACAACCAGATCCACATGTGTAGAATTCAACTACCGTATTTTTCAGAGTATAAGACGCACCAAGAGTTTGACGAGGCAAATTTTAAAAAAGTTTTTGCACTCTGTGGGCCCATTTTTTGTCCAAAAAAAGGGCATGCATAGCCTTTAGGAGGCTTATAGAGTGCTTCTAGGGGCTGGGGGAAGGCAAAAACGAGCAAAAAACGGCCTGTTTTTCGCTCATTTTAGCCCTCCCCAGCTCCCAGAAGCATTCTGAAAGCTTCCTAAAGGCACAGCAGGGCCATTTTTGCAAAGGGGGCGGGGTTTCAGGAGGCAAAAATGTATTCGGTGTATAAGACGCACCCAGATTTTCAGCCTCTTTTTTGAGGGAAAAAGGTGCATCTTATACTCTGAAAAATACGGTAGCTACTTTATTGCTTACGGCTATTTCACAGGAACCTTCCCAGACTGGCAGTTTGCCTCTGAGCTAGACAAGATAAAATTCAATGGCATTTAAAAGGAAGGTGCCCTTTTGCGCCCATGTGAAGATTCCAGGCTAATTTCCCACTTGACTCTTCCCTCTAGCTTGGCCCGTCTCTTTCCAACAAGTTGGTTCCTGCGCCTCTTTTATTTTACTGGTTTTTCCTAGGCACCGAAAACATGGCTCCCAAGAAGTCCATCTCAGCTTCCATAAGCCATTGCATGGATCCAATTGAGGAGGGGAAATTGCCCAGGGAACGCACATTTTGCCATTGGAATCGGTTCTGCAGATTTTAAAATGGTGCAATAAAGTTCTTTCTATTATTCTGATTTAAGGAAGGAGGAACCCTAACCGTAACCCAAAGGCACCACAGACAAAATCAGCAAAATCCTCCATGAAAATGTAACCAAATAATGTACTAAACTTCAGCGAGGAACAGTCTTCCAAAACAACCTAACCAGAGGTGGGTTCCTACCGGTTTGGACCAGTTTGACTGAACCGGTAGTAACTTGGCAGCCTGGGTTGCTGGAACCAGCAGTGACCCAGTCCTACCACACCCCTGAACCGGTTCGCCTCCAGCGGCACCATCTTGATTTTCAGCTCTGCGCATTCACTGCAGAAATGTAGGGTTTTTCCCTTTTCCTTCATTCTGCGCATACACAGACCTTTTTAATTGGAAAGGCGCAGAGCATGCATTTAAATTTTTTGCGCGCCAAAGCAGCAGAAATGCCGGCAGGATCCTAACCCATCTTCGGCTTTACATCATCCCCTGGTGTCCTTTGATTAAGTTGGTTGGAGCTGGGTAGAACTCAAATTGAACTAACTAAATATATATATTTAAAAATCTACTGGATATGGAATTGGCATCCTTCAGTCTCAAGAGACGATGGTTATTGTGCTCTGGAAAGAGGTCAAAACTGGAGTGTCCTCTCCAGAGCACGAGGCCTGGGTGGATTAATATGGAGGATAGGCTGTTGTCCCTACTGGTTTGCTCGATCCGGTCTTATCCAGTCAAGTTTCACCCCTGATGTCCTCCCAAATGCATTGTGCAGAATGGGGAAGACTGCAGTAATTTGGATCCTGGCCCCCCGAGATTAAAGGAAGAGACCCCCTTCTTCCTCCCTCATTTCATCTCACCCCAGCCAAGGTAGAGGTACAGCGTGTAGTAATTCTTCTCCGAAAACACGGCGCCAATCAGCAGTTTGTATAGGTAGACGGCCTCCACCAGAAACCAATAGTGATTGGCTAGAATGCAGTATTGCATCAGGACCTGAGCCACCCGGCAACCAATGGCAGCCTAAGAGGAGGGAAGCAGGGAAAAGAGCCGTCAGAAGAGTGGCCCTGATGATGTCGTCTGGTTTGGTAATAAAACATCTGCAACATCCCTTCTAGCACTGGTTGGGTCATGAAATAACTGCAGGAAAACCATCAAGTTCAGAGAGCACCAAGGACTCCAGAGTAGTCCTTCTTCTTCTTCTTCTCCTCCTCCTCCTCCTCCTCCTCCTCCTCCTCTTCCTCCTCCTCCTCCTCCTCCTCCTCCTCTTTGCAAACCTTACTCCCTTCTAGCACTGGTTTGGGTCATGAAGTAACTGCAAGAAAACCATCAAGTTCCAAGAGCACTAAGGACTCCACAGTCCTCCTCCTCCCCCTCCTCCTCCTCCCCCTCCTCCTCCTCCTCCTCCTCCTCTTTGCAAACCCTACTCCCTTCTAGCACTGGTTTGGGTCATGAAATATCTGCAACAAAACCTTGGTGCTCTCTGATGAAGTTCAGAGAGCACCAAGGACTCCAGAGTCGTCGTCATCCTCCTCCTCCTCCTCCTCCTCCTCCTCCTCCCAAATCCTCCTCCCTTCTAGTCAGGGGTGGGTCGCTACTGGCATTAACCAATTTCGTTGTAAACAAGTACAATGACAATAAAGATTATACTTATTAGTGCCGGTTTGGCACACCATTTTTTCCGCACCCGCACGTGTGTGCATTTACACCTAAAAAGGTATTCGCATGCGCAGAACGTTAGAAAAGGGGCGGGGGAATTACATTTCTGCAATGGAGATGGTAGACTGTAGATTGAAGAAGCACCTTTGGGACAACAGGAACTTAACTCCCAACTGGAGGATAAGGAAGAAGCTTTTGATCTCCTGGGCAACGGCTTCCACAATGACGGGCAGACAATCCTTGTGATCTCCTGGCTTAAAACACATCACTAGGAGAAGATCTTGGGAAATGTCCTTCTAGGGCTGTGATGGCGAACCGATGGCACGCATGCCAGAGGTGGCACACAGAGCCCTCTCGGTGGGCACATGCGCCATCGCCAGTTGCCCTTCTGGTTTCTGGCATGTACATGCATGCCGGCCAGCTGGTCTTTGTGGGCACCAGAGTGCTGGAAAACAGCATGGAAACCAGACCATTTTTTCAGGCCATTTTTGGGCTGTTTTCTGCACCATTTTCAGGCTGGATTTTGGCACAATGTTTGGGCCACCAAAACAGCCCAAAAATGCCATAAAAATGCCCCCCAAACCAGCCAAAAACAGGCATGGGTGTGCCAACCAGCTGGTCTTTGGGTTTCCGGTGCTCTGACATGCACACATGCATACACGTTCTGGTTTAGGCACTCAGTTCCGAAAAGACATCCCTGTCCACTGTCTGAAACTGTCCTTGGGAAGATGGCACTTACCTCGTGACTCAACAAATCTTCCCAGTCAGACATCTGGAAAGTCTCCCTTCCCCACATCTTATCCAGCAACGCATCTTTCACCATCACCGATATGGCCCGTAGACCAAAGGAAGCGAAAAGATTGGCATGAATATAATTCCGAGTGCAGCGAAGCCTCCTGAAAGACCAAAGGAACATGACCATCAATAGGCAAAGTTGGCATAATGACACCAGCTTAATGGACAGCACTGTTGATTGTGAGAGCCTTTATGATAGGGTGGAATCAATTGGAGGAAGAGTTTCCTCTTATTGGGGGCCTTCAAGGAGAATTGAGCGGTCATGTGTTTGGAACAATCAACAACAGAGGTGTCCAACCTTGGCAAATTAAGACTTGTGGACCTCAACACCCAGAATTTCCCAGCCAGCAAAGCAAAGCTGGCTGGGGAATTCTGGGAGTTGAAGTCCACCAGTCTTAAAGTTGCCAAGGTTGGACACCTCTGGTCTAGAACAGGGGTCATCAACCTTTTGGAGCTCAGGGACCACTGAATTCATAATTTTAAATCCCGTGGATCACTAATATGAATTTTTTAAAAAGATAAAAAGTATTTAGTGCAACATAAAAAATGCAAACAATTTTTATATGGACCACCAGAATTTTCTCACGGACCACCAGTGGTCCACGAACCACCAGTTAGTGACCGTTGGTCTAGAATAACTTTAACTTTTCTAAGAAAGATTCTCAACAGAAACCCAAAGGATCATCTCTGAAAAGATCGACAAGAGGATGATTCCGTCAACATCTAAATCAAGAGAAGGAACTCTTCCATTTTATTTTGTGTGAGCATGTAGTCCTGGTGCCGTATTTTAAGAAGAATTCAGAGAAACTGGAGTGGATTCAGACAATGGCAACAAGAAGGAAAGGAAGTTTAAAAAGGGAACGCTGCAAAGAAAGGCAGAAAGAGAAGATATATTTAGCCCTGAGAAAAAATGTCTAAAAGAAAATAGGCCAGCTAAATCTTTTCAAAAGCTATCACAAAGAGGAAGGTCAAGATTTGCTCTTCATTATTTCAGAGCGTAGCAGGCTGAATAATGGATTTACGATAAAGGGAAAGGCTCCCCTCACACAGGTGTGCTAGCCGTTCCCGACTCTAGGGGGTGGTGCTAATCTCCATTTCAAAGCTGAAGAGCCAGCGCTGTCCGAAGATGTCTCCCTGGTCATGTGGCCGGCATGACTCAATGCCGAAGGCAAACAGAACGCTGTTACCTTCCCACCAAAGGTGGTCCCTATTTTTCTACTTGTATTTTTTTACTTGCTTTCGAACTGCTAGGTTGGCAGAAGCTGGATCAAGTAACAGGAGCTCACTCCATTACATGGTGCTAGGGATTCGAACCACTGAACTGACAACCTTTCTGATCAACAAGCTCGGCATCTGAGCCCCTGAAAGGCAAACTTTAATTTTAGGAAAAATGTTGAAATAATCCCTGTATTAAGTACCAATAGAAGAGAATTTTGGTAGCTGTGGGGTCCCTGATGCTCTCTGAGCTTGGTGGTTTCTTGCAGACCGTTCATGACCAAACTAGGTAACATCATCAATGCACAGTTGAAGGAAGGGGCCTAGTTATTTGCTCGGGGCCTAGTTATTTGCGAGACCGCCTCTTGCCCCATACATCCCTTAGACCGATACGCTCCCACAGAGAGGGCCTTCTCAGGGTGCCGTCGGCCGGGCAATGCCGACTGGCGACACCCAGGGGAAGAGCCTTCTCTGTGGCGGGCCCAGCCCTTTGGAATGACCTACCCCCCGAATTACGCACCATCACCGACCTCCGCCTCTTCCGCCAATGTCTAAAGACATACCTATTCCAACAAGCCGGCCTAGCCTAACCTCCCACGGGGACTTTTAGATAGTTTTATTGGGTATTTTAAAATTGGGTTTTTAGCATAGGATAAGACGGTTTAATTTATATTTTAAATTGTGTATTTATTTTGTACTCTGTATGTTTTTTAAATTTCCTGTGCGCCGCCCTGGGTCCTTTGCGGAGAAGGGCGGAATATAAATGTAAATAAACTAAAACTAAACTCCATATCAGTGTTTCACCACCTTGGCAAATTTTAAGATATGTGAAGTTCAACTCCCAGACATTTCCAAACCGCTCTATGCTGGCTACGGAATTCTGGGAGTTGAAATCCACACATTTTAAAGTTGCTAGGGACACGGTGGCTCAGTGGCTAAGATGCTGAGCTTGTCGATCAGAAAAGTCAGCAGTTCAGCAGTTCGAATCCCTAGTGCTGCGTAATGGAGGGAGCTCCCATACTTGTCCCAGCTTCTGCCAACCCAGCAGTTCGAAAGCATGTACAAAATGCAAGTAGAAAAATAGGAACCACCTTTGGCGGGAAGGGAACAGCGTTCCGTGTGCCTTCGGAGTTGAGGCATGCCGGCCACATGACCACGGAGACGTCTTCGGACAGCGCTGGCTCTTTGGCTTTGAGACGGAGATGAGCACCGCCCGCTAGAGTTAGGAACGACTAGCACATGTGTGCGAGGGAGACCTTTAGCTGAAGGTTGAGAAACACAGCATATTACTATGGTCTGAACCTTCTCCAAATTTGGTGCTTGGAATCTTCCTCAGCTCTCATGGGAAGCCTTACCTGAAGACCGTCAAGATGAACAGAGCCAAAATGAGGGCCAGGAGCGAGAGGGAGTAGCCCACGGTGTAGAGGACTTTGAAGCTGACCATAAGGCGATGAGCTGCTTCCTACAGGAGAAAGGAGGAGGTCTATCAAGCAGGCGAAAAGGACCTGTAGCCCCGGGGAGCCTTTTGGAGTGGAGGAGAGGTAGAACTGGGGGATTAGCAGCATGGGTTCCTCCCTTCCCTTCTTTCCCTCTCTCCCTTTTTCTTCCTTCCCTCCCTCCCTTTCTTTCCTTTTCCTTCTTTCCTCTCTCCCTCCCTCCTTCCCGATCTCCCTTCTTCCCTTCCCTCTCTCCCTCCCTTTTTCTTCCTCCCTACCATCCCTCACTTCCCTTTACCTTCTTTCCTCCCTCCCTCCTTCCCTATCTCCCTTCCTCCCTTCCCTCTCTCCCTCCCTTTTTCTTCCTTCCTACCATCCCTTTCTTCCCTTTACCTTCTTTCCTCCCTCCCTCCCTCCTTCCCTAGCTCCCTTCCCTCCCTCCCTCCCTTTTTCTTCCTTCCTACCATCCCTCACTTCCCTTTACCTTCTTTCCTCCCTCCCTCCTTCCCTAGCTCCCTTCCCTCCCTCCCTCCCTTTTTCTTCCTCCCTACCATCCCTCACTTCTCTTTACCTTCTTTCCTCCCTCCCTCCTTCCCTATCTCCCTTCCTCCCTTCCCTCTCTCCCTCCCTTTTTCTTCCTTCCTACCATCCCTTTCTTCCCTTTACCTTCTTTCCTCCCTCCCTCCCTCCTTCCCTAGCTCCCTTCCCTCCCTCCCTCCCTTTTTCTTCCTTCCTACCATCCCTCACTTCCCTTTACCTTCTTTCCTCCCTCCCTCCTTCCCTATCTCCCTTCCTCCCTTCCCTCTCTCCCTCCCTTTTTCTTCCTTCCTACCATCCCTCACTTCCCTTTACCTTCTTTCCTCCCTCCCTCCCTCCTTCCCTCTCTCCCTCCCTTCTTTCCCTCCCTCCCTTTTCCTTCCTTCCTTTCTTCCATACTCACTCACTCACTTATCTTTGTATCGTGCTGACCCAAATTGGGTGCAGTATTCCAAGTGTGGCCTCACTAACGCAGCTTGGCGTGGTACGATCTCGTGACCTTGAAATGATTCCTTTCTCGATATCTGAAGAGCAGCCCTCATAAATCATTGCCCTGATGCGCCCCTCAGTTCTAAGGAGCCTCGTTCCTCACCTCTTTCGTGGTGGCTTCCATCTCTTCGACACACTGGACGTGATCCCTCCAGAACGCCGTCTCGTTCAGCAGCACCCAATTCCCGTCAAGCCCACATTGGCGGGTCACGACCCCATGTTTAACTGCAAGCACAAAGAGCCAGAATCAGCAAGAGCTCTACATCTGTCTGCTTGATTATCCACTCCTTCACCTTTAGGCAGAAGAGAAAGAGTCAAAGAAAGGGAAGATTAGGGGACTGGAGGCTAAAACATACCGTCGAGCTAGGCAGCCAAAAAAGCCAATGCAATCCTAAATTGCATTAACAGAGGGATACAATCAGAGAAGAGCAACCAGGATGATGAGGGGACTGGAGGCTAAAACATACGATGGACGGTTGCAGGAACTGGGCATGGCTGATCTAGGGAAGAGAAGGACCAGGGGAGACAGGAGAGCAGTCTTCTAATATCTTAGGGGCTGACAAAGAGAAGAGGGGGGTGATAACTTGATGATGAAGACTTTGAGACTCTAGAAAGAGTGCAGAGAAGAGCAACCAGGATGATGAGGAGACTGGAGGCTAAAACATACAGAGAACGGTTGCAGGAACTGGGCATGGCTAGTCTAGTGAAGAGAAGGACCAGGGGAGACAGGAGAGCATCTTCCAATATCTGAGGGGCTGCCAAAGAGAAGAGGGAGGTGACAACTTGATGATGAAGACTTTGAGACTCTAGAAAGAGTGCAGAGAAGAGCAACCAGGATGATGAGGGGGACTGGAGGCTAAAACACACAATGAACGGTTGCAGGAACTGGGCCTGGCTAATCTAGTGAAGAGAAGGACCAGGGGACACAGGAGAGCAGTCTTCCAATATTTGAGGGGCTGCCCCAGAGAGGAGGAAGGGGGTCAAGCTATTTTCCAAGGCACCTGAAGGCCAGACAAGGAATAATGGATGGAAACTGATTCAACCTGGAAATAAGAAGACTTTTTTCCTGACAGTGAGAACAATCAACCCATGGAACAGAAGTTGCCTTCGGGGGGGCGGGGGGTTTAGCTAACTTTGTAGGCTGTCTGTTTTTTGAGTCCCAAGCTTCGTTGAGCTGTTGCTGGGTGATGATGGAAGGAATGGGCTTTGGGATTCCTACAATGGCTCTGCCTGAAGGAGGTAGATCTTTGTTATGTAGAATAGCCTGGCTCAGGCCTTAATGGCCCATTGACAAAAGGGAGGGGGGCTGAGTTCCTGCCTCCCTTTTAGGGGGAATATTCCAGATTTCCTAAAATATTTCATTTTTCTAGGAGTGGGGTGGGTGCTAACTTCCTACACTTCGTACAACCTTTTTTTAAATTTTATTTCTGAGGATTATTATTATTATTATTATTATTATTATTATTATTATTATTATTATTATTATTATTAATTGGACTTCTAGACCGCCCCCTCTCCCCAAAGGGACTCGGGGCGGTGTACAGGTACAAATTAAAACCATACAATCTACATACATATAACTAAAATCGAATTAAATAAACCCCTGTACAAATTTATAAAAATTAAAAACTTAACCTTAAAACCAAATCACAGAATTTAAAAATACAAACTGAGGTGGGAAAGCTGGAGTTAGGCCAGGCCGGCTAGATGAAACAAGTGGGTTTTGAGTTTCTGGCGGAAGGAGCGGAGGTCCGTAGTAGTTCTAATATCGGGGGGTAGGTCATTCCAGAGGGTCGGGCCCGCCACAGAGAAGGCCCTTCCCCTGGGCGTCGTCCGCTGGCACAGCTTAGTGGACGGCACCCGGAGAAGTCCCTCTCTGTGGGAGCGAATCGGCCGGAGGGATGTATGGGGCAGGATACGATCCCGCAAATAGCTAGGTCCTGTGCCATGGAGCGCTTTGAAGATGATGACCAACACCTTGAAACGCACCCGAAAAGCCACAGGCAGCCAGTGCAGCCCGCGCAGGAGAGGTGTTACGTGGGAGTATCTAGAGACTCCCGAAACTGCCCGCGCGGCCGCATTCTGAACCAACTGCAGCCTTCGGGTGCATCTCAAGGGGAGCCCCATGTAGAGAGCGTTGCAGTAGTAGGATCCACATGGGACCAAAAACCAGGCACGGTTAGAATCTTTTAAGAGATCCAAACTGCTCTACTTGGTAGCTTGATTGACAGATATACGCAAGAAGGTTTTTCCCACAATGTAAATGCTGCGTTCTGTTATTTCTTCTTATAGTCACCAGATGGAGCACTTATCCAAAAATGCCCTACTGAGCAACCCAGAAAGGGTGGGAGGAATACCCATCCTTCTTTCTGTGATGGGGGGAGGGAGGGGAAATTCTGAGAGTTGATATCCAGTAAAAAAAAAAAAAATGTTTATTTATTTAGTTCGATTTGAGTGTTGCCCAGCTCCAACCAAGTCTTTCAAAAGACACCAGGGGATGATGTAAAGCAGAAGATGGTTTAGGATCAGGGGCGGATTGCTGCCAGCATTACTGCTGGTTCAACGCGCAAAAGGTTTTGTGCATGCATGCTCGCTTCATTCGCACACCAAATGGGGGCTCCGTGCACATGCACATACAGAACATACAGCACATACAGAAGGATCTAGACAAACTTGAACATTGGGCACTATCTAACAAAATGAAATTCAATGGTGAAAAAAGTAAGGTTCTACATTTAGGCAAGAAAAACGAAATGCACAGGTACAGTATAGGTGGTACCTTGCTCAATAGTAGCAACTGTGAAAGGGATCTTGGAATCCTAGTGGACAACCATTTAAATATGAGCCAGCAGTGTGCAGCAGCTGGCAAAAAAGCCAACACAGTTCTAGGCTGCATAAACAGAGGGATAGAATCTAGATCACGTGAAGGGTTAATACCACTTTATAATGCCTTGGTAAGGCCACACATGGAATACTGCATACAGTTTTGGTCGCCACGATGTAGAAAAGACGTGGAGACTCTGGAAAGAGTGCAGAGAAGAGCAACCAGGATGATTAGGGGACTGGAGACTAAAACATATGAAGAACGGTTGCAGGAGCTGGGTATGTCTAGTTTGATGAAGAGAAGGATCAGGGGAGACGTGATAGCAGTGTTCCAATATCTCAGAGGGTGCCACAAAGAAGAGGGAGCCAAACTATTCTACAAGGCACCTGGGGGCAGGACAAGAAGCAACGGGTGGAAACTAATCAAGGAGAGAAGCAACTTAGAACTAAGGAGAAATTTCCTGACAATTAGAACAATTAACCTCTGGAACAGCTTGCCTCCAGAAGTTGTGAATGCCCCAACCCTGGGAGTCTTTAAAAAGATGTTGGATAGCCATTTGTCTGAAATGGTATAAAGTTCCTGCCCACGCAGGGGGTTGGACTAGAAGACCTACAAGGTCCCTTCCAACTCTGCTATTGTATTGTATTGTATTCTTCCAATGAAAAAAGTCTGCGTATGCGCAAAATGTTAGAAAAGGGGGCGGGGGAAACGTACATTTCTGCAGTGAAAATTGTTCTGGTACCGCTGGAGGAGAATCGGTTTGAGGGCGTGGCAGGCCTGGATCTCTGCCGGTTCCAGCGACCCAGGCTGCCAAGTTACTACTGGTTCAGCCAAACTGGTAGGAACCCACAACTGGTTAGTTTGTTTTGGCAAGGTGCTGATTACCATCTTCAAAGCGCTCCATGGCACGGGATCTAGCTATCCGCGAGATCGCATCCTGCCCCATACATCCCTTCAACCGATTCGCTGGCACAGAGAGGGACTTCTCCGGGTGCCGTCCACTAGGCAATGCTAGCGGGCGACTCCCAGGGGAAGGGCCTTCTCTGTCGCAGGCCCTATCCTATGGAACGACCTTCCCCCTGACCTCAGAACAACTCCGGACCTCCGCTCCTTCCGCCGAAAGCTCAAAACATATTTCTTCCAACAGGCCGGCCTGGCCTAATCTATATTTCCTGCCTCCAGTCTGTATATTTAAATTTTTAATTGGGTTTTTAGGGGGTTTAGTGTTTTAGGTTTTTTAGGTTTTAGCGCAGGGTTATTGTAATTTAATTTAATTTTAGATATTTATATTGTTGTATGTTTTTATGTTTTATATTCCCTGAGTCCCTTTGGGGAGAGGGAGCGGTATACAAATAAACATTTGATTGCTTGATTGATTGAGACTGTTCCTTGCTGACGTTTAGTACATTATTTGGTTAGATTTTCATGGAGCAAAACAATGCAGGACAGTTAGACAAAAGGTTAGATTGGATGAGCCTTTTATAATACAGATGTTTGGACGTAATGGATTTTCACATCCTTGTCTTTTCATTGGAAAAGGAGGAGACGAACAAGGTAACTTCCGTGTATCAAGGAAGCAATCTGTCTAATAACATGATGGAAGGCACATTTCTTTTCCCCTGCGTGTTCATAATAACATTGGGTAATGATTGAATTGATCTTATGCTGAGTAAGTGCAAAATGTCCTGCGCTGCACATATACATGCAGATGTGTGCTGTTGTTATGACTGTAATTTATGGCCCTTTTGAAAAAATAGGCTCAGCAACAGAGGCGCATAGCAAAACAACATTCCTTGTAAATAGGAAACACATACAGTGTCAGACCTGCAGCCACATTTTCTTGTGGACTTTAGGCCTGCCACACTTTCTGTTATTCTACCATGCATTTTCTATGGTGGGAAAAATGGGAGGGGGGATTGTATGGAGTTAGATGATAGGTAGCCATAACAATATTCTTTCTAGAAAGCCAAGGTCATCCTTCGTCTTTGCACCTCTGCACCTGAATGGAACTGGAGGGGTGGAAGCTGCCAGCATGGCAGTGGGAGATTGGACCATGGGATGGGACTTGTGGGTGTGGAGGGCAAGATCTTGAACTTTCAACTGGGTGGGGAAAACTGGGAAGCTTTCAGATTCGGGTTTTCCCAGATGTGCCAACGTGGCTCTCTTCATAAATTGGAACTTTGAGGAATGCTTTGCCTCGGACTCTGATTTACTTCTGGATGCTATTTGCAAGCCTGTCATTCAGAGTATTGGCTGAGGGCATCCTGCCTATTTCATAGGGTGCAATGTAATTACACCTGGAGCCAGAGAACTGCATAGCATTTAAGGTGTACATCTGTCATCTTATGTGCATCGAGAGCGTTCCTTCTTAAAAAATCCACTTGGGATGCTTTGCTGATCCCTTTCCAAGTACTCCACAAATCCCAACCTAGCTTACCTTTCTCGTACCAGGGTAGATAGAAAGGACAAGATACGTTGACGGTAGCTCCTGGATTCCCATCTGGCCAGCAGGCATACATATCAAATGTCCGGTTGCAAAAGAGGCCTGCAAGACACAAAGTCAAGCTTGGTTGGGTAGGATGACCGTGATTTAAGTGGGTGTAGGACTAGAATACCCACAGGCACCTAAGTGTTCACAGTCAACAGTATTGATACCATGAAACTCTTCCGGCACACACATGCACACCGGCCAGCTGGTCTTTGTGGGTACCAAAGCGCCAGAAAACAGCCTGAAAAAAATAGCTAAAAAACAAGCTGGTTTTGGTGCTTTTTAAGGCCATTTGGGGGACATTTTCCAGGGTGTTTTCAAGCTGGTTTTTGGGTCTTTTGCATGCCATTTTCAGGCTAGCTTTGGGGGGATTTTTGGCACAAAAATGGCATGAAACAGCTCCCCAAAAGCCCTGAAAATGCCCCTCCAAATGGCCAAAACTGGCTAAAAAACAGGCATGCATGCACCAGCCAGCTGGTCTTCGGGTTTCCAGTGCTCTGATGCATATACATGCACGCATGTTTCGGTTTGGGCACTCAATGCCAAAAAAGGTTTCCCATCACTGGTCTAGTCTAATGAAGAGACGTACTAAGGCTGATATGAGAGCAACTTTCTTGAAGTCCTTGAGTGACTATCGCAGAGAAGGGGTCGACTTCTCTTCCAAAGCACATGAAGGCAGGACAAGAAGCAATGGGTGGAAACTAATCAGGGAGAGAAGCAACTTAGAACTGAGGAGGAATTTCCTGACAGTGAGAACAATTAATCAGTGGAACAACTTGCCTCCAGAAGATGTGAATGCTCCAACACTGGAAGTTTTGAAGAAGTGATTCAAGAGCCATTTGCCTAAAATATAGGGTCTCCTGCTTGATCGGAGGTTTGAGCTAGAAGACCTCCAAAGTCCCTTCCAACTCTTGTTATCCTTTAATTTTATCCCCAAACAACCATTTTTTTCTATGACTGACAGCCCACCGAAGACAAAGACTCTCACCTGAAGGATAAGGATCATTTGCTATCTTCTTCATGCATTCATCTTTATATCTCAGCCACTGGTCAAATGTCTTCTCTAGAATCTTTGCACTGCAACTCTGCATAAAATTACACCTTTATTAGACTTGTCAGAAGCACAATATTCAGAGCATACTATCCAGTGGTGAAATTCAAATATTTTTACTATTGGTTCTGTGGGCGTGGCTTGGTGGGCATTGCAGGGGAAGGATACTGCAAAGTCCCCGTTCCCTCCCCACTCCAGGGGAAGGATACTGCAAAATCCCCATTCCCTCCCCACTCCAGGGGAAGGATACTGCAAAATCTCTATTCTCTCCCCTCTCCAGGGGAAGGATGCTGCAAAATCCCCCTTCCCTCCCCACTCCAGGGGAAGGATACTGCAAAATCCTCATTCCCACCCCACTTTGGGGCCAGTCAGAGATGGTATTTGCCGGTTCTCCGAACTACTCAACATTTCTGCTACCGGTTCTCCAGAACCGGTCAGAACCTGCTGAATTTCACCCCTGATACTATCCCTATTTAGATTTCATCCACTCTGCTTCCCTGGTCCAGTCTAAGGCCATGTGGTTCTGGTGTTGTGGAGCAACATTATAACACCTAGAAAACTGGCATGTTTGTTCTAAAGCAGGGGTGTCCAACCCTTGGCAACTTTAAGTCCTGCAGACGTCAACTCCCAGAATTCCCCAATCTGTCCAAATCCATTCAATGGATTCCAATCCCTCTGAGTGAGGACAGGCCATAATGTGCTGGGTTCATTTGATTCATGTCCCTGATGTGCCTCCAGCCTGATTTCTGTACTGATAGACAAGACGGTCTTTTCTGGACAAGGGAAAGGAGGTGCTCACTCAACACTCAGGTTTGACCATGTCCCCAACCCCCACCCCCACCCCCACCGATGACTTGGTGCTGGTCCAACAGCCCGTGTGGAACTGGGCTGCCGAAAGGGTGAGCATGTGCGCACGAAACTGGGTTTGTGAAAGCCTTTGTGATGCCGTGTGTGATGCCAGCACCCAAGACTTGGCGCTATTGAGATGCCCTTTGTTACTTAATAGGGGTAATTTTCAACTCCGTGCACAGAGAATCATCCCATTAAGTGCTTTTAAATGCTTTGATTTTTAAAGATTACGGTGTGCGGTCCCAGCAAAATAAGCATTTAGAAAACAAAATCTGCCACAGCTTTTGATGCAGATCTACTTGGAAGGGGGCCCTAATGGCTCCTTTGGGATACACCCATTTCTCTTTAAAATCAGTGGCATTAAACCTCCTTTACAATCACTGGCTGAAGCCAGAAATAACTAGAAGGAAGACCAACTCTTTTCTTCTTTTGGGAAAAGGACGCAAGTCCTCAGCTGGGATTTAGAAATAAGGAGGGAGATCTCCACTTGCTTCTAAAAGGAGTTCCTATTAGCTGACTTATCTCTGCCCAGTCTCTTTTGTTTTAATCCATTGGCTAAGATTCTAGCCCTGATGAAGTCTAGACACTTCGGCCTTTTCCATTAAAGGTGTCCTATGGAGCAACTTATTTTTCTTTTCTTATTTCCCCCCAAAAGAATTTTATTGGTTTTGAAAATTATAATAAGGGAAAGGGTATATAGGGTATAATTTATACATTTTAGAGCTTCCATGTCAGAAAAGGTGTTTACATCCGGGTCTTCATATGTCATATTGTTAAATAACTAGTGGGAAGAGATACATATATATCACATTTTAAAAATTCATACATTCAATCTTTTTGCAATAACATCCGTTACAGGAATTACAGTGATTCGAAATTAATTGTTTTTGAGATCTGAGTCTCTTTGCTATTATATCTTCTTCCTCCCTCCCTCCAGAGGGCAGCGCCATGGCTCCTCCCGTTCCTTCTTTTTCGTCTCCCAGGATTGAGGAGTGTTTTTTAAGAAAGGCCTCCGCCTCTTCTGTTGTTTTAATTCTAATACCAACATTCCTTCAGGCATTAACCATTTGAACCAGACTCCGTTTTTATATAATTTTTTTGACAAGAAGGAATATTTCCTTCTCGCTTCTCTTATTTTTTTTGTTATGTGAAGAACAGTTTGGTTGGAAAAAGAAACTCCTTCCAACCAGGGGTGGGGTCCTACCAGTTTAAAAACCAATTCGCTGAGCATCCCTGAACCGGTAGAATCTCACTGTAGCGGCAAAAACCAGGCCCACCACAGACTGGCTCTAACGAAGGAACGAGAGACCACGAAGGTAGTAGAGAAACAGGATTTATTGACATGTCAAGAGTTCAGAGTGCTCTCGCACTGAAGACTGAACTGCCTGGGCAACGCCCAGGGAGTTAGTTTTATACCTTCGTCCTTAATACAGAAACACATATGGATAAAAGCAGAAGTTAACTTTGGAATAGTACAGAAACAGAAGTTAATAGCAAAAATTAATACGTGTCCTATAAATGCATAGTCATTTGTTTAATGCCAGCTATAGTTCCCATATAGGGTTTACACCTCCCCTTCTCCCCCAGTTACTTCCTCTTTCCATCTCTTGAAGCAAGGCTCCAGCAATATTTGCAATACTTTGAGAACTTTTAAGAACAGAGAAGTACACCCACACATCTTACCCAAGCTGTCCAAAGGGCAAGCGGGCAAATCTCCCAAGGGGTCAGGGTTGACCCAGGGTCCAGGAATTGGGGTCCCTGGGCCCTCTGCTACATCACCCCTGCTTTTAACCAACCAGGTATGCTCTCTGACCAATAGATCCTGTTAAATTTCACTTCTCCCCAGCTGAATTCTGCCTCCTTTCACATATTCCAGGAGGCTTAAGAGCTCAGTCAATTGTGGGTAGGAAGTCCTGGCGCATCCAGGAGAATTCTGTAGGAGAAGAGCAGGCAGAGCTGGGAGGGCAGAGTTAAACGCGTCATCAGTTTGGAGTCATTGCGTTGACACAAGAGATCCAAATCCAACCTTTCCTGGATTCTTTTGAGCCTTATCTGGTGCCAATTTAGTGTTGAACTTTCACCGACCAGATTCTTGTGTGTAAAGGTAAAGGAAAGATAAAAGTTCCCCTCACACATATATGCTAGTCGTTCCCGGCTCTAAGG
>CM077652.1:29211972-29419472 GCA_039707465.1 Rhabdophis nuchalis
CGTCTCCATGGTCATGTGGCCGGCATGACTAAATGCCAAAGGCGCACGGAACGCTGTTCCCTTCCCACCAAAGGTGGTCCCTATTTTTCTACTTGCATTTTTTACATGCTTTCGAACTGCTAGGTTGGCAGAAGCTGGGACAAGTAACGGGAGCTCACTCCATTACGCGGCGCCAGGGATTTGAACTGCTGACCTTTCTGATTGACAAGCTCAGCACCTTAGCCACTGAGCCACCGCGCCCCTCATTGCATCATTAACCATGGCTAATTTTTTTAAAAATGGCCTAGCAAATTGTGTGAATACAGACATGGCCACAATCATCCAAGCCAACTTATGGCTCTTAATGGGGACTGTTTAATCATTCTCATTGTAGACATTTTGTCCTTACTTCTATTCTTTTTAACAAGCTTCCACCCATGACTTCTTATTTTCCAATGCACCTCAGGGTAGGATAAGTCCACCCCCTTTCTTTGTGAAGGTCCCTCAAGTGCTAGATCAGTGGTAGTCAACCTGGTCCCTACCGCCCACTAGTGGGCGTTCCAGCTTTCATGGTGGGCGGGAGGTTTTTTGTCCGATACTGAAGCACTTTCCTTTTTTTAATTTAATTGACTTCCCTACTTTATAAATCACCATTCCTGTGGAACCGGTGGGCGGTTAGAAAATTTTGCTACTAACAGAGATACAAAAGTGGGCGGTAGGTATAAAAAGGTCGACTACCCCTGATCTAGAGCTATCATGTCACCGAAACCTTCTCTCCCCTGGGATCTTCCTTCTCTTGATGTTTTGCCCACCTTTGGATTTGGCTGGGTCAGGCTATAAACCTCTGGGGCTCCCTTGCATCCTCAAAGCAGGTTTACATGAATCCAGAGACATGCTGGATCTGATTTCTGAAGTAAGGTGGGCTCCTTCTTCCTGGTCAAGCAAGTTCCCCGCTCATAAGTAACATTAAAACCCTTCGGGCGCTGCACCATTCTCTTCAGTTTCTTCAAGACACGTTGACCCAGAACGTTGGGTAGGAATTGTCCATCACTGAGCTCCTTGGGTCTACTCCCTCCCCACCCCCACCCCCAATGCAAAAACCTTCCGGAGTCAAATCCCCGCTTAGTCCAGACTTCAAGCAACCCTTAGCAACTCTCTCCATCGGGGAAATGCGCGCGTACATGCCAAACCTGCGCGTTGGGGATAGGGGATGCCTTCACACGACGCGTGTCGTGGAGGTTGTTGCCGTGCCCCTGGGGCTCTGCTTCACAACCTCCCTCACCTTCCCACAAGCTTTCCCGGCCTCGGGGGGCGTCTCCCTTGCCCCTTACCTCCTTGGTGAGCCTCCTGTGCAAGCCTCTTTCCCACCTCCGGATTGCTTTCTTGCGGACCCGCAGATCCCGCGCAGGTGGGGGGAAAGCCAGGCACGGCACGGCACGGCACACCACCAGTAGCTCAAGATCGCCCGGGCGAAGAGACGAAGAAGCTGGCGCCTCCGCAGAAGCCCCGATCCTGGAGAGGTTTGGCGCGCCCTCGCCTTGCCCAGCCACCGCCGCCGCCCCTCCCTCCCTCCCTCCCTGCTCCACGTGGCGTCCTGCTCGGGGGCGGCGTTTTAAAGAAACCTGGCTTGGGGGGTGGGGGCAGTGGAAAACACACACCCCCACCCCACGCGTGGCAAGTTTCTCCTTCTGCAAGCGCCGCGTCTGGTTTTCTCTTTTTCCTGCGCAAAGTTGGGAAGCCCAGCCGGCAGAGGCGTGGAGTTGGCGCAGATCTCCCTGGGCTCGGTTCTTTCTGGAGGGGTGGATAACCCGCCTGAGGGTGCGTTCAGACGAGCCTCCAGACGGGGGATGGACTCCCCAGAGTTGCAAAGCCAAGAGGATGGCTGAGAGTGGGGTGCATTTATTTTATTTTATTTTTTATGTGTCGATCGTTTACAAGATAATAGGTTTAAGAATAAACATGGGTATGAATGAAATGGGGACGAATAAATGGGGACAGTAGGCACGCTGGTGCGCTTATGCACCCCCTTACAGATCTCTTAGGGATGGGGTGAGGTCCACTGTAGACAGTTTAAGGTTGAAGTTTTGGGGATTTGAAGATGTAACGAGTCAGGTAGTGCATTCCAGGTGTTGACCACTCTGTTGCTGAAGTATTTTCTGCAATCCAGTTTGGAGCAGTTTACCTTGAGTTTGTATCTGTTGAGTTTGCATCTTGTATTATTGCGGTTGAAGCTGAAGTAGTCGTTGATTGGTAAGACATTGTAGCGGATAATTTTGTGTACTACACTTAAGTCTGACTGTAGGATAAGTTCTAGGTTGCTCTTTAGAAGGCCAGATCCTGAAGAGGAAACTCAAAGACTTTGGCCATCTAATGAGAAGGAAGAAGGACTCCCTGGAGAAGAGCCTCATGCTGGGAATGATGGAGGGCAAAAGAAGAAGAAGGGGACGGCAGAGAAGGAGGTGGCTGGATGGAGTCCCTGAAGCAGTCGGCATGAGCTTCAATGGACTCCAGAGGATGGTAGAGGACAGGAAGGCCTGGAGGAGATCCACCCTGGCTGCTCTTTAGAAGGCCAGATCCTGAAGAGGAAACTCAAAGACTTTGGCCACCTAATGAGAAGGAAGAAGGACTCCCTTGAGAAGAGCCTCATGCTGGGAACGATGGAGGGCAAAAGAAGAAGGGGACGGCAGAGAAGGAGGTGGCTGGATGGAGTCACTGAAGCAGCAAGTGTGAGCTTCAATGGACTCCAGGGTATGGTAGAGGACAGGAAGGCCTGGAGGAGATCCACCCTGGCTGCTCTTTAGAAGGCCAGATCCTGAAAAGGAAACTCAAAGACTTTGGCCACCTAATGCGAAGGAAGAAGGACTCCCTGGAGAAGAGCCTAATGCTGGGAACGATGGAGGGCAGAAGAAGAAGAAGGGGACGGCAGAGAAGGAGGTGGCTGGATGGAGTCACCAAAGCAGTCGGCGTGAGCTTCAATGGACTCCAGAGGATGGTAGAAGACAGGAAGGCCTGGAGGAACATTGTCCATGGGGTCATGATGGGTTGGACATGACTTCGCAATTAAAAACAATTTGGTTTTTTTACTTTGCTTTTTTATCATTCTTTTTAACTATAAAATCATAAAAACTAGATAATGATTAAAACATCCCAACTTTAGATTTGGGGGAGGGGGGGAATCCAGAAAGACCACTCTATCCTCTCTCTCTGAAGAAAGTTGGAATCACCAGGGTGACAATTTTGCCAAGATTCATCCGTGGCCTCTCCAGTTCTATTCGCAACGCTTGGAGTGGCCGCCTGTGTCAAGAGATCCCTTAGGATGAAAAGCATTCTGCTTTCTTCATTTATTCCCAAGCATTTCTACATCAAACCAATTAATTTTGAGCATCCCGTTTCCAGTAGCAGCAAGAAAATTCTTGCCTCTTGCTAGGATGGGATTGGCTCGCCAACTTTTTCAGTTTTTGGCTTCATATAGACAACCCTTGACTCACAACCACAATTCAGCCCAACATTTCTGATGTTCAGGGAAACGTTTGCGGAGCGAGTTTTGTCTCATTCGGGTCGGTTATCCAAGACTTGCGCCAGATTTATGCAACCTCGCTCGGGCTATGCGATTCCCCAGGGTCTCCACGGCGGGTTCAATAATTTTGCTCCACTGATTGGTTTAGAGAGAATTCATTATGTGCGTTATAACCCGAATACTCGTTTTCCTATTGCAAATCCTCGCGGGAGCCCTTCGAGCTGAAAATGAGATGGAGAAAATTATTTTAATAAGATTCTTTTTTTTTTTTAAAGATGGTGATTTCACATTTTAAGGGCAATTAAAAAAAGAAAAATCTTCTAAGATAGCCGAGGGCAATGAAACATAAAAAAACTGGCATCAATACAATACAATACAATACAATACAATACAATACAATAGCAGAGTTGGAAGGGACCTTGTAGGTCTTCTAGTCCAACCCCCTGCATGGGCAGGAGCCCTATACCATTTCAGACAAATGGCTATCCAACATCTTTTTAAAGACTTCCAGGGTTGGGGCATTCACAACTGCTGGAGGCAAGCTGTTCCAGAGGTTAATTGTTCTAACTGTCAGGAAATTTCTCCTTAATTCTAAGTTGCTTCTCTCCTTGGTTAGTTTCCACCCATTGCTTCTTGTCCTGCCCCCAGGTGCCTTGGAGAAAAGTTTGACTCCCTCTTCTTTGTGGCACCCTCTGAGATATTGGAACACTGCTATCATGTCTCCCCTGGTCCTCCTCTTCATCAAACTAGACATACCCAGCTCCTGCAACCGTTCTTCATATGTTTTAGTCTCCAGTTCCCTAATCATCCTGGTTGCTCTTCTCTGAACTCTTTCCAGAGTCTCCACGTCTTTTCTACATCGTGGCGACCAAAACTGTATGCAGTATTCCAAGTGTGGCCTTATCAGCCCAAGTTGTGTGCTGACAACAAAGTTGTATACTTGTATGCTGTAGTGCAGGGATCCTCAAACTTTTTAAACAGGGGGCTGATTCACGGTCCTTCAGAGTGTTGGGGGTATAGGTGGATGGAGGAAAGAAACAAGAACTAATGAAGGAATACAGCAAAACTTAAAAACAGGAGTTATGAGTAAAATAAGAGGGTTTAGAATGGTGAAATCCAAATGAAATATAGCAGAAGGGGAAACAATATAAGATGAGCAGCTTCGATTAACAATTGCTATTAGAAAGAACAGGAAGTTCCTGTTCGTATTGTATGGTGTAAATGTAGTGTATGTCTTAAGTTTTGTGTGAGTGTATTTTATATGTATTTTATATGTTTGTAAATAAAATGTATTTTTAAATTTTTTATTTTTTTTTTAAAAAAGGGTGTTGGGGGCCCAGACATGCTGGGTGGGTGTGGCTAGGTGGTCATGTGACTGGGTGGGCATGGCTAGGGGGGGTCATGTGACTGGGTGGGCATGGCCAATTTAATGGTCCATTTTGCCTTTGTCCTTGCTGTACAGGTCGCTATGAAAAACATCCTGAAAGTCTGTTTTTAAAGTGTTTTTAAAGTGTTTTTAAAGTGTTTTTAAAGTGTTTTACAAGTGTTTTTAAAGACTTTTAAAGCACTACTTTACAAGCTGAACAGCTGCTTTTCAAGCCAGCAGCAGCTCCTCCCTTTCTCACCCTGGATCCTGTGGCTGCGCTGGCGAGATCACCCTTCAGTCAGCTGGCTGTGCCCCGCAGCCTTCCGCCTTACCTTCGGCAGCTGCGGTGTGATCAGAAGTGCAGCTCAACCGGTGAAATAACTAACCAGAAGCGCAGCTGGAGTGGATGCTCACTGGAAAATAAGGCTGGCGGTAAGGGGTGAGCAAGGGGTTGAATCCCACCACTCCACGGACCGGATACTTTGCATTGGTGGGCCATATCCGGCCCACGGGCTGTAGTTTGAGTATCAGTAATGGGAAGATTGCTCAGCTGCACAGATCCAGTAGTTCATTTTTCACTTGGTGTCTGTTCTTTTGTATTTCCTTTGCCGGTTCTTTGCATTCGCTCAAAGCTTCTGCAGTTGCAGGAGATCTGGGCATTACAGATGGCCGCAGCTGGGATGGGGGTGGGGGCACAGCTATGAAAGGGAAAGGTTGCTTCATATTGTTAAGCCACATCTTGGTGTCCCTGGTCAATATTTATTGACTGCAGAGAAATGAAAACATTAAAAAGAGAGGGAAAATGTCTTTCTCGGCTCTCTCAAAGGATTTGGGAGGCCTTTGCCGGAAGGAGGAATAATAACAACAGCATAACAGAGTTGGAAGGGACCTTGTAGGTCATCTAGTCCAACCCCCTCCCCCCCCCGCCCAAGCAGGAGACCCTGCACCATTTCTGGCAGATGGCAGTCCAGTCACTTCTTGCAAGCTTCCAGTGATTGAAGCTCCCACAACATCTGAAGGCAAGCTTTAAGAACAGATTAACCGAGTTGGAAGGGACCTTGTTGGTCATCTAGTCCAACCCCCTGCCCAAGCAGACCTAACACCATTTCTGACAAATGGCAGTCCAGTATCTTCTTTCAAGCCTCCAGTGATGACGCTCCCACAAATTCATTCCATTGTTAATGAGTTTCTATTCCTAAAACCTGGAATAGGTTTTTAACTAGGAAACATTTTTCTCAACTTAACAGGTTCCAGGGTCTGAAAACTTTGAAAACTCCAGATTCAGAAAACCAACGTTTCCTGGGTGGACTATCTGGAAGTTTGCAGGATGAGTTTCCATTTTGGAAGGAGTTATAATATCTCTCTCATTCTCCCCCCTTTTTTTTCTGGGTCTCCCTCATTCTCTCTCTCTCTCTCATTTTTCAGCTGGTTCTTGGAAAACGTTTGCTTGCGTTTCATAATTAAGAACTGGCTACCGAATACTATTAGACATTTTCTTGAAAGCTTCTGGGAGAAGAAAATGATAGGATTCTAAAGATTAAATCAAATCAAATCGCATTGGTCTATATAGAGTCAATATGAAAAGCACAATGGCAGCTGTACAATACAATACAATACAATACAATACAATACAATACAATACAATACAATACAATACAATACAATACAATACAATACAATACAATACAATAGCAGAGTTGGAAGGGACCTTGGAGGTCTTCTAGTCCAACCCCCTGCCTAGGCAGGAAGCCCTATACCATTTCAGACAAATGCCTATCCAACATCTTCTCAAAGACTTGCAGGGTTGGGGCATTCACAACTTCTGGAGGCAAGCTGTTCCAGAGGTTAATTGTTCTAACTGTCAGGAAATTTCTCCTTAGTTCTAAGTTGCTTCTCTCCTTGATTAGTTTCCACCCATTGCTTCTTGTCCTGCCCCCAGGTGCCTTGGAGAATAGTTTGGCTCCCTCTTCTTTGTGGCAACGCCTGAGATATCGGAACACTGCTATCATGTCTCCCTTGGTCCTTCTCTTCATCAAACTAGACATACCCATCTCCTGCAACCGTTCTTCATATGTTTTAGTCTCCAGTCCCCTAATCATCATAGTTGCTCTTCTCTGCACTCTTTCCAGAGTCTTCTAGAGGTGTAAAGTATGCATGTAAGCACTCCCTTCTCATCCCTATGGGTGGCCTGGGTCTGCCTCAACCTTGGGGTCTCTACCAGAAGCTTGGGAGTTTGGAGGTTTTGTGAAGTACAGGTAATCCTCAACTTACGACCAGAATTGAGCCCAAAATTTCTGTTCTTAAGTGAGACGTTTGTTAAGTGAATGCTGCCCCATATTACATCCTTTCCTGCCACCATTGCTAAGTGAATAATCACTGCCATTATTAAGTTAGTAACATGTTTGTTAAGCGAATCTGACTTCCCCTTTGCTTGGCAGAAAGTCACAAAAGGGGATCGCCGGACCTTGGGCCACTGCAACCGTCATAAATATGAGTCAGTTTTGATCACATGATTATGGGGATGGTAAGTGTGAAAAATGGTCATGTCCCTTTTTTCAATGCCGTGGTAACTTTGAACGGTCACTAAATGAACTATTGTAAGTCGAGGACTACCTAAAGCTGTTCCTAACACTCACGTGTTAATGCCACTTTATAAGGCCTTGGTAAGGCCACACTGCATCCAGTTTTGGTCACCACAATGTAAAACAGATGTGGAGACTCTAGAAAGAGTGCAGAGAAGAGCAACCAAGAGGATTAGGGGACTGGAGACTAAAACATATGAAGAACAGTTGCAGGAACTGGGTATGTCTAGTTTAATGAAAAGAAGGACCAGGGGAGACATGATAGCAGCGTTCCAAAATCTCAGGGGCTGCCCCAAAGAAGAGGGAGTCAAGCTATTCTCCAAAGCACCTGAGGGCAGGACAAGAAGCAACGGGTGGAAACTAATCAAGGAGAGAAGTAACTTAGATCTAAGGAGGAATTTCCTGACAGTTAGAACAATTAATCGGTGGAATGACTTGCCTCCAGGAGTTGTGAATGCCCCAACACTGGAAGTCTTTAAGATGTTGGGTAGCCATTTGTCTGATGTGGTGTAGGGTATCCTGCCTAACCAGGAGGTTGGACTAGAAGACCTCCAAGATCCCTTCCAACTCTGTTAATCTATTCCATTATGTTTTAATTCATCAAGATCTACAGTAGAGAAGTGGAGAAATGGCTGGGACACCCAGATTCAGGACCCTGGAGAGAGCACAAGTATCTGCCCTAGCTTCAGCACCATGGAGAGACCTTAAGGGAGGGAACTGCGGTTGTTTCAGGACCACGGAGAGCAACATAAAAGATAAAGACCAACTGCCCTAACTCTGATTTGGCCCAAGTTGCTGTATTCATACAAGACCCCCCAGCTACAGTCTTTGGTTAGGGAACAGGCCTCTAGTGGTAATTTACCAGACCTGTCAATGGCTCTTCACAAAACGTACAGGCTTATACTGCCTAAATCCCTGACTCCCGCACCTTGGATCTACAGCCGAAGTGCCATAGCTTTCCTGTAGGTATACAACCTTCTGATTGTGGCAATCCAAAAATGACAGTCAAGACACGAGCCAAAGTTGTGTCAAGACACAAGCCAAACTGAGACACAAGCCAAACTGAGGTAGCGGCAGGTAGCACCTCAACCTTATTAATCAGCTTCCCGGTTGAGCTAAATATTATATCTATGGCCTAATGACTGGCCCCTCCCAAGAGGGTTTAAAAGGAAGTCTTTGCTAAGAACGTCCTTGCAGAGAACAACGTTAGATTTCTTGGTTCGTGTTTATTCGTGTTGATTTTCAGGTTCGTGTCTAGTCGAGTTAGGAAGCTTCGTATCTGTTCAGAGTCATTCAGGCAAGCAGCCAAGAGAGTCAGTGGCAAGCAGCCAGTCTTGTATTAGTTGGAGAAAGGGGGGTCAGAACAGATATCGATGGAGGTTTGGTGGTTTTTCCTTTAAAAAGAAAAAAAAAGGCAGGACTCTCCTGGCTGGAGAAGAGTTCTGTCTGTAAATAGAGTTCTCTGGGTCTCCAGGGAGACATCTCTTCTGAGCTGTGCACCAAAACGGCTGCACAGAGATGCAGAAAGCTCTAAACTTTGATGGCCAATGTGCAGTGGTGATCTTTGCAGCCAAAAGACGGCGTTTCCTCTTCACGCTCTCCCTTCTTTCCTTCGCAAGCAGGGAGGAGGAAGAGGGGAGCAAGAAGAAAAGGTCAACGGCCTGAGAAAGCCTCTGAGGGCTCCTGTTCCAGGACAAGTTCTTGAGGCAATGGCTGACTCAGAAGGGATAGCACAAAGTGAACACGACAACAGCAACGGTTCTTACGTTGTCCGTTGCCTGCTTCCTTCTGAGTTCTACTTCAGCTACGGCTCTTCGTGGGGCCTGAGATTTAGGCTTACGAGCCTACTCTGCAAATGTCAGGATGGCCTCTTTGCTGGGCTCCCTTAGATGATCGCAACGGGAGGGCGATGTTGTGGCCCGCCAGTGGCCAGTAGAGCTGGCAGCAGATTCAGACAGTGAGGAGGTTGGGGAGGAACATGGGCCAATCCTGGAGTCTGGGGAAGGCTCTGAAAAGAGCTCTCCATCAGAGGCAGAGACGGGGCCAGAGCCGTAGGCCAGTTATCAGCTGCCTTCGGAGTCAGACATCAGTGAGGCAGAGGATCAGCTGGAGCCTGTTCCCAGTGTGCGCATGCCAGAGTGGCCAGACAAAGGGGACAGCTAAGGAACAGGGGTCAACAGGCCACAGGTGGACGATGAATTTCCCCTCCCAGAGGAAATAAAAGGGGAGCAAAAGGGGAGTGGAGTTTGCAGGAGACAATTAGTTGATTCCTGCATTCTTGCCAAGTATTGCAGGGTCTGAAAGATGCTCCAAACTTGATAAAATTGTGAGCTATCTCGAAAGACTGTGGGAGAGGGAAGACTTTGCTGCAGAGGAATTCACTGTACATTAAATAAAAAGGGGTTTATCGGGACGAGGACTTTATAGGCTTCGTGCTGCTGGGGAAACCTAGGTCAGAACATGTGATGGCTTAGCAGTGAAAGATGCTGCGTTTGTCCGACAGGCCAGCTTCAAAACACAGGATGGTGTGAATTCCCATTACGTGCTCCAGCTAGCTCCTGCCCACCTAAGTGCTATTGCTAAATGCTATTAAGCAAATTATAGTTAGGGAACCTAATAGTAAACATATTTCTTGCTGGTATGCATTTGTTCCTTTTCAAAGAAGGAGACAAAACTAACGAATGCTTCCTGGTTTGCTTCTTCTGCAGTGTATCCACCTCCCCCGTTCTCTCCACCACCAAAGGTCTCTTGGTCAATGGAGAGAGGTCACATTTAAGGCAGCTTCTATTAGCCGGGCTGGTTGCATCTGTTGCTGGAGGGCATCTCCGACCACCAATTATTTTGGGAGATATCCCTCAGCAAGAGCTGGAAATGGTAGAGCTCACACCAACCTCCATTTTAAGTCCAAACCAATCAGCAGACTCTGGGGAGGCAGTTCAAAGCTGGGGAAAGAGATGGATTTTGATCTGAAGCCAGAAAGGGAACCGATGAGTGATGGCAAAAGCCATCCAGAAAGTCAACAACAAACAGCCTCCAGCTGTTTTGTTGTTGAAGCAACTCTGGATTTCCTTGCCAGAAGAGGCAGATAAGACACCATTCAGGAAGCAGCTAGATCTTTAAGTCAAAAGACGCCTCTCTCTAGACCAGGGGTGTCCAAACTTGGGAACTTTAAGACTTATGGACTTCAACTGGGAGTTGAAGTCCACCAGTCTTAAAGTTCTCAAGTTTGGACACCCCTGGTCTAGATAAACATTTAATTATGCTGGATCTTTTCTGCCTGGAGCAAAATTCTCAAATTGCCCTCAAGCTTGACTAAACACCAAAGGATCTCAGACTCCAAGTGACTGTTCTGACCTAAGATTCCCCCCAAAGCACGAGGCAGAGTCCTGGTCTTGACAAAAAACCCTTTTATAAAACAAATGTGAACTCCTCTCCTTCACCTCCAGCAAAGGCCTGGCAAGCAGTCTTTCAAAGGAATATTTATGACCACAGACCTTATCTATCTTGGAAAGCTGCCATGTCAATATTTTCCAAACAGAGTGCTGTGCAAGGAAAGACCAGACACAGAGTCTCCGAGATTCACAGACAGATCTTCACACTCCTGAAACGAATCTAACGACTGACCAACCAACCGAATTGTTTCCTGTAAAAGCCCACTCCCCTTTCACTCCTCTTTTATGTCCTAGGGGATGCAAAAAATTTCAGGCACCGAACCGGTAGTAATGGCAGCCGGAACCCACCCCTGCACCTTAGGCATGAAAACCATCTGGATGACTTTGGACCAATTGCCAGGAGATGGTGAGTTCTAGTCCTGCTGATTGGAAGCCGATTGGGTGACTTTGGGCCAGTCACTCTCTCTCAACCAACCCACTTCACTAAGTTATTGCTGTGGTGAAAATAAGAGGAAGGAGTATGAGATATGTTCTCAGTCTTGAATTACTTATAAAGTAATAAGGGAAGGATTAAAAATCGAATAAATAAAACAGGGATACAGATGTTTTCTAGAGTGAATGAAGTCTTAGCAGAGGAAACAGCAAGGCTGAGTTAGAATTGGCACAAGTTAGGAAAAGACCAATTTTGAAGTAGAGAACTAAAGCAACGTGAGGAGACTACAATATTACCCATTTAAGTCTCTCGGTGTAATTGCTCATGCTTTCTTAGCAGGTCAATCTACCCCCTGTTTCACTTGTCCAGCCTATAAAACAAAAGACTTATTTTGGGCCCACTGGAAAATAGAGGAATGACGTGAGTTAAGCTGCCTTTTTAAGAAGATCGTATTTCTGAAAAGAACTGACCAGTAATTTCTTGTATGTACTATATGTACTTACAGGGCATTGTCAGAGAAACTCAACAAAGATTGAATAGGTTTCATGCTTTGATTAAACAAACGATTATAATGACTACTTGGAAACTAGTTTTGGGCTTCGTGCTTGAGGTAGAAAAGAAATTGAAACTTTGATTTGGGGTTTTGCGGAGTAGATAGGTTTGTTGTTATAGAAATGGCTACCATCTATTATGTAAAAATAAAAAAAATGAGATTGTGTGTTATTACCTTAATTCTATAGCACCAAAATGAGTTGGAAGTCAATGTTCTGCGGGATCGCATCCTGCCCCATACATCCCTCCGGCCAATTTGCTCCCACAGAGAGGGACTTCTCCGGGTGCCGTCCACTAGGCAATTCCAGCGGGCGACGCCCAGGGGAAGGGCCTTCTCTGTGGTGGGCCCTACCCTCTGGAATGACCTACCCCCCAAAATCAGAACAACGACGGACCTCCGCTCCTTCCGCCAGAAGTAAAAGACTCACTTCTTCCATCAGGCTGTCCTGGCCTAACTTATCATACCTAGCCTGTAGAAATAAATTGTTTAATTGGAATTTTAAAGGGTACAGCTGTTTAGGGTTTTAAGGGTTTTAATGTTGATATTTTAGCACAGGGGTAATTTAATTCGGTTTTAATATTTTGTATATTGTTGTATTTATTTGATTTTTAATTTCCTGTGCACCGCCCCGAGTCCCCATGGGGGAGAGGGGGCGGTCTATAAATTTAATAAAATAAAATAATAAAATAAATAATAATGTTTCTCTTTTTCTTTCCTCCTTTCTCCTGCACTTTCTCCTCTTCCCACTTTCCCTCTCCTGTTTTCCTATTGTTTTCAATCTTCTTTGTGTTTCTGTATTTCATACTTTGATAAACTAAGAAATGTGACTGCAGGAAGATTGAATGGGTCTCATGAATGCTCATTAGGGATATTCTAAGCAAGGAGTATCCACAGATGGGTCAAAAAAAAGGCAAGATGACCAGTGCTGGGATTCAAATTTTTTTACTACTGATTCTGTGGGCATGGCTTGGTGGACATGGTATGGTTTGGTGGGTGTGGCTTGGTGGGCGTGGCAGGGGAAGGATACTGCAAAATCCCCATTTCCTCCCGATCAGCTGGGACTTGGGAGGCAGAGAATAGATGGGGGCGGGGCCAGCCACAGGTAGTATTTACCGGCTCTCCAAACTACTCCAAATTTCCGCTACTGGTTCTCCAGAACTGGTCAGGACCTGCTGAAGACCACCTCTGAAGATGACCATGGGATCAAAGCCCTGTCCATTTGGGGAGGGCTTCCATTGCATCAATTGATTGTGGTTGCTGTGTTGTGGTTTTTAAACTCCCTTCTTGCAGGTATCCATGTTTGGAGCTGAGGATGGGCTGAAATGCCATTTTTAACCACGACAGAACATTTGCAATGCATTCTAATGAAAAATGACATTTTTCATTAGGGAGGAGCTGCTGAGATCCATTAATTACTTCAAAGCACATGAATACATTTCAAATTCTTCAAAGCTACACAGGGAGTAAAAAATAATAATTGGAGAGGAAAATTGCTATGAACACCTATGGATTCCATCAGTGGTCTCCAACCTTTGCAACTTTAAGTCTGAAGGACTTCAGCTCCCAGACTTCTCCAGTCAGCTTTGCCTATTCTCCAAAGCACCTGAAAGCAGGACAAGAAGCAATGGGTGGAAACTAGCCAGCCTAGAATTGAGGAGAAATTTCCTGGCATTGAGAACAATGAATCAGTGGAACAACTTGACTTCAGAAGTTGTGGGTGCTCCATCACTGGAGACTTTCAAGAAAAGACTGAACAGCCACTTGGTTGAAATGATATGGGGCAGTAATGGTTAACCTTTTTGGTCCCGGAGTGCCCAAAGCGTGCATGTGTGCAAATGCACACGTACGTGCTCAGGGGTGAACTTCAGCAGGTTCTGACAGGTTTTGGAGAACCAGTAGCGGTTGGACTAGACCTCCAAGGTTCCTTCCAACTCAGTTATTCTGTTATTCAATGCTATTCCGTCCTTCCGAGGCATAGATAATGGACTCCTCTAGTGAGGAGTCCTATGAGTCTGCTCTGGAGGAGGAGGGCGACCTTGTGGGAGCAGAGAGCCCGGCTGGTCATCAGGAGGCACCTGGGTCTTGGAGTAGTGGGGAGGATCAAGGCCAGTTTGTCCCTGATGCTAGATTGAGAAGGGCTGAAAAAAGGAGGCTTCAATTGCATCAGAAGCGAACTCGAAGGATGTGAATTAGTCCCAGCTGCCTAATGACTGGCCCCTCCCAAGAGGGTTTAAAAGGAAATCTTGGCTAAGAAAGCCCTGGCAGAGAACAATGTTGGATTTCTAGGTTCGTGTTTATTCGTGTTGATTTTCAGATTCATGTCTAGTCGAGTTAGGAAGCTTCGTATCTGTTCAGAGTCATTCAGGCAAGCAGCCAAGAGAGTCAGTGGCAGGCAGCCAGTCTTGTATTACTTGGAGAAAGTGGGGTCAGATTTTCTCCTGAGTAACACACATAGGTTAGAGTGCGATCCTATCAGAGGTTGGTTCCTACCGGTTCGGCCAAGTAGGTAACTCAGCCTGCCACACCCCCAAACCAGTTCTATTGTCGTCGGCGCCATCTTGATTTTCGGTTCTGCACATGCGCAGAACAATCTTCATTGCAAAAATGCTGTTTTCTAATGTTGTGCGCATGCACAAACCAAATGCGCACACCTACGCTGAACCTGTATTAATGCCGGCAGCAACTCACCCCTGGATTCTATGTGTTCTTCCCTTGGAGTAAAAGTTCTGCATAACTGTGGGCTTATTTCTGAAGCAGACGGGCCCAGAATTGTACAATATGGTCACTCTCTTTGAGGTTTACACAGCTTCCAATTCTCTGCGTGTTTCATGCCAAGATGACTAACTTCAATTCCCTAAAGTCACCGCTCGCCCCCAAAGCCACTCCAGCTTTTGCTGCCAAGTTATAATTGCTAATGTGACAGAAAGTGGAAATGATTAAAGACAGGCTGTTCAATCGTTCGGATGATTTTTCCACTCGCTAAATCTCGATCCTGATCTCCCCCAGGCCAAGGATAAGAGTCAGCAGTCTATCCTAATAGAATTAAATTCCGGTGAATTCCTCTGGACATCTTCTTGGATCGGTGTTTTTTCAACTTTGAGGTGGGTGGACTTCAACTCCCAGCATTCCTTAGATAGTCAACCTTGAGCCGGTGAGAATTGAACTGCCGGCAGTCAGCAGAAGTAGCCTGCAGTGCTGCATTCTAAGCACTGTGCCACCACCATTATTTTGATCCCCTTTTGAGACCTCTTGACAAGCCAAGTCAATGGGGAAGCTAGATTTATTTAACAACCGGGTTACTAACTTAACAACTGCAGTCATTCACTTAACAACTTTGGCAAGAAAGGCTATAAAATGGGGCAAAACTCATATAACAACTGTCTTGCTTAGCAATGGAAATTTTGGATGCAAGGCGAGGACTACCTATAGATCCTCTGTAGATAAGCACCACCCCCTGTATGCCTCTCCTTCAGCAGGTAGGAGGCTGGCTCTGGAAGTTCTAGGCCAGGGGTCGGCAACCTGCAGCTCTGGAGCCGCATGTGGCTCTTTCATCCCTCTGCTGTGGCTCCCTGTCGCCAGTCGGCCCCACAATTGATAGGGCTTTCAGTTAGGACAGGTAGAGGAAAAAGGACTAGTGCTAGGAGGAGACTCTATGGTGGAGGAACCGGACTTCCGGTCAGCAGAGGAAAAAGGATGCTGCGCTAGGAGGAGACTCTATGGTGGAGGAACCGGACTTCCATTTGGCTCCAGAATTGAATTGGGGGGGGGGGGGCTTCCGTTTAGGACCTTTGTGGCTCTTTAAGTGTTTAAAGCTGCCAACCGCTGTTCTAGGCAGATCCTGGCGCATCCAAGTCCTTTTGTCCAATTCTATCATCTCCAGCATCTCCTCTCCTCAAAGTGCCCTAATGTTTTAAATATCATCTCTGGAGGCTGCGGAGTTACGTCCGTTGAGCCTGCTGTTGAAGAGATGAGAAAGTGACCACGTTTAATCTCCTTTGATTCAGCCAGTAAAAAATAAATCTTCCTGTTTCTCCCCACCCACGTGGCTGCTATCCAGACCAGAGTCCGCCTTCTCTGATTTATAAATGTCACTGCATTTGGAAGGCACCTGGGCGCAAGGACAGTCTAAATTGATATCCCCACATGTTACATTCCAGGAAGAAATGATGGATCCCCAAGGCAACAATTAGCGATTAGAAAGCAAGACACCCACATAACAAAGCGATAGATTTATCGTGGATTCAGTCCAAGCAGTGGCAATAATAATGGTGTGTGGTTTTTTTCCTCTCTCTCTCTCCTTTCAGCTGTTCGTTTCTGCTGTCCACTGCTTCCCTCAATGGCTTTTGCTCACCTTGTCTTTCATTACAGCAGGACCGAGCACCTCTACCTTAGCAAGAGAGGCAAATCCTGTGCAACCATTTTCGTGAGAAACTGCCGTTTTCTCTCTCTCTTTATTTCTCTCTAAAAGGGTAGCCTTGATCAGAAGTCTGATTTTCAGAAGGCAAAGGAAGGGGAAAACACCAGGACCAGATGGATTCCCGGCAGAACTGTACCAAACATTACAGGAAGTATTAAAGTAATGTAATGTTGGAACTATTTAATGACTTACTAAGGGAAGTAAAGATACCAGAAACGTGGACGGAGGCATATTTATTTATTTATTTATTTCGGATTTATACCCCGCCCTTCTCCTTGTTAGGACCCAGGGCGGCGCACAGGCATTTTAAAAACCATAACAAAGACAATATATATCATTTAAAACATATTAAATTAATACATTATTAAACCCGTGCTAAAAACCCATTTAAAACCCTGCTAATTAGAATTTCTGTATAAAAAGTCAGAGACGGGGGCTATGCCAGGCCGGCTTGTTGGAATAGATATGTCTTAAGATGTTGGCGGAAGAGGCGGAGGTCCGAGATAGTGCGTAGGTCGGGGGGTAGGTCGTTCCAGAGGGCCGGGCCCGCCACAGAGAAGGCCCTTCCCCTGGGCGTCGCCAACCGGCATTGCCCGGCCGACGGCACCCGGAGAAGACCCTCTCTGTGGGAGCGGATCGGGCGAAGGGATGTATGGGGCAGGAGGCGGTCTCGTATATATACTGCTTATACCAAAAGAAGAGTCAGAGCTACCACAAGTGAAAAACTATAGGCCTATTTCACTATTAAATGTGGATTATAAAACTTTTGCATTAATAATGGCAGAAAGAATGCAGAGACTTTTAAATGAACTCATACACATAGACCAAAATGGATTTCTCCCTAAGAGACAAATCAGAGACAATATGTGAACTGTATTGAATACGCTAGAGCAAGGGTCTCCAACCTTTGCAACTTTTAGTCTGAAGGACTTCAGCTCTCAGACTTCTCCAGCCAGCAAAGCTGGCTGGAGAAGTCTGGGAGCTGAAGTCCTTCAGACTTAAAGTTGCAAAGGTTGGAGACCCCTGCGCTAGAGTACTACGAAGAGAAGCAAATAGCATTGTTGTTTCTGGACACACAGAAGGCCTTTGGTAACGTGAACTGGCAATTTATGATAATGCAACTTCAAATGATGGGATTTGGTGAGGTTCCTTCCACTTGCATGTAGTTGTTAGGTTACGCAATCTGCCCCAATGGCTTTCATTGACATCAGAGGAATGCGTTATTATCTCTCTATTTCGAAAGCTCTGCAGAATCCGGGGGAGGGACCCAACGGAAGCTAAGGGAAGAACACTTCCAATAAAAGGGACAACAACCTATATATTATAGTAGCAAAACTGCCAGGAGGTAAAATTGCTTCATCCATCACAGTTCCTTAGCTAGCCAAAGGTTGAGTAAATAGAGATGGTCAGGGGAATCTGCCAATGCTTTCGGCTTTTTGTGTGTGTGGGAAACAATCACAGAAGCAGCAGAGATGCAGTAGAGTCGAATGAGAACTGTGAGCATGGACCAGTGGTGGGTTTCTGCAGGCTCGCACCTACTCGCGAGAGCCGGTTGGTGAAATTTAGAGAACCGGTGAGAGGGGGTTCCACCGGCGTACCTGGAAGTAAATCTGGCCCGCCGCTGCCAGTGACCCAACGGGAAGGAAAGGAAAGGAAGGAAGGAAGGAAGGAAGGAAGGAAGGAAGGAAGGAAGGAAAGAAAGGAAAGGAAAGGAAAGGAAGGAAGGAAGGAAGGAAGAATTTATCATCACAATTGAGCCCAAAATTTTGGTTGCTAAGCAAGAGCGTTGTTAAATGAGTTTCACCACATTTTAAAAGGTGGCCACTCCCACCCTGTCACATGACTGCCAAGCCACGCCCACAAAATAGGCCACACCTACAGAGTAGGTTCTAAAAAATTTGAAACCCACCACTGGCATGGACTCCCTAGAATGGCGTTTCTCAAACTTGGCAACTTAAAAACGTCTGGACTTCAACTCCCAGAATCCCCCAGCCTGTTTCCTTGTACATATTTCACAAACCAAATAAACAAAAAATAAAAAAATAAAAAAACTGTCCTTGTGTCTAGGCGTTCTGGTGTGCAGTGCACTATAGCAGGGATGGCGAACTTTTTTGGCACCGGATGCCCAAACCGGAACATGCATGCTTGTGTGCTGGCCAGTTGGTTTCACGGGTGCTGAAGCGCCAGAAAATGGCCCAAATAACTGCCTAAAAACTGGCCATTTTGGGGGCATTTTCAGGCTGTGTTTCAGGACAGAAATAGCTAAAAAACAGCCCAAAAATGACCCCCAAAACAGCCTGTTTTTTTAGGCCATTTCAGGCTGTTTTTTGGGCCATATTCGGGCCAAAACAGTCTGAAAACCAGCCTGAAAACGACCCAGAAAAATGGCCTGTTTTGGGGGCATTTTCCGGGCCTTTTTCTGGTGTTCCAGTGCCCACAAACTGGCACATGTGCATCAGAAACCAGAAGAGCAGCTGGAGACACCACATGTGCCCACAGAGAGGACTCTGCGTGCCACCTCTGGCACGCATGCCATAGGTTTGCCATCAAGGCCCTATAGCGTTGTTTTGAGGGTAGAAGATGAAACAATTCATGTCCAGGATGTGAGGGGTCTGTAGATATTTTCACAGCCCTCTTTTTGACTCGTGCAGGTCCTCAACGGGAGGCAGGTTATTATTTGTGTTTATTTTTACCGGATGCTGCAGAATTGGAAATGCTTAGGAAGGGGGTGCCAAGGGGAAAAAGGACCCATCCCATCTCCAGACCTTCATGGTCTAAAGGTGTAGGACTGGCATCTAATTAATATCTTGTACTCAAAGTTGCAGCCCGGTCATTAATTTGCCTGCTGCTTGATGAATCGACGTCCTCGTCTGATTAAGAAATAATTGAACTGAAACATTTAATCACTGAAGCCTCTATTGAATGTTTCTTCCCTAAGTGGACCTGACTGGATCAATGAGATGACCAAGGACCCAGAGCCATGCGTCTCCTTGGTTCTACTGAAGCATCTAGATGATGCACAGATGAGGCCCTGGGGATCAGAGGAGATAGGGTCCAGGTGTGGATGGAATGGACATGAGAGTGAGGGATATGAATTCTGATAAAACATTTTCTCTTGACTTCATTTCTTTGCATTGACAATTAAGAGCTTTGCTCCTTTCCTGTCTCTCTCAATGAGGAAGGAGAGGGGGGGAGGTCACGGGGCAGGCGAGCTGCCTCAGATAAAACTGTTCTTTGATTCTGCTCTGCAATAGGAAGGAGGGAGGGCTGCGCATTAACAGCAAGACAGAAGTTAGCACCTTAAAACCACTAGCCAGGATATTAGGAACAAGAATAGCTCGCTTATAAGAAAAACCTCAAAACCCACATAGCTGGCACACTTTGCAAGATACCCGTGACCTGGGATGGAAAAGAGGTGATGTGACATTTAGCTATTTAACATAACAAGCGTAAGGGTTTAGGGGGGGCTGAAATCCAAATAACCAATCAATACGATCTGTTATGCATGCACTATTTGAGGGGGAGGGCAAAAGGTTGAATGCGAACATTAGCACAGGATGAACATTATTTAATTGGGTTTTAATATTTATTGATGGTTATGTTTTATATGTCTTTTAATTCCTGTGCACCGCCCCGAGTCCCTTCGGGGAGAGAGGCGCGGTTTTGTAAATCTAAATAAATAAATCAAATCCCTTGTCTATAAAAAACTGCTGTAAGATTCTAGTCTTGGTTAGCTTTTCAAACCGGGGTCCTTATATCTTGGTATCAAAATTCTATATCACACCTTGTGTCCGGTGACTTATCGGCTTTGACACCAAGCAAGAGCCCAGATTTGGGGACAACACTACCTCCACTCTTCCCTTCCACCTTCTTTTCACACATCATCTTTGAGGAAGACTGAAACATTTATCTGCCAAATCACTTGTTTTATTTTCTCGTTTCTGGCACAAAGGGTGTCACTCAGGATCACCTAACTAACCACAGGCTGCAGCAAACTGCTGTAAGTGAAAGGTAGTTGCTGAATGCTCAAAATGCAACCATATGACCACGGGGGGTAGGGCAGATACTGGCGCATCAAAACCAGGTTTGCAATTCCCATTTTCACACTTTGTTGTAACTTCAAATGGTCAGTGCCAGGGGTGGGTTCCTGCCAGTTCTAAGCTCTTCTATAGAAGAGGTTCCACAAATCTATAGGGCCGTTTAGAACCGGTTCCAGCTCCCTCCCCTCACCCGTCCGCCCATCATCAAAAGGAAGAGCGAGAGGAGGAATTCTGGGAGTTGAAGTCCACAAGACTTAAAGCTGTCAAGTTTGAACATCCCTGGGGTTTTTCTCTCTCTAAAGGATTAGGGGTGCAAGGGTCTTGTAACTGGACAGCTTTAAGACTTGTGTGCTTCAAATGCCAGAGTTCCTGAGCCAACATGACTGGAGGAGGAATTCTGGGAGTTGAAGTCCACAAGTCTTAAAGCTGTCACGTTTGAACACCCCTGAGATTTTTTCTTCTAAAGGATTAGGGGTGCAAGGGTCTTGTAACTGGACAGCTTTAAGACTTGTGTGCTTCAAATGCCAGAGTTCCTGAGCCAACATGACTGGAGGAGGAATTCTGGGAGTGGAAGTCCACAAGTCTTAAAGCTGTCAAGTTTGAACACCCCTGGGGTTTCTTTTTCCCTAAAGGGTTAGGGGTGCAAGGGTCTTGGAACTTGTCAGCTTGAAGACTTGCGTGCTTCAAATGCCCGAGTTCCCGAGCCAACATTTTGGTTGCTAAGCAAGAGTTATTAAGTGAGTTTCACCACATTTTACAAGTTGGCCACGCCCACCCAGTCACACGATTGCCAGGCCATTCCCACACGGTCACATGGCCAGCAAGCCACTCCCACAAAGCAGGCCACACCTACAGAAGAGGTTCTAAGAAATTTTGAAACCCACCACTGGTCAGTATGTGATAATTCATAAGTCAAGGACTACTTGTATATGATAACAGCAGCGAGACTTTTATGTGGACAGAGATGGAAGGACTCACAAATTCCCACAATGGAAGAAGGGAGGAGGAACTTGCTAGATTCTAGATGAAGACGGTAAATCACAGAGAGTTTGATAGTAGATTAAAAGTAGTAGAATTTGATTGCCCCTTGAGACCTGCACAGGTGAGCAGATGGAGCAAATGCTGGACAATCGAGGGACAGGGACAATGGTGGAGATGTGACACAGCTTTCTAGTTCATCTCCCCTCACCTGTGTTATGGTTTTCAGCTCCTCAATGATCTATTTTGATCAGAGAGGCTGCTAGCCCAAATGTGTCGGAGGTTAGGACCCACCCCTCTGCTAAGAAAATGAGAAATTTTAGGAAATATTAACAGGGCAGAATGTTTTCCCTAAAAGGGAGGCAGGAACTCACTTACACACCCTTTGTCAATGGGCCATTAAGGCCTGAGCCAGCTTATTCCACATAACAAAGATCTACCTTCTTCAGGCAGACCCATCATAGGAATCCCAAAGCCCTTTCATTACATCGTCACCCAGCAAGAGTCAACCAAGCTTGGGACTCAGGACAGCCTACAGAGTTGCCCCTGCATGGCCCCATGGGAGTCTGACAACCAATTAGAATACAAGTTCAAATTCAAAAGGCCAGAGAGGGTCTAAAGCCATTCTCAGCATCTCTTCCCTTTTTTGTCCAGGATCTCAAACCACGTCATCCTGTCCACCGTCAAAACCCATCTTTTCAAACAGCCACCACATTTCCAGTGTCTTTATTCCCCACTTGGAACTGAACCCAGATAGACATTTCTTTCAACAAAAGAAATTAAATTCTGCTCGGCAAGGAACAAACCCTTTGCACAGCACTATCTTTGTTCTGCTAGTGTTATTGAATGTTTTCTGCTTCCACCAATTTCCCTCTTTCAAAATGTCCAAGCCACCCACCAATCCTTGTGTCTTGGGCCAGTGCAGTCTACCAGCTATTTTTTTTTTTAAAAAAAAATTCTGTTCGTCATCTGTTTGTTGTTTTGACAGCTGGACTCTGTGCTGCAAACTAAGAGATGTTCCAAATGCATTATTTAACTGACTAGAATCTGTATTTTTGCTCTCCTGTTACTGAGGTTTTCCAGGCACCCTGGAAAAATGTTGAGCATTTTCTTTGGGAAGTTTTTGTACCTTTGACTCTCTTTATGACTTTTGGCTGTATTTTCGGACTATAAGACGCACCTTTTGGGGAGAAAAATAAGAAAAAAATATTCTTCTTCTGCCTATGAGCATCCATGTTATTCATCTGGCTAGCGTCCTGTCAGTGTGTGAGAGAGTTGAGGGCTGTTTGGAACAAACCGTATTTGCTATGTGAGCAACAAGGAAGGAGACAGCAAGGAGCCTGGGCGTGGCTTCTTCTGTACTAAAGCTGCATGCTGTGCTGATATCGGAAACTAAAACTGAAAGTGAAACTTCTTTCCTCTGCTGAACTACCACGTTGGAAAACCTGCTCTTGGTATTGTATATTTACTTAATGTGTTCTATTATATATAAAGAGAAGTTATTGAATTCTGCTGAATCAGTTACTGTTGTGTGCTTTCTGAATGCGATTGCTGCTGGAAACTCTGACACGTCCTTGCAGCAAATAGCAATCAGCCAGGTCAGCTTCAGCACATTATTGCAGCCTGATTCAGCACGAGCAGCTGATTGGCGGGTGAATCGGCCTCCCAAAATACCCCCAATCAGCTGTTCCAGGCTGCAGGGATGGCTACAGGCCATCGCCTTCTCTGTGCCTCGTGTTTTTGGCTACACTCGGTGTATAAGACACACCCACATTTTCACCCTCTTTTATAGGAGTGGAAAATGCGTCTCATACGCCGAAAAATACAGTATATTGATCACCCATAGATAATAGCTGTTGAATATTCTAATTCATTTGTGTGATGCTTGCTTTGTCGGCAATAACCTTCGTCTGGAGCAAAGAAGAAAAACAAATCCCCTACTTTGGATGATTGTAAAACCTTGGAAAAGTCTAAAGCTGTACTTCCTCATCCTATTTCATTCTTCCGCTGCTTTTATTTTTAAATGATAGGGACACACATGTTCTATGCATTTCCCCATAGGGAAAGCAATCTACCACCTGCCTTTTCCTGCCCCAGGATATTAACAGCTTAAAGGTGGAGAAAATGGGCTTTCTCTTGGTTTAATTTACCCCATGCCTTTGAGTGGCTGTTCCCTCCCCCCCAACCCCTGGAGGTTATTATTTCCTCATATTAATCTATTCTGGATTTTGCATTTCCAGGGGCTTCTGTCCTAGCTGGTTCCGTAGCGTGCACAAATTCGATTAGTTAAAACTGCCCTTGGTGAATTTGTAAGTATTAGAAATGATTTCCAAAGTTTGGGGAGCTTAAGTCAAGTCTCCAGTGGTCTGTCCTGCTGGGCTGACTTCCTTTTCATTACTTGCAACAGTAATGAAAAATGAAGGGATTTAGAGAGGTTACTCTCAAACCTAAACTAGGACTAGAACTCACCATCTCCTGGTGGTTGGCCCAAAGGCAAGCTTAGTTAGCTTTTATGCCTAAGGCAGGACTAGAATTCATCATCTCCTGGTGATTGACCTAAAAGTCACCCGGTTAGCTTTTATGCCTAAGGCAGGACTAGAACTCACCATCTCCTGGTGATTGTCTCAAAGTCACCCAGTTAGCTTTTATGCCTAAAGTGGGACTAGAATTCACCATCTCCTGGTGATTGTCCCAAAACAACCCAGCCATTTTTCATGACTAAGGTGGAACTAGAACTCACCAACTCCTGGTGATTATTCCAAAACCACCCAGTCAGTTTGCAAGGCTAAGGTGGGACTAGAACTCACCATCCCCTGATGATTGGCCCAACTGGTTTTTATGCATAAAGCAAGCAGCTCTTTTTCCTGTCTCCCAAGCCCATTTCTACACACACCACTTCAGATGTATTCGCCGCCGAGATCTTTGCATCCCACTTCTGATAGTGCCTACGAGTATACATCATCAGCCTCCTGTTTACAGTTGGAGCAGATGGTGTGTCATTATAATGCAATCTAATGCAATCATAAGCCTGAATGAGACAAGATTTTACATTCCAATGTCCTTTTAGTGAACAGATTGAATCCTAGTTGGGAGAAAAATGCTGGTGCTTTGTCATGCAAATCCACAGATATATGATAGGGATGCTTGTTATTTAAGAAGGTTGCTTCAATAGTACTAAAGAGGAGGTGTATAAATAATATAATGAGGATTAGATAGATAAATGTGATAGGGACTATCAACAATGTTAGCGTAAACTAGTTACATTTGGTCATATATAATAGAGAAATGTTTAGATTGAACAAGAAAGATAGAGATGAAGTTGAGGATTTAGGCATTTTTTGAATATATATGTTGGAACAATATAATAAGGATTACTTAAATTTCAGAAATGTGATAGAAACTACTAATATTGTTATGGCGAATTGGATTAATAGGAATGATACTCAGAACCAACTCTGTTCACACACAGTATAAATGTATAACTTAAAAAAACCTGCCTGCCTGCCTGCCTGCCTGCCTGCCTGCCTGCCTGCCTGCCTGCCTGCCTGCCTGCCTGCCTGCCTGCCTGCCTGCCTGCCTGCCTGCCTGCCTGCCTGCCTGCCTGCCTATCTATCTATCTATCTATCTATCTATCTATCTATCTATCTATCTATCTATCTATCTATCTATCTATCTATCTATCTATCTATCTATCTACAAATAGGTTGCTTGAACGAATGCATCTATCCCACGGATGAGTAATTATGTACAATATGAGCCTCTCTGTATATTATTAATTATAGGACAACAGGGCTGTCTTAACGCATGGGCATTAAGACACTTGCCCATGGGCCCCAAAAGCATAGCGGCCCCATACTAATCAGTGTATGTTAACCCTTCAGTGCACCTTTTATCATATAAATACAGCAACATATTTATTTCATTTTACTGCCTTTTTAAATTAATAGTAACATGCCAATAAAATGTTATTCGGAGCTATTTCACGAGAAGAGTCCTCCATTCCTCTACTCACAATACAATCCCTTATGCCACCAGGCTCAACATTTTGGACTTGGTCAATCTGGAACAGTCCAACCTAAGCACAGTACACAAAATTATCTGCTACAACGTCTTACCTGTCAACTACTTCTTCAGCTTCAACCACAATAATTCTCGGGCAAACCATCGCTACAAACTCAAGGTCAACCGCTCCAAACTCGGATTGCAGAAAATACGACTTCAGCCACAGAGTGGTCAACGCCTGAAAGGCTCTCCCTGACTCCGTTGTTACAGCCTCAAACCCCCCACAGCTTCAACCTCAAACTGTCTAGCGTGGACCTCACCCATAAAGGGGGCGTGCATAAGCGCACCAGCATTCCTACCGTCCCTGTCCTACTGTCCCCATTTATCTTTATTTACTTCCTTTGTTCATGTTCATGTTCCATAGCTATACTTGTTATTTTGCACTTGTTGGACAGACAGACAAACAAACAAACAAATAACATATATGTTTTATCTTATTGACCATTTACATTTTTATTCCTGTGAGTTGTTGTCGTAGGGGTAGACTGCTTTGCCCGGGGTGCATAATTTATTTTATTTATTTATTTATTTATTTATTGAATTTATACCCTGCCCTTCTCCTTGTTAGGACCCAGGGCGGCGCACAGGCATTATTAAAACCACAATAAAAACAATATACATCATTAAAACATATTAAATTATGAAACCCGTGCTAAAACCCATTTAAAACCCTGCCAAATTGCAATTTATACTTAAAAAGTCAGAAACGGGGGGCTATGCTAGGCCGGCTTGTTGGAATAAATACGTCTTAAGACGTTGGCGAAAGAGACGGAGGTCCGAGGTAGTGCGAAGGTCGGGGGTAGGTCGTTTCAGAGGGCCGGGCCCGCCACAGAGAAGGCCCTTCTCCTGGGTGTCGCCAACCGGCATTGCCCGGCCGACGGCACCCGGAGAAGACCCTCTCTGTGGGAGCAGATCAGACGAAGGGATGTATGGGGCAGGAGGTGGTCTCGTATATAGCTAGGCCCCGAGCCATATATGTTTAATCTTATTGACCATTTACATTTTTCTTCCTGTGAGTTGTTGTCGTAGGGGTAGACTGCTTTGCCCGGGGCGCATAATGCTGTTAAGGCAGCCTTGTAGGCCAGGGCTGTGGACCATAATTTCTCTAATGGAAGGGAGGAAGAAGGAAAGAAAGGACCGCCTCTGTTATTTATATGTACCTCCTTGCCAACGTTCAACATCTAGGAAAGGAAGTGAAATTGTTGCACGGCAATTCTGCACTTTTGTATTGGTGCAAACAAGCTTTTCCTTCTCATTCAAGTGGTGAATACACTTATGCTACACACACACACATACAAAGTAACACAGGAACCCGTGGGCTCTTGAAACCTTATTATGTCCTCCTCCCACTCAAAAGCCTTACAGGTGCTCTTTGTGTTGGGAAAATGTGACGTTGAAGCTCCAAAAGGGGGGAAAAAACATTGGCTGCTGTGAAGAATCACAGAAAGAGCTAGATTTGGGTGGAAAAAGCACCTTTGAAGTCTGGGAAGGAAGGGATGGGTGATTCGTCACTGCCAGAGCTGGAAAGATTTGGTTGACGGTGGAAAGAAATAGAGAATGGAATGGAATGGAATGGAATGGAATGGAATAGAATAGAATAGAAGTTAGAGTTTAGATTGGAAAGGTAAAGAAAAGAATGGGATGGAATGGAATGGAATAGGAGTTAGAGCTTAGAATGGAATGGAATTGAATGGAATGGAATAGAATAGAATAGAATAGAAGTTAGAGTTTAGAATGGAAAGGAAAAGAAAGGAATGGGATGGGATGGAATAGGAGTTAGAGTTCAGAATGGAATGGAATAGAATAGAATAGAATAGAATGAGTTAGAGTTTAGAATGGAAAGGAACGGAATGGAATGGAACGGAACAGAACAGACTAGAACAGTACATAATAGAATAGGAGTTAGAGTTTAGAATGGAATGGAATGGAATGGAATAGAATGGAATACAATAGAATATTGAAAAGGATAAAATATTGAATAAAATAGAATAAGGAATAGAATAGAATAGAATAGAATAGACCCTATCCATTCTGGTCATAACTCATGATGGTTATAAAATAGATCACCCGTGTGACTGACCCAATTTTGTAAGCTTTTTGCAGCAGTCATTAAGTGAATACCCTGGTTATTAAGTGAACCAATGGCTTGCTATAGGTTGATTTTGCCTAAAACCAGCAAAGTAGCAAATGCTACTTTGGGGAAAAATACCATAGAGTACAGTTACGTGACCGTGAGATGTGCAAATGCTATATGTGTGGGCCGGTTGCCAAGCGACCAACATGCAGGGGGTTGGTGATGTAAGGAGATGACCAGGCTGAGCTGGAGGGAGGGGTCAAACACATCATCAGTTTGGAATTGCTCAGCTCCCACAAGAGACCTAGATCCAGCTCTCCCTTGAATTTCATTGACCCTCTAGCATCAATTTGCCTTGACCATTAACAGATCAGATTCTTGTGTACAGGTAGCAGTCAGCAGAATTAGCATGTGATGTTGCATTCTAACCACTGTGCCATCATGGCTCTTACGTAGAAGCACAGAAGATTTGTTCACTTCTGCACACCAGAATATAGTCAACTAAAACGGGGAATTTTGAGAGCCCCAAGGCATTCCCATGTAACACCGCTCCTGCGCGAGCTACACTGGCTACCTGTGGCCTTTCGGGTGCACTTTAAGGTGCTGATTACCATCTTCAAAGCGCTCCATGGCACGGGACCTAGTTATCTGCAGGATTATATCCTACCTCACACATCCCTTCGGCTGATCCGCTCCCACAGAGAGGGACTTCTCCGGGTGCCGTCCACTAGGCAGGGCCAGCGGGCGACGCCCAGGGGAAGGGCCTTCTCTGTGGTGGGCCCAACCCTCTGGAACAACCTACCCCCCGAACTTAGAACTACCACGGACCTCCGCTCCTTCCGCCAAAGTTTGAAGACGCACTTCTTCCATCTCGCCGGCCTGGCCTAATCCCCACCCTCAAGCTGTAGACTGAAGCTCAAATTGTTTTAATTCGGATTTTAAGAGGTAGAGGTTTAGGATTTTAAGGTTTTAGGATTTTTTGGGCACAGGGTATTGGGATTTAATCTATTTTTAGTATCATTAATTGCTATGTTTTGTATCTTTCTATTTTAATTTCCTGTGCACCGCCCCGAGTCCCTTTGGGGAGAGTGGCGCAGTTTGCAAATTTAATAAAATGAAAAATGAAAAAAATGAAAGTTCAGTACTAAATTGTCACCAGATAATGGTCAACAGTTTCAAGGATGGATTGGACTTGGAGCATTTGTGGCAATGTAATGACTCTAAACTGATGATGCACTTAACTCCACACCCCAGTTCCACTTCCTCTTTTCCTATGTACAGCAAGAATTCCTTGACTAAGGTGGAAATTTACTCTGGTTGAGATAATTACAAATTGTTGGAAGAAGAAAAGGAGATTTCAAGCAAGGAGGGGGAACTTTGAGAAATATGACTGAATTTAAATTTTCTATGTGGAAAGGTTTGATTTAGTTTAACCGTTGCAGTGTTAATAGCTTCCAGTTCCTATTGTGTAAATACCATTGTACTTGCCTATTATTTGCATTCTAAATGTAATAAAGCAATGAAAAGCAGAAAAGATGACAACATTTGAGATGCTTATACAAAACTCAGATCACCTAAAAGGAAATACATACAAACTGTTATTGAAGGAGAACAATGAAGTGGAATAAATTAAAAACGTTATGATAAAGTGGATGTAAAACAAAAATAATTACAGTACAGTAGTGGAAAAGAATGATAGAAAAACCATTAAAATGCAGTATATTTTAATGAGTTTTCTATGATTCTTTTTCCCCCACTGCTGTACTGCAATTATTTTTGTTTTACATCCACTTTATCATAATGTTTTTAATTTATTCCACTTTATTGTTCTCTTTCAATAACCATTTGTATGAATGTCCTAGTAGGTAAGCTGGATTTTATATAAGCATTTCAAATGGTTAGACAAAAAAATATGTTAAAGCAATTATCTCTGACTTATAGCTTGCAGCATAATTCAGAGACAATTGCTATAAAATGTTTTTTATTTATTTATTTATTTATTTTTCACATTTATAACCCGCACCCATCTCACCATAAAGGGACTCGGGGCGGCGAACAGAGATTTAAAATCAATTATACATAAATACAAAATATTATTAAATAATAACGAAATTAAATCAATATCCTGCTTAACTTAAAATAAGTTTAAATTTAAAACCCAAATTACAGTTTTGATTTGTTATAAAATAATGGGTGTGGAGTAGATCATGCTAGGCCGGCCAGATGAAAATAATAAGTTTATTATTATTAAATTAAATAATAATTTTCAAATGGTATATATACCTCTCACAATAATTACTAGAATAGACCGATCATACAACAATAAATGTTGGAAACTTTTGACTGTAATGTATTGTCTGAACTATAAGCCACCCGAAGTCATTGTCTGATATGGGTGGCCATAGATATTGAACAAATGAATAAATAATAAATGTTAAGACTGGTTCTAGCATTGGGCAGAATCCAGATGTTGACTCTAGGGGCTGACCTTGGGCACTGGGAACCTTCTGGAGGAGTTAGAAAATGGATGTCTATGGAGATTCTCCAACATCCAGGTGATGGTTGCCCCCAAGATGCTTTTTCAAACAGGCAACTGGACTTTCTGAGTTTTTTTTCTTCTTTGAAGATGTTTCGCTTCTCATCTGAAGAAGCTTCTTGGATGAAAATCAAAATGTTTTCAGAGACAAGCCAGAAAGTCCAGTTGCCTCTTGTAAAAATAAACCTTTAGAAAATGGACGCCCAGTAGTGAAATTGGTGCTGTCCACTTGTCAGTGCTGAAATGAAAGGAGGGACGTTTTCTGGGCTCAGACACTAACCAGGGTCGGGCCTATTGATCTATTCATTCGATCTATAGAGCAGGAGCAATTCTGGGGGAATAACCGCTTTTAAAATCACAATGCGAACAACCTCAATCTGTGTGTGAGCAAGCCAGCTAATCTCAATATTATCTTAATGTTTCTATTCTATTCTATTCTATTCTATTCTATTCTGTTATTTCATGTTCTATTCTGTTCTGTTCTCTGCTCTATTCTACTCTATTCCTATTCTGTTTCCCTATTCTATTCTATTCTATTCTATTCTATTCTACTATTTCCATATTCTATTCTATATTCTATTTCCCTATTCCATTCCATTCCATTCTACCATTATTTCTGTTCTATTCTACTATATTCTACTTTATTCTATTCTATTCTACTCTACTCTTATTTCTATTCTATTCTACTTTCTCACTATTTCCCTATTCTATTCTATTCTATTCTATTCTATTCTGTTTTGTTCTACTCTACTCTACTCTACTCTACTCTACTCTACTCTACTCTACTCTACTCTACTCTCAAGTCAACCAAATGGACTTCAACAACTCATATACCAAGTGACACGCTCAGGACAAGCTGGGGCAGGATCAGAGCCACCCTAGTCTCAGGAATGACTGTCTTCATATTCCAAAGTCTTTTCTATTTTGTTGTGTTGTGTTTTTTTTTTTTGCCTCTTTGCTTTCGGCGCGTCTTTAAAAGCCCTCCCATTAAACGCCTGGGCAGGGCACATTCAACTCCAGCCAGCCCCGCCTTCTTCCTCGCCTCCCATTCGCTTCCCCGCCCGCGGGGCGTTCGACGCCGCGGCTCCGCCTTCCGCGCCGCTTGAGCCCCGCCGGTCGCCGTCGCCCCCGTTGCTATGGCTACGTAAACGGCGCGGCCTACTCCGCCGTGAAGCCTGGTTGAAGTTTACCCGACGAACCGAATCGGCCGACGGACTTCCAGCCGTTATGTCTTTCCGCGATCTCCGCAGTGAGTCGAACGGGGCGAGGGGGGTGGGACGGTCCGATGTATTTATTCTCTAATTTATTCCATTATTTAATCACCCGAGCGGGGCGCCGTGATCCCCCCATCCCATTACCAAAGAGCTCAGGGCAGCGTATGTGACACCCACACCCACTGCTTTGATCCACACAACAACCCTGGCAGGTGGGAGTCCCAGGAGGGCTAGCTAGCATAGCTGGCCTGCAAGAATCATCCCCACCGCAGATGGCAGCAAAGAGGCGCGAGGCAAATCCCGTCTCGCTGCTGCCATCTAGAGGTCGCCTGCAGGCATCCAGAATAAGAAAAACTGGCTTTTTTCTTGAAGTTTAAAGATGACGTGGAGTCCCATCGTCCCCAGCCAACAGGGTATGGGTGAGAGAGAGAGAGAAAGAGAAAGAGAGGGGGGGAGGGAGAGAAAGAGAAAGAAAGAGACAGACAGAAAGAGAGAGAGAAGAGAGAAAGAGACAGAGAGAGAGAAGAGAGAAGGAGAAGAGAGACAGAAAGAGAAAGGAGAGAGGAGAGAGACAGAGAGGAGAGAGACAGAGAGAGAGAAGAGGGAGAAAGAGGGAGAGAGGGAGAAAGAGACACAGAGAGAGAAAGAGAGAGAGAGAAAGAAAGAAAGAGAGAGAGAAAGAGAGAAAGAGACAGAAAAAGAGAGGAGAGAGAAAGAGAGAGAAGAGAAAGAAACAGAGAGAGGAGAGAAAGAGAGAGAAGAGAGAGACAAAAAGAGACAGAAGAGAGAAAGACACAGAGAGAGAGAAGAGAGAGAAAGAGAAGAGAGAGAAAGAGGGAGGGAGGGAGAAAGAGACACAATGAGAGAGAGAGAGAGAGAGAGAGATTTAACACACGTGAAGGGCATCTGGTTTGGAGAAACTGCTCAATTTCTAAATTAAAATAATGCTAATACCAATAACTGTGTTAAACCTGCATGCCACCCAACTCTCAACAGTGAAAATGATGAAAATCTCTGCTTTCTATTGCTTTCTCCTATGTTGAATTGTCATCCACCCCCCAGATGTCATTGGGAGCCTCTCAATTTAATAAAATTGTGATCAATGATGTGTAAGGGTGCCTTTTGCCTCTGGTGCACTTTTGGCCTCCCTCTAAGGACCCATCTGATGAAAAGCTTCTGAGTCAGAAAATGGACTCTTCTGGATTTTAGTTTATGTCTGAAATTTTATCTATTTTGAAGAAGTGAGTCAGTCTGTCTTCCTGTATTAGAGGCCAAAGAAGAGGAGACTCTCATTTTGGGGGTGGGTGGTGGGTGGTATACAATGATTAGATCAATGCCGGTACCACATAATAATAATAATAATAATCTTTATTGTCATTGTAATAATAAAATTACAATGAAACATGGCTAATATGTTGAAGGTTGGACGTATTTCACACAACACATGTTTAACCAAGTCGAATAGAGAGTAGAGAGTAGAGTGTAGAGTAGAGTAGAGTAGAGTAGAGTAGAGTAGAGTAGAGTAGAGTAGAGTAGAGTAGAGTAGAGTAGAGTACTTCCAGTGTTGGAGCATTCACAACTTCTGGAGGCAAGTTGTTCCACTGATTAATTGTTCTAACTGTCAGAAAATGTCTCCTTAGTTCTAAGTTGCTTCTCTCCTTGATCGGTTTCCACCCATTGCTTCTTGTCCTGCCCTCAGGTGCTTTGGAGAATAGCTTGACTTCCTCTTCTTTGTGGCAGCCCCCAGATATTGGTATCATGTCTCCCCTAGTCCTTCTTTTCATCAAACTAGACATACCGAGTTCTAGCAACCGTTCTTCATAAGTTTCAGCTTTCAGTCCCCTAATCCTCTCCATTGCTCTTCTCTGCACTCTTTCTAGAGTCCCAACATCTTTTTTTACATTGTGGGGACCAAAAATAAAAAGACTCTTATAAATTAATTGAATAAAAAATAAACTGCAGAAAAAATAGCCGATTGGGGTAAAACAGGGTCGCAATGAAGAATAAAGTTGGATTATTTAGTTTTGTACAGGTAGTCCTCAATTTAAGACCATAATTGAGCCCAACATGTATGTGGTTAAGTGAACCATTGCATTTGTTAAGTTAGTAATATGGTTGTTAAACAAATCTGGATTCTCCATTGACTTTGCTTGTCAGAAGGGTGCAAAAAGGGATCACATGATGACCCCGGGATTTGCTTACTGATTGGAGGATTCAATCAACAACTGCGGTGATTCGCTGAAGAACCATGTCAAAAACAGGTGCAGATCACCTAACTGCCTTCCTTAGCAATGGAAATTCTGATCCCAATTGTCATTGCAAGCTGTATGCAGGGGACTACCTGTATATTGGAAGTAGGCAACTTCAGGGTATGGTCTCTAAAAGTACCCATAATAATGAATAGAATAGAATAGAATTGAATTCTTTATTGGCCAAGTGTGATTGGACACACAAGGTGCCTATATTCTCAGTGTGCATAAAGAAATTAAAATAAAATACATTCATCAAAAATCATATGATACAACACTTAGTGATAGTCATAGGTTACTCATAAGCAATCAAATTATACTAGGAAACAAATAAAACAATATACATTTTAAAGATACAAGCAACATGGTTATAGTCATAAGTAGAAAGAAATAGGTACTAGGAAGGAAGAGAATAATACTAATACAGTCTTTGTAAATTATTGACAGTGTTGTGGGGATTCGTTGTTTAGCAGAGTGATGGCATTTGGGGGAAAAACTGTCCTTGTGTCTAGTTGTCTTGGTGTGCAGTGCCCTTTAGCGTCATTTTGAGGGTAGGAGTTGAAACAATTTATGTCCAGGATGCGAGGGGTCTGTAGATATTTTCCCAGCCCACATTTTATGACCCACATCTTAAGACAACGTAAAGAAAGGCTGGCATAATTCTGCTTGTCTTAAATGGGCAAAAACTGCCCACAGCCCATCGCAGTGCCTTATTTTTCATACTCATGGTACTCATGCGGAAGCTTATGACTAATTCTGAGTCACCTTTTCTAACAAACTCTATTTTCATTATTATACGGAATTCAGCCGCCAGCCTGCTGCTTCCTTCACTTCGTTTTCATTTGTTGGTATGCCACGCTTCAAAGCGTAGCATGAAGAATGATTTCTGCTCTGAAGCTGCTGCTGCCCTCATCTAGTGTCTTTTGCTCTCTCCTTGGGGGAAAATCCCTTTACAAGGTCATTGCCTCCCGCTCTCTCTTCCCAGAGTTCATACACGACACTAATCCATCATATGGTTTGTTTCCTTTTTGCCTTTACTGCCTTGCTCATCTCCAGCTTTGGTGTTTGGTAAACCACAGTTAGTGAATTCATGTTCTGGTTTGTCATCTTATTCAAAACACCAAGATCTGACATGATGTGTTAAAACCCAGCCACCAAATCAGGGTTGGGGTTTTTTTTTTTTTGATGGACAGGCCCAAGGGTGTCCTTTCACAGAAGAAAATGATGATGTTGCAATGACCGGATTATCTCACCGCTCTTATCGCATCCGCAGATAACCGCCCTGCCGCCCTGTTTAGAGTGACCCGCTCCCTCCTTCAGCAGAAGCCGCAGGAAGCTCCTTTGCAGGGCTGTGCAGAGGAGTTTGGACTTTATCTGCAGGATAAAATCGCTCAGATCCGGGACGAACTGGCCTCCAATCAAGCTGGTCTGGACGGGCAGACGGGGGCCGGCCTTGAGACCGTTTTATGGGAAGAGTTTGACCTTGTGACTCCAAATGACATGGACAGGTTGCTGGGACGACTGAATGCCACCATATGTTTATTGGACCCGTGTCCCTCCTGGCTTGTACTGGCCTCCCGGGAGGTTACACGAGGCTGGCTCCAGGAAATAGTGAACGCTTCCTTGAGTGAGGGCTTTTTACCGGCCGCCTTGAAAGAGGCGGTGGTGAGACCCCTCCTCCAGAAGCCTTCCCTGGACCCAGCCTTGTTGGTTAATTATCGTCCGGTCTCCAACCTCCGCTTTCTTGCGAAGGTTGTTGAGAGTGTGGTGGCACAACAATTCCCCCGGCACCTGGAGGAAACTGTCTATCTAGACCCGTGCCAGTCCGGCTTCCGACCCGGACACAGCACAGAGACGGCATTGTTTGCGTTGGTTGATGATCTCTGCAGGGCTCGGGATAGAGGTTGTTCCTCTATCCTGGTCCTATTAGACCTCTCAGCGGCTTTCGATACCATCGACCATGGTATCCTGTTGCACCGGCTGGAGGGGTTGGGAGTGGGAGGCACCGTTTTATGGTGGTTCTCCTCCTACCTCTTCGGCCGGTTGCAATTTGTGTTGGCAGGAGGGCAGAGATCAACACCAAGGCCCCTAATCTGTGGGGTGCCCCAGGGATCGGTTCTCTCGCCTCTCCTGTTCAACACCTATATGAAGCCGCTGGGCGAGATCATCCGTGGTTTTGGGGTAGAGTACCATCAGTACACTGATGATACTCAGCTGTACCTCTCTACCCCGAACCACCCCAACGATGCCGTTGAAGTGATGTCCCGGTGTCTGGAGGCCGTGTGGGTCTGGATGGGGAGGAACAAGCTCCGACTCAACCCGTCCAAGACCGGGTGGCTGTGGTTTCCGGCGTCCCGATATAGCCAGCTGGTGCCATCGCTGGCTATCAGGGGCGAGTCTTTAGCCCCTGCGGAAAGGGCCCACAACTTGGGTGTCCTCCTGAACTCTCGGCTGTCCCTGGATGACCAGGTGACGGCCGTAGCCAGGGGGGCATTCTATCAGGTTCACCTGATACGCCAGTTGTCTTCCCTTGGGAGATAAGACTTCATGGATCTTGGGGGAGGTCAAATTTATGTCGCTTGCAACTATGCATTGATTCCAAGCTAGGCCCTCACTTGATTCCTTCTTCCAGCCTAGCTGGCAGTTTCCAAGCATTTTTAGAGCATATGTGTGAATTTATTTATAGGTTTGTAGTCCATCTTTGTGTGTACAGATAGTCCTTGACTTACAACGATTCGTCCAGTGACCATTCAAAGTTACGACGACCCTGGGAAAAAAAGTGATTTAGAGCCGTTTTGCACAATTGTGACTGTTGCAACATTCCCATGGTCACATAATCAAAATTTGGACGCTTGGTAATTGGCTCATATTTGTGACGATTGCAGCATCCTGGAGTCATGCAAATGATCGCTATTTGCAACCTTCTGACAAGCAAAATCACGGGGAAGCCAGGTTCACTTAACAACCGTGTTACTAACTTACAAACTGAAGTGATTCACTTAACAACTCTGGCAAGAAAGGATGTAAAATGGGGCAAAACTCACAATAACAGTCTTGCTTTGCAGTGGAAATTTTGGCCTGAATTGGGGTCGTAAGTCAAAGACTATCTGTACTCTTCCCGAATAGCTCTTAGTAGCAGAATATCGAGTGCCAATTTCCCATTCCAGCATAGAAGAAAGTGAAGATGTAATGTGCTTGAATTTATTAAAGGTTTCCTATTTATTTATTTTGCCAAAGATTTTACTGAGATGATGAGAGCTCTGGGCTACCCTCGGCTTATCTCAATGGAGAATTTTCGGACTCCAAATTTCATGCTGGTTTCAGAAATACTCCTTTGGCTGGTGAAAAGGTTGGTACTTAGCTTTAATTTGAAAATAAATATCAGCAGCTTCACTCACAGTTCTTGTGAAATGCTTGGCGCTTTCTGAAAGCACTTAAAATGGAAATTGAAGTATTCTGGAAAGACTACTCCAGTTGGGGGGGAAAAAAGGTTGCATCCAAAATATATTCAACGCTTTAAAAAATATTGATACTTGAATTGTCAGTTTAAACCATCTGTTGTTTCTCTGTGGTAGTTCAAACATATTTTTGAGATTAAAATATCTTTCCGTTTGTTTTGCATTTGAAATTAGACATCAGAGGAATTTTCCTCTAATAGATTACAAAGGCTTTGGTAAGATACATGGGGTTGGGGGGGAAATCAGGGGTCCACAAACTACGGCCCCTGGGCTGGATAAGTGCAATGAACGCTTGTGTTGCTGCAGAGAGTCTCCCCCTTCGGGGTCTTTTTGTGGGGGGTAGAAATTCTGACTTGGGGTCTGCTTCAGCCTCCTGGTGTGGAGCTTTGGGCGAAGGCTGGAGGGAAGCCTCGTTCCAGTGGGGCTGCATCCTGGCCTGGAACTGGCTGACCATCTCAGCCCGCTGAGCCTCCAGGCGCCGATCCCTGGCCTTGCACTCCCGCAGGTCATCCCTCTGTTTGGAAAGCCTATGCTCGTAGTCCTCAGTGAGGTGCTTCTGTTGAGCCCCCTTCTCGGCCAGATCCAATTTGTTGAGCTGTTTTGCCAACCCTTTCTCCTGGGGGCTGCTTAGCTCCAACAACCGCTTCCTATTGGGGCCCTAAGGAGCCCAGGTGGGCAGGCGAGGAGGGTCTGGGAGGTGAGTAGAGGGTGGCGAGGCGCCCCTCGATGTGAGTGACATCGAGTTGGCCACACCCATGCAGTCACATGACCATCTACCCACGCCCATCCAACCAGTCATTAGGCAGCACATATTAGTGGTCCGTGGGATTTAAAATTATGAATTTAGTGGTCTCCGAGGTCTGAAAGGTTGGAGATGCCTGCTCTAAGAGAGAGCTGTAAAGCACTGTAAAGCGGAATATAAGTCTAAGGGCTGTTGCTATCACACCACTCAAAATCTAGTTGTGGTCCTTCTTAGCCCCCCCCCCCCCCTCCCTTCCTCAAAAAGAGATTGCTATGATTCAGCTTGGGAATTGTTTCAGTAAAAACTCAAAAATATGTCAAAAGAATTAGCTTTTCTTTTAGAGAGACCTGTAATTTTCTTTGAAGAGCCAAGACAGCTTTATGTTTTATTCTGTTCTGAGTTTAAAATAGTCTTCAGGTGACTGTTTCTTCCTGCCCCTCTGCGGTGATATTAAAGGTTAGCATGAAAGTCTAAACTAAATATTAATAATAACATTAAATAACAAGTAGCTAGATAGAATATATATACTATAAATAGATCTACACCCGGTGACTCAGTGGCTAAGACGCTGAGCTTGTCGATCAGAAAGGTCGACAGTTGGGCGGTTCGAATCCCTAGCGCTGTGCAACGGAGTGAGCTCCCATTACTTGTCCCAGCTTCTGCCAACCTAGCAGTTCGAAAGCATGTAAAAATGCAAGTAGAAAAATAGGAACCACCTTTGGTGGAACAGTGTTCCGTGTGCCTTTGGCATTTAGTCATGCTGGCCACATGACCACCGAGATGTCTTCGGACAGCACTGGCTTTTTGGCTTTGAAATGGAGATTCAAGGTGTTGGTTACCATCTTTAAAGCGCTCCATGGCTTAGGACCAGGGTACTTACGAGATCGCCTTCTGCCACCGAGAGCCTCCCACTGGCCTGTACGCTCCCATAGAGAGGGTCTCCTCATGGTGCCGTCGGCTAGACAATGTCGACTGGCGACACCCAGGGGGAGAGCCTTCTCCGTGGGAGCCCCTGCCCTCTGGAACGAATTGCCCCCGGAATTAAGAACTATCCTTGACTTACGCACCTTCCGCCATTGTCTCAAAACCTTTCTCTTTCAACAAGCCGGGCTGGCATAAAACATGATTTTTAAATTTTTAAATTAAAATTTTTATTATTTTAATCAGGGTTAGTTTGGGTTTTTTCCATGTTTCGGCCAATATTTTAATTATGTCTTTTAAAAGCTTTCTTTTAACTTTTACATATTTGTTTTTATTTTGGCTGTACACCGCCCTGAGTCCTTCGGGAGTAGGGCGGTATAAAAAACCAATAAACTAAACTAAACTAAACTAAACTAAACTAAACTAAACTAAACTAAACTAAACTAAACTAAACTAAACTAAACTAAACTAAACTAAACTAAACTAAACTAAACTAAACTAAACTAAACTAGATGAGCTTAGAGCTAGTGTGATTGATATTAGAATTGTCTATTGAAACACTGAACCATGAAAGAATAAAGGATGAAACTCTATACAGATGTGAAGAGTTAAATAAGGGAAATATGAATAATAAAGCAGGTGAAAGATGGAATACTGAAATGAAACGTCTTTGAATAAAACAGTGACATAAATAAAAGTTAGTATTCATAACTCATAGTAGTTATGAGTAAAATAAGAGGGTTTAGAATGGTGAAAGCCAAATGAAATATAACAGAAGGGGAAATAATATAAGATGAGCGGCATCGATTGACAATTGCTATTAGAAAGAACAGGAAGTTCCTGTTCATATTGTATGGTGTATATGTAGTGTATGTCTAAGTTTTGTGTGAGTGTATTTTATATGTTTGTAAAAAAAATTAAAAAAATAAAATAAGTTAGAATAGAAATAGAAATAAGAGGGGAACAGCAATATGTATGTTTAATATAACAAGATATGTGTAATAATAAGAGGCAGATTCAGAAATTGAATGGTGGTAGTATTAGAGATGTTTAAACAATATGAAATGAAAATGAAATGTAATAACTATGAGTAATAATACTATGTTTATGAGTACTAAAATGTATGATACCCCAACAATCTGGGTCCTCATTTTACCCACCTCTGAAGGATGGAAGGCTGAGTCCACCTTCAGTCAGTCAGAATCGAACTACTGAAGTGAGCAGTGAGTTAGGATGCAATACTACATTCTAAACACTGCACCATCTTATATAGCATGCAAAGAAAATACAAAAGTAAATAGTAGGGAAGAGAGAAGAGAAGGGAAAAGTGGGAGGAAGGAAGGGGAAAACAGGGTGGGGGGAAGACATTGACTTCCGAGACCCTTTGGTGTGCCGCAGAATATGGCATGAACATCTGACCTCAACTTTTTCCTTTTATATAATGCAATTTTTATCTGGACTTCCTCCTCCAGGACACGAACCCGGCTACTACGCATGCAGTGGCAAAATTCTGTGCTTCTGCAATGTCCATAAGAAAAAAAATTGGTTATAGAAGGATAGTTGTGATCTTGTACCAATCATTTGGACAGATCTCAAACAATTTCTGGACCATGGTTTTTACATACATACTTAACGCTTTTGCACCTAGGTAAACCAGCAAATGACCTGAACAAAGTGAGAACATGTATGCTACTTTCCACTAATAATGCTGACATTTTTAAAATTATATCTTAAAGTTAGTACTTTTTAACATATGGTTAAATGTAACGTGTATTGCTGGTCTTTGACCGTAATAAAGATTTATTCTATTCTATTCTATTCTATTCTATTCTATTCTATTCTATTCTATTCTTTTATATAATGTTATAAACTAGCTATTTCTGTAACAACCAATCTATCTAATCGGTAAAGCCCCAAATGCTTAAATCCTGTGTCTCATTTCCTTTTGCAGATACGAGCCTCAGACCGATATCCCTTCCGATGTTGAAACAGAGCAGGACCGAGTTTTTTTCATTAAGGCTGTTGCTCAGTTTATGGTGAGTTTTGTTTATTTAATGCCCCTGAGAGGTCAAATACAGAAGGTGAGATTTAGTACCAGAGTGCTCTCCAGTTAATTTTTGAATGAAAACACTTCACACACACACACACATACACACACAGAGGAGGAGGGCGGAGAGGGAGGGAATTAAAATAGACCTGTGGTTTGAAAATTGGATCTCAATTCTCTGGGCTGAGACGGAAGTTGATGATAAGTCCTGAGACTAATAATGCTGAAGAGTCTCTTAGTATAAGATGAGTTATATGGAAAGAGATGTGCTGAATCTCTGATGACTTCTCTGCCTGGGGTAGAGATTACATTCATCATCGCTCAGATAGGTAGGCTGGTAAATAGTACTGGTAGAAGGGGCATTTTCTCCTCCTTCCCTATTGGCTTTTTCCCCAGGGAAGCACATTCCTCATTTCATTTCCAAAATATATTTTATATATTTATAAAAAGTTGAACAGCGGGAGCCTGTCGCCAGTGTGCACCACGCACAGAAGTTGCCGGACAAAGGGAACAGCTAAAGAACAGGGGTTGGGGATAAGGCCACAGGTGGACAATGAATGGCCCCTTCCAGAGGAAATAAAAGAGGAGCGAGAGGGGAAGAGAGTTTGCAGGAGACAATTAGTTCGCATATATATACTAGCTGATAAGCCAGCATTGTCTGGGAATTTATTTATAGGGGGGAAATGTCCGGACCAAACGTAATTTCTAATGTTGGATTTTCCCTCTTACCAGTGGGAGCCCCCTTGTGGAGTACTGTGGAGCCGCTACCATGGCAACTCCACTGCGCTGTACAGTAGAAGCCATTTTACGGCAGTAGAGTAGAAGCCTTTTGAAAGCACAACAGGCTGTATCGTAACAGAACACCCCCCCCCCGAAGGATGTTGGGGGTGTCTTCCCCCCCATAGTATTTCTTTCCAGAGAGTAAGTCATCTGTGTACCAAGTTTGGTTGCAATTGCTCAAGGCTTTCCAGAGTTATGCTGGAACACAAACACATACACACAGCCATTTAGAGAGAAAGAGAGAGAAAGAGAGAGAGAGAGAGAGAGAGAGAGAGAGAGAGAGAGAGAGAGAGAGAGAGAGAGAGAGAGAGAGAGAGAGAAAAGAAACAGACATTACGACCCCCGGAACTTTAAAATATATTGCTCACTGAGCTTTCATTAGCCACTGCTAACATCATCAGAGTGTTAAAACCATTAAAGAGATACCTGCCTTTATACAATGTTAATCAATTTGGCCATTGAGCGTGTGATAGGCCCATCCACCTGCTTCCAATTTTTAATTAGCTTTATTGTTTTTGCATCAGACATGTTAATCGATACTCCTATTCCTTCCCTTATCGAACACAGCGTGGGCTGCTCATCCCCATATATATATAGATGTGTGTGTGTGTGTGTTAGTTTTATGAGCTGATCAATAAATTAAATTAGAACTAACACACAAACTAACACACATATCTAAAATATTATACAACATAATTCTTGGCTTGCTGTCTGGATGGTCTCTAGTGATGAGCCGATAGGCAGTAAGGGAAACAGTATGTCTCCTCCCTTAATTGGGGCCTAATAATAACAGGTTGTTGTGAAACAATTACCTATACTAATATAGCCCGGGGATGGCGAACCTATGGCACACGTGCCTGAGGTGGCACATAGAGCCCCCTCTGTGGGCACATCAGCTGTCACCAGCTGCTCATCTGGATAGCTCTATCATTTTGTGCTTCTATATCCTTCTATATTCTTTGGGAAGCTCTTTTTTTGAATTGTTCTCCTGTTGCGCAAGAGGCAGGAAGGCCACAGCTTCTGTATGATCTCAGTTCAACCTATCTCACAGGTTGGCTCAGGCAGGAATAACATTGGTGAAAAGGTTGCCATGGATACCACCTCAAATTGTCTGGAGGAAAGAAAGAAATACATCAAATAAAAAGTGGCCCTTGCAAAAAAAAAAATTTGAAAGCAGGCTAGAGATCCCAGCAATTGTGGCACTTAGTCAGAAGGCACGTAGGGCAGGGGTCCCCAACCCCCGGGCCGCGGACCGGTGTCGGTCCATGGCTTGATATGAACCGGGCCGCAGGGCCGGAGAGGAGGAGGAGGGAGGAGGGGTCAGCCCCCTGGGCAGAGCACGCACCAGATTTGGGAAAGCGTAGGTGCGGCCGTTCGCGCCGTTGGAGGTCCTAGAGGGCCGAGTGAGCCGACTCCCCCTGCGTGCGCATGCGCGGCCTTTCACGCCGTTGGACTCCCCCCGCATGTGCATGCGCCGCCTGTTCCCCGTCCCACCCCGCTCCTCGTCTACGCCAGCCGGTCCGCAGAATTTTCTTTAAAATGAAACCGGTCCCTGGTGCAAAAAAGGTTGGAGACCCCTGACGTAGGGCATAAAATAATAGAGTTGCAAGGGAGATCTTCTTGTCCAACCCCTTGCCCATGTGGGAGACCTGTCAGAGTTTGTTGCAAAAATCACATCCAGAAAGCACACACAGATAACCAATTCAGCAGGATTCATTAACTTCTTTATATACATAACAGCACATGTATAAATGTACAATACCAACAGCAGATTCTTCCAATGTGGTAGAGAGGAGAGAGAGGTTTCCCGTTTCAATTCAGAGACCAGACTAGTTTTGTTTCAGAACTCAGAGCTTAATACAGCTAAGCCACGCCCAGACTTCTTACTTAAGTTTCTGTTTCCAAATAAGCCTCATTGGCTGACCTGTTACCATGTCTCTGCCAGTTTATGAATATTTTGACAAGACCCCTATACCAGGGGTGTCAAACTCAATTTCATTGAGGTCTGCATCAGGTTTGTGATCGACTTTGCGGGGCTGGGGTGGGTATGGCCAGGGTGGGCATGGCCAGCTTGATGTCAATTGTGTCAAGGGTGTCTAGAGTGGCCCAGGAGCTCTGCCAGGGAAAATGGGCTCCCGAGTTCCATTTTCGGCTGCGACAGCCTCCTGCAACCCTCTGCCAATGAAAACAGAACTCGGGACACAACCCTCCTGAGCTCAGTTTTCACTGGCAGAGGCACCGGTCCTTCGCTGTTTCCAGGACGGTCTTGCGGGCCGGATCTAACCATCCCATGGGTCACATCCTCCCCCAGGCCTTGAGTTTCACATCCCTGCCCTATACCATTCCGGACAAATGACCATCTTGCAGTGATTGAGTACCTGCAATGACATATTTTAATTTCCTGAGTTGGAAATCATTTGGGAAATAAACAGCTATGAACTGCTTCATCCTGAGATATAAACATACGTAGAGAGAGAGCGAGAGCGAGATGAGCATTCATTCCTTCTTCCAACAGGCCACCAAAGCTCACATAAAACTCAACACCAAGAAGCTTTACCAAGCCGATGGCTACGCTGTGAAGGAGCTGCTGAAGATCACCACGGTGCTTTACAACGCCATGAAGAGCAAAGGGATGGAAACCACGGCCACGGGGGAAGAAGACATCGGCAAATTCAAATTTGATCTGGGTTCCAGAGTAAGGGACTTTGAATTTCTTCTTTGAGGCACTGAGGTTTTGCTTTTTCCTCTTGACGCTTAGAGCATCATTTGAGTTCCTTTTAAAATGGATCGTCCTACGTATAATCATTGAAGTACGCATGTCCTGCATCTCCACCCACCTAACTACAACTTAACACAAGGCCCGCGTGGAGGCTTTGGGAGGGTGTAAAACAGGCCTACCGGAAGTACCGGAAGTCCAGAAATGAGCCCATTTCTGGCCTCCGGAGGCCAGGGGAGGCTGTTTTCACCCTCCCAGAGGCTCAAGGAAAGCCTCTGTAGCCTGAGGAGGGTGAAAATGCCCCCCCCCTGCCATGGTGCAGGAAATTGACCAGGCCACGCCCCCACGGCCATGCTATATACGAGACCGCCTCCTGCCCCATACATCCCTTCGTCCTATCCGCTCCCACAGAGAGGGTCTTCTCCGGGTGCCGTCGGCCGGGCAATGCCGGTTGGCGACACCCAGGGGAAGAGCCTTCTCTGTGGCGGGCCCGGCCCTCTGAAACGACCTATCCCCCGACCTACGCACTATTTCGGACCTCCGCCTCTTCCGCCAACGTCTTAATACATTTTTATTCCAACAGGCCGTCCTAGCGTAGCCCCCCCGTTTCTGACTTTTTATGGATAAATTATAATCAGGCAGGGTTTTAAATGGTTTTTTTTAGCACGGGTTTAAATAATTTAATATGTTTTTAACGATGTGTATTGTTTTTTATTGTGGTTTTTAATATGCCTGTGCGCCGCCCTGGGTCCTAATAAGGAGAAGGGCGGGGTATAAATTAAATAAAATAAAAATAAATGCCCACCCAGCAACCAGGCAGAGAACCGGTCGCCAAAATCTTTTAGTCCCACCCCTGGATGCGGTCCTTCTCCCATCCCCTCGATCGAGACCAGGAGCATCTTCCAGCTTGGAATTTGGTGCAGTTCAAAATCGAAAAGGTCAGCGAAAGTAACGTTAACGCCCAACTTGCTGCTCACCAACTCCCGAACAAATAAATGATTCAGGTCCACTGAAGCCCACCTGCACGAATGATTAGGGTTATTATTCTGCTCGGAGGTCAGGCACTTGCAAACAGACGGCCACCCTCCGCATACGGCTTTCGTTAGAAGCATTCCCTCTCCTCTCCTCTCCTCCCTTTTGGGGAAAGCCATCTCTGATTTCTCCCAATGTCCGTTTAGATCAGCGATTTGAAGACAGCCAGGCAGCTCGCTTCAGAAATCACTTCGAAAGGAGCGTCTCTGTATGACTTGTTGGGCAAAGAAGTGATGCTGAGGGTAAGTCTACAAAGAAACATTTGAACTGTCCCTTAAAGGTAAAGGTTCCCCTGCACATGCGTGCTAGTCGTTCCTGGCTCTAGGGGGCGGTGCTCATCTCCGTTTCTAAGCCGAAGAGCCAGCGCTGTCCAAAGACGTCTCCGTGGTCATGTGGCCGGCATGACTAAATGCCCGAAGGCGCATGGAATGCTGTTCCCTTCCCACCAAAAGTGCTCCCTATTTTCCGACTTGCATTTTTTACCTGCTTTCGAACTGCTAAGTTGGCAGAAGCTGGGACAAGTACAATACAATACAATACAATACAGTAGCAGAGTTGGAAGGGACCTTGTAGGTCTTCTAGTCCAACCCCTTGCGTGGGCAGGAACTTTATACCATTTCAGACAAATGGCTATCTAACATCTTCTTAAAGACTTCCAGGGTTGGGGCATTCACAACTTCTGGAGGCAAGCTGTTCCAGAGGTTAATTGTTCTGACTGTCAGGAAATTTCTCCTTAGTTCTAAGTTGCTTCTCTCCTTGATTAATTTCCACCCATTGCTTCTTGTTCTGCCCTCAGGTGCCTTGGAGAATAGTTTGACTCCCTCTTCTTTGTGGCACCCTCTGAGATATCGGAACACTGCTATCATGTCTCCCCTGGTCCTTCTCTTCATCAAACTAGACACACCCAGCTCCTGCAACCATTCTTCATATGTTTTACTCTCCAGTCCCCTAATCATCTTGGTAGCTCTTCTCTGCACTCGTAAGGGGAGCTCAAGTAAGGGGAGCTCACTCCCTTACGCGGTGCTAGGGATTTAAACTGCTGAACTGCCGACCTTCTGATCAACAAACTCAGCGTCTTAGCCCCTGAGCCACCACGTCCTTTAAACTGTCCCTAAGGCAGGGGTCCCCAACCCCCGGTCCGCGGACCGGTGCCGGTCCGCGGCTTCATAGGAACCGGGCCGCAGGGCCAGCGAGGAGGAGGGAGCAGCCCCCTGGGCAGAGGATGTCCGAGCGTGCCTCCACCAGCTCCTTCCGACGGCCCAATGCACTTTCCGGGGCTTCCTAGAGGGGCCGGTATGTCGGCTGGGGAGGTTATCCCGCAGCGGGTGGGCGAAGGACTCAAGCTGCGGCTACCTTAAGGTGCCGCCAAAGCCATCCGGGCGCCACACGCCCACCTCCCTTCCAGCCCCGTGAGGCGCCCGGACGGAGCTCGGGTCCTTCGCCCGCCCGCTGCGGGATAACCTCGGCAGCCAACATGCTGACTCCTCTGCTGCTTCCCCGGGGGGAGGGAGGGAGAGAATGACAGACACACAGAGAGGCAGACTTAGAGAGGCAGAAAGAGAGGAAGAGGGAAACACACACACACACACACATACAGAGTGACAGAGATGGGTGGAGGGAGGAGAGAGACAGATACAGAGAGAGAGAGAGACAAAAAAACAGAGAAAGAGAAAGAAAGAAAAATAGAAAAAGAAATGAATGGAGGGAGGGAGGGAGTAAAGGAAAGAAGGGGGAGGGGGGAGGAAGGGAGGGGTGAAAGAAGGAAGGAAGGAAAGAAAAAAGAAAAAGAAAGAGGGAAAAAGGGTAGGAGGGAGGGAAGGAAAGAAGGGAGGAAGGGGAGGGAGGCAATGGAAGGAAAGGAAAGGAAAGGCAGAAATCTATTTTCCTATTTCCTTCCACCTCAAGCTACCTGTTTGGTTAACCAGGTTAAAGATCTATTTTTCTCCCAGTGGTCATTTTAAAGGAATCACATCCTCTGAGTCATTTCCTGGATTCAAACCAGCATCCCAAAGAGTCATGGGCTGCCTTTATATATAACGAGTGCCCATAAATCCATTTTTACCATCTTCAGAAGACCAAAGACCAGCCAGAAATGGAAGAAAGAAAGAAAGAAAGAAAGAAAGAAAGAAAGAAAGAAAGAAAGAAAGAAAGAACTTAGGACCACAATTGAGCACAAAATTTTGGTTGCTAAGCAAGACTGTTAAGTGAGTTTCACCACATTTTCCAAGTTGGCCATGCCCACCGGGTCACATGACAAAACAAAACAGGCCACACCTTTTGGCTCTCAAAAGAAATTTCAGTAGTGGTACTGTTGATATTTGGTTCTATTGACTAATACGTTTGCTCACCACTGCCCTAGACGGCCAAGTGAGCCAACTCCCCCCCCCCCCCCCCGCGTGCGCATGCACCGCCTGTTCCCCCTCCCCCCTCTTCCTCTAGGCCAGCCGGTCCGCAGAATTTTCTTTAAAATCAAACCGGTCCCTGGTGCAAAAAAGGTTGGGGACCCCTGCCCTAAGGGAACTGTCCCTTACTTGCACCCAAAAAAGGGTTTTCTATTTTTAATATTTATTTAGGCACGCAATGCCCAAAATGCGGCTACGTTTCAATAACAAATCTGTGAAAAATCAATTCTCCTTATTGTTGTCCCAAAGGTGCTTATTCTAAAGAGCATTTTGGATTTTCTTGGTGTTTTCCTTTGACAATGTTTCGCTTCTCATCCAAGAAGAAGTCTTCAAATCTTCGCAAGGAGTCGGGGTGACATGATAGCAGTGTTCCAATGTTTAAGAAGTTGCCACAAAGAACAGTGGGGTGAACCTCTTTTCAGAAGCACCAGAGGGCAGTACAAGAAGCCATGGATGGGAACTAATTCAAGAGAGAAGCAATCTAGAACTAAGGAGAAATTTCCCGACAGTGAAAACAATTAACCAGTGAAATGGCTTGCTTTCAGAAGTTATGGGTGCTCCAACACTGGAAGTCTTTAAGAAGAGATTGGACAACCATCTGTCTGAAATGGTATAGGGTTTCCTCCTTAAGCTTGGAGTTGAACTACAAGACCTCCAAGGTCCCTTCCAAGTCTGTTATTCTGTTCAAGAAAAAGAACCAAGAAAATCCTTTTGGAAAAAGCATCTTTGAGACAATCATGAACTAGATGATTGAGACTCTCTGTTGTTGTTAGTTGCGAAGTTGTGTCCAACCCATCATGACCCCATGGACAACGTTCCTCCAGGCCTTCCTGTCCTCTACCATCCTGTGGAGTCCATTGAAGCTCATGCCGCTGCTTCGGTGACTCCATCCAGCCACATCCTTCTCTGCTGTCCTCTTCTTCTTTTGCCCTCCATCGTTCCCAGCATGAGGCTCTTCTCCAGGGAGTCCTTCTTCTCATTAGGTGGCCAAAGCATTTGAGTTTCCTCTTCAGGATCTGGCCTTCTAAAGAGCAGTCAGGGTTGATCTCCTCTAGGACTGACCATGGTTGGATGGCCTTGCAGTCCAAGGGACTCAATGCAGGAGTTTTCCCCAGCACCAGAGTTCAAAGGCCTCCATTCTTTGGTGCTCAGCCTTTCTTTTAAAAATAAAAATAAATTATTTTTAAACAAACAAACATAAAACATAAAAACCATCCTCCAATTACATATAGTGTGTCGATTGTAACCAATCGGTGCTCAGCGTTTCTTATGGTCCAACCTTCACAGCCATGCATTGCAACTGGGAAAACCATCGCCTTGACCAGATGCCCTTTTGTTGGCAGGGTGGTGTCCCTCCATAAACTCTCCTTATTAATAATAATAATATTTAATACTTGTAGACCGCTCCCTCTCCCCATAGGGACTCGGGGCGGTGCACAGGAAGAATAAAAAACAGCAAATATACAAACATTTAAAAACAAATTAAACCTATACCTGTGCTAAAAATCCCCATTAAAACTAAGTTAAACTAAAATAACATTCCCAATTAAATATAATACCCCATAGACAGAGAGACTATCCTAGGCCGGCCAGACAGAAAAGATATGTTTTTAATTTTAGACGGAAGGAGCGGAGGTCCGTGGTCGTTCTAATGTCGGGGGGAAGGTCGTTCCAGAGGGCAGGGCCCGCCACAGAGAGAGCCCTTCCCCTGGGCGTCGCCCGCTGACAAAGTCTAGTGGACAGCACCCGGAGAAGTCCCTCTCTGTGGGAGCGAATCGGCCGTGAGGATGTATGAGGCAGGATCCGATCCCGCAGATAGCTAGGTCCCGAGCCATGGAGCGCTTTAAAGATGATAACTAACACCTTAGTCATCATCTTGTTCTGTGGTTGTCCACTTTCATTCTCAAGCAACATGGGTTCCCTTCTGCCTCTCCTAAGTTTCATCCTTCTCTCCGTCGTGTCCTGAAGAGTAGAGACCTAATGGCTGGGGAATTCTGGGGGTTGTAGTCCACACCTCTTAAAACCTGTCAAGGCTGAGGAAACACTGCTCTGACAGGAGAAGATCCTCTTCTATCTCAAGAAGACTAGATGTTCCTTCTGCCTCATTAGGATCAACGGGACATTTTGAAAGAAAAAAGCACACAGATCTGTTGTGTGAAAATCGCTGAGAAGGATCAAACAAGTTCTCTTCCTAATGATTAGTGCCTTTTCCCCACTTTCTGCGTTCTGGGCAATTAATTAAAATGACGACGTGGAGCTCCTACCAAGGCAGGGAATGTTCAAGCAGAGCTATTATCGCTCTCTGCTGAGCTTCTTTTACTGATCTAGTCTTCAGCAGCCTCAGGCATGGTTCTATGAAGAAAAAAATCCATGGAATGCACCTTAGGGATAATCCTGTAAATATGAAAGACTTCCGACACGCACCCGTCTCATCATCCTTGTCAGGCAGTTCAAGAGGAGTTTTCCTACATTTTGCATTTCCTTGAGGAATAAATAACTTCCTTTCTCTTCTGCGGGAACAAAATAAATGATGTAGTTGGGGATATTTCTCATTTTATATGCAATCAACCTTGCCTTCCATCGGCGCTCCTAGATCATTAAAGTCTGGGGCTCTTGTTTTTGTCTCCATCCGATGCCTTTGCATGCGAATTGATTTCCCGCAACAACAGACATTATGGAGTAATAATGTAATTAAATTGTCATTTTTCATCTTGAGACAGCGCAAGGGTGGAATATTCAATGCCCTGGTTTCAGATGTTTTGAAATCCACGGAGGACAGTTTGTTTCACACCAAGCTTTGATTGATTCTTGGAAGAACTTAAAAAGTAAAGGTTCCCCTCGCCCATATGTCCTACCTGTTCCCAACTCTAGGGGGCGGTGCTCATCTCCGTTTCAAAGCCGAAGAGCCAGCGCTGTCCGAAGACGTCTCCATGGTGCCAAAGGTGCACAGAACGCTGTTCCCTTCCCACCAAAGGTGGTTCCTATTTGCTCCTCCTTTATGTCCTATGGGAGGGGCCAATCACCTCCAAGCCTTACTCCCAAGTTGTCCTTTCTGTCTTAACTGTTCTTGCCTTCTGGCAGCTCTGCGCATGCGCGCACTGGGAACAGGGGGAGCCTGTTCCTCTGCCTCACTGATGTCCGACTCTGGAGGTTCCTGAGGCAGCACATAACTCCCAGATGGCCCTGGCCCTCTCTCTGCCTCCCAATGCAGACCCCTCATCCGAGCCTTCCCCAGACTCCAGGACTGGCCCAGGTTCCTCCCCAACCTCCTCACTCTCCGAATCTCTGGCAGCTCTGCAGGCCGCCATTGGACCACAACAGGTACTTCTGCAGCCTGCAAGACTTTACTGAGGGCCTCTGCAGCCGATCAATCCGGAGCTCTATGATCAGCTGCAGAAGCCTTCAGGAAAGCCTTCCTTGCCTTGTCAGCTGCAGAATAAATAGGCCAGCAAGGCAGGTGTCAGGATATGCAAGGCCCAGTTGCAACTGTTCAAAGTTAGGTAGTAGGGCAGCTCCATCCCTCCCCATCCCCACCCGTGCATTAAATCCACTTAATTTTTACCTGTGCATCCTGGAGTGGGCGGGGTCTTAATTAGAGCTTATTTTGGAGGGCGGGACTTATATTGGGTGCACATGTAAAAAATCAGGCTAGGACTTACTTCCGGAGTAGGCCGTATTTCCAGGGAAACACAGTATCTGTCAGGGTTCCAAATAGCATCCAAAAGTAAATCAGAGTCCAAGGCAAAGCATTCCTCCAAGTTCCAATTGATGAAGAGAGCCATGTTGGCACATCTGGGGAAACCCCGAATCTGAAAGCTTCCCGGTTTTCCCCACCCAGTTGAAAGTTCAAGATCTTGCCACTCCACACCCACAAGTCCCATCCCATGGTCCAATCTCCCACTGCCATGCTGGCAGCTTCCACCCATCCAGTTCCGGTGCAGAGACAAAAGATGACCTTGGCTTTCTAGAAAGAATTCTGTTATGGCTACGTATCAACTAACTCCATACAACCCCCACCCCCTCCCATTTTCCCACCATAGAAAATGCATAGCAGAATAATAGAAAGTGTGGCAGGCCAAAGATCCAAAAGAAAAGATGGCTGCAGGCCTGACAGTATGTTCTCCAGTATATTTGGAAGGTACCAACTTCTGACAGATTGAAATGTAATCCTTAAAAGAGACTAAAGACTAAATTTTCATGAGCCCCGAGCGCTGAAATCTTGGCTGCTTCCCTCTTGACTTGTAGCGATGGAAGTACATTTTTGCCCCCCCTCCTTCTCTTCAGTCGATCAGGGAGAGGGGGGGAAATGGTTAGAAACATGAAAAATTGCTTCTATTAAAACAGCACATCTGCCTGGGTGACATCAGCCTGGCATGACCTTGGAGAGTCTCCCCTATAATATTTCCTTGGTTTTATAACGAACAGCCATTAAATTGGCCATTTAGGACAGGGGTCTCCAACCTTTGCAACTTTAAGTCTGAAGGACTTCAGCTCCCAGACTTCTCCAGCCAGCTTTGCTGGCTGGAGAAGTCTGGGAGCTGAAGTCCTTCAGACTTAAAGTTGCAAAGGTTGGAGACCCCTGATTTAGGACATCAAAATTAAAACTGCTGCTGTAGAGAAGCATGAAATCTGGAAGACCTTGAAAGAGGTGAATGAAATGTCGGATTCGGTTCTTGGGACGCACGGACAAGCCTTGAAATCCCATCCATCTTCCCTCCCAGGTGTTGTTTTCCACTCCGATGATCAATTTTATTTTTTCCCCTCCAAATTGGTCCCACGTTCCCCATATAGTTAAGTTCAAACCTGGTGGGCTCCAGATGTGCTGGGAGTAGGAATTCCCTGTGGCCGTGCTGGGTATCGATTCTGCTTCATTTGCTCTGAGCTTTCTTTCCCGAAGGCGTAAAGGCCAACGGCATCCCTATGGAATGTTTTGAATTTATGTTAATGGCTTTAAAATGACTTTCTGCTTTCGCTCATCAGCGTTAATGCTACATTGATGCTCCCCTGATTTCTAATGAGTGGATGTGGCAGAAGAACGCAAACAGAAAGGAGCACCTAGCCTCCTTGACAAAATACTGCTTTTTCTAGCCTCCACCTTTAGGAAAGAAAAACAAAATGCCCAGGTACAGTATAGGTGGTACCTCGCTCAATAGTAGTAACTGTGAGAGGGACCTGGGAGTCCTAGTGGGCAACCGTTTAAATAGAAGCCAGCCTTGTGCAGCAGCTGCCAAAAAAGCCAACACAGTTCTAGGCTGCATCGACAGAGGGAGAGAATCAAGATCACGTGAAGTGTTAATACCACTTTATAATGTTTTGGTAAGGCCACACTTGGAATCCTGCACCCAGTTTTGGTTGCCATGATGTAAAAAAAGATGTGGAGACTCTAGAAAGAGTGCAGAGAAGAGCAATAAAGAGGATTAGGGGACTAAAACATGAAGAACGGTTGCAGGAACTGGGTATGTCTGGTTTAATGCAAAGAAGGACAAGGGGAGACATGATAGCAGTCTTCCAATATCTCAGGGGCTGCCACAAAGAAGAGGGAGTCAAGCTATTCTCCAAGGCACCTGAGGGCAGGACAAGAAGCAATGGGTGGAAACTCATCAAGGAGAGAAGCAACTTAGAACTAAGGAGAAATTTCCTGACAGTTAGAACAATTAATCAGTGGAACAGAAGTTGCCTCCAGAAGTTGTAAATGCTCCAACACTGGATTTTTTAAAGAAGATGTTCGATATCCATTTGTCTGAAGTGGTGTAGGGTTTCATGCCTAGGCAGGGGGTTGGACTAGAAGACCTCGGTCCCTTTCAATTCTGTTATTCTATTCTATTCTTTCTATTCTACTTTGCTCTGCTCTGCTCTACTCTATTTATTAATAGTAATAATCTATTCATTTTTGAGCATGGCTAATCCTCAATTTATAACCGTTCGTTTAATGAATATTTTTGCTTAACTCTTAAACTTCAGAAACGAATGCTACTGCCAGGGTAGAGCTGAATAGGGCTGCTATTCCCAAACCTGGATCTGTCAGGAGCTTTAGTATAAATTCTAATAACGCTCCCCTAATTTGCTTGGCCATTTCCTGCAGATAGAAATGTTTTTTTTCTTGCATCTTTCTTGCTAAGAAAGTATAGAAGATTTTGCCTTTCAAAAGAGTGCCCTCTGTCCACTTGTGATTTGGCCAATCAAATTAAGATTCAGAAGCTGCAATCCTCCATTTAGTATTCCGAAATTCTCGCTGCATGTTGCTTTGAGCTCACTTTGTCGGCTGGTGTTGCTCTGCAGCGACTTTCAAAGAGAGAAATCCCTACAGATGTAAACAGAGTTCATGACAAGAGTAAAATGAAATGCAGGACCAGGGGAGACATGATAGCAGTGTTCCGATATCTCAGAGGGTGCCACAAAGAAGAGGGAGTCAAACTTTTCTCCAAGGCACCTGGGGGCAGGACAAGAAGCAATGGGTGGAAACTAATCAAGGAGAGAGGCAACTTAGAACTAAGGAGAAATTTCCTGACAGTAAGAACAATTAACCTCTGGAACAGCTTGTCTCCAGCAGTTGTGAATGCCCCAACCCTGGAAGCCTTTAAAAAGATGTTAGACAGCCATTTGTCTGAAATGGTATAAGGTTCCTGCCCATGCAGGGGGTTGGACTAGAAGACCTACAAGGTCCCTTCCAACTCTGCTATTGTATTATTGTATTATTGCACTAACAAATAATGCCTCTTTGCAGCCAACGCAAGCAACACAAAATTCACCAGTCGTTACACTCGAAGCAGTGACAGGCAGGTTTTGGTTGTGCCTTCTGCACTTCATTGATATATGCATTTATTCATCCGCTTACTGGTTTTTCTGTTCTTTTTTTCCAAGTTTTTTATTTTATTTTTTACAAATATATCAAATCAATGTGTGAACAGTGTGGCACCTGGGTGTCATATTCTCCTACAAATAAAACTAATAAAGCTAATGATAATTATTACATTCAATCAACTTATATATTTCTAATAATGATACACATTTATATGAGGTGGCAATCTTGTCATTATTCAATTATTCCATGTTTTCTCTTATTATTACTTTTATTTTATCATATGAAGATGTGTACACTAATATTCCCCCTTGTCTTATTTCTATCCCTTATTCCAGCTGTTAATCACATCACCCTTTATTAAAAGACTTTTCCTTTCTATCTTAGCTAACTTCTAATCATGTCACCTACCTAAAAAGAAAAGGAAATAGAGAGAAAAGGAAAAGCAAATCAGAACAACAAAAAAGAGAATCTATCCATCGTCTCTTACCCGCTTCAATACTTTAATTGCTTTGCTTTTTTTTTTTACTTGCCTCCCAGCTTCCTCTCTTGAATCTTTATCTCTGTCTACATCTGTTTCCTGGCTGTTCAGTCTAGGTATTTCTTCCACCTCTACCCTCTTTCACTGCCTAGCTTCCAAGATTTCTGGCCAGATCCCTCTAAAAGTTTATATTGCTAAGCAAGATAGTTGTTACATGAATGTTGCCCGTAATACGACCTTGCTTGCCACCATCGTTAAGTGAATCACTTCAGTTTGTGAGTTAGTCACACAGTTGTGAAGGGAATCTGGCTTCCCCCTTGACTTTGCTTGTCAGTAGGCCGCAAAACGGGATCGCATAACCCCCAGGACACTTCAACCATCATAAATACCAGTCGCCAAGCATCTGAATTTTTATCACGTGACCATGGAGAGACACTGCAACGGTCATGTATAAGTGAATAAGTTGCTTTCTTCACTGTCATCGTGACTTCGAGCATTCACTAAACCAGGGGTCCCCAACCCCCGGGCCGCAGACCGGTGCTGGTCCATGGCTTGATAGTAACCGGGCCGGAGTGAGTGGTGGAGAGAGTAGCGCAACTCTTAGGAAAGTGTAGCAAACGCTCCGCTATCCTGGCGGCTGGCCGGGGCGCTCCCCGGGGGCAGGACAGGGGCAATAGCCTGCATTGGGGGGGTTCGGGGCACCACCCGGCCCTGCGCGGGGGGAAGGGGCTGCCAGGCCTCCTGCCCGGGACGCAGCCCGTCCTTCCCTGCCCCAGCCAAGGATCCTTCACCTGGGACCCCTGGCAGCTTTCCCGCCCGGTTGCATGCAAGGCGTCCTCCCCGGGTCGCGTTCCCACGAGACGCGGGTTCCCGCCTCGGGTTCCACGTGACCGCCGAACGCGCGCGTGGCCCCACGTGACTCCACTCACACGCTGGCGGCTCCCACCGGTCCGCGGAATTTTTTTTACATGAAACTGGTCCCTGGTGCCAAAAAGGTTGGGGACCCCTGCACTAAACCCGAGGACTACTTGCAATGCTCCTTATAATGATGGAATCGCAGCTCTTATTGCTTTGTTCAGTAGACCACGGTTATTTTTTTTATTTATTTTTATTAAATTTATACCCCGCCCTTCTCCAAACGGACCCAGGGCGGTTAGTAAAACCGTGGCTTAATTAAGATGCATTCCCAACCGGTGACTTCTAAAACGATTCTGACTGCGACCCGGGAGCCACCTCCTCTGAAAGCCAGGGGAGTGTATATGTTAAGCTTCGTTTTTTTTGGCCCATCTTATTTTAATAAAGCATCATTTAAATCGATGTCGACGGGCGAGATTTTTATCTGTTAACAAAGAGATTACACCGAAGAGGGTTGCCAGCTTGGAAGATGTACGATAGCAATTAAAGCGAATTCTCGGCACTCGGCACCGGATTCGTTTCCATCTCGGAAGGCTTCCTACATTTGGGGATCGATTCTCCTCCTAAATCCGGAATTGCTGCCAAAAATGAAAGAAAGCAAAAGAAAACCTATTTAATGTCCCTAACAGTCTCTTTCTGGGGTTTGTCCTTGTTTGCTCTTTGGTTTCATCGTGTTTCTCTTTCTTGTTTCCCCTCTCAGGAACTGAGAACAGAAGCGATTGGGAGACCCCTCGAGATCAACGAAACTGAGAAAGTGATGCGCGTTGCCATCAAAGATATTTTGGTAAGGATGGGGGGGGGGGGTCAGCTCAACGGCTTTGTTAGTTTAGAGCAGGGGTTCCCAAACTTGGCAACTTTAAGACTTGTGGACTTCAACTCCCAGAATTCTCCAGCCAGCATAGCTGGCTGGAGAATTCTGGGAGTTGAAGTCCACAAGTCTTAAAGTTGCCAAGTTTGGGAACCCCTGGTTTAGAGTTTAGAGTTTCATTTGGCTTCCACCATTCTAAACCCTCTTATTTTACTCATAACTACTACGAGTTATGAATGCTAACTTTTATTCATGTCACTGTTTTATTCAAAGACGTTTCATTTCAGTCTTCCATCTTTCACCTGCTTTATTAGTCATATTTCCCTTATTTAACTCTTCCCATCTGTATAGAGTTTCATCCTTCATTCTTTCATTGTTCAGTGTTTCAATAGACAATTCTAATATCAATCACACTAGCTCTAAGCTCATCTAGTTTAGTTTAGTTTAGTTTATTGGTTTTTTTATACCGCCCTACTCCCGAAGGACTCAGGGCGGTGTACAGCCAGAATAAAAACAAATATAGAAAAGTTAAAAGAAAGCTTTTAAAAGACATAATTAAAATATTGGCCGAAACGTGGAAAAAACCCAAACTAACCCTGATTAAAATTAATAAAAATTTGAATTTAAAAATCCTGTTTTATGCCAGCCCGGCTTGTTGGGAAAAAAAGGTTTTGAGAGCACGGCGGAAGGTGCGTAAGTCAGGGATAGTTCTTAATTCCGGGGGCAATTCGTTCCAGAGGGCAGGGGCTCCCACGGAGAAGGCTCTCCCCCTGGGTGTCGCCAGTCGACATTGTCTAGCCGACGGCACCATGAGGAGACCCTCTCTATGGGAACGTCCTGGCCGGTGGGAGACTCTCGGTGGCAGAAGGCGATCTCGTAGGTACCCAGGTCCTAAGCCATGGAGCACTAGTGTTGTGACCTGCCAATGTTGTGGCTCACTTACAATGTAAGTTGTAAGGGTTTGGGGTTTTTTTTAAAATAATTTTTTATTTATTTTTAGTTTTAAAGACAACATAAAAATCCTCCTTCTTACATACTTTGGAAAGTGTACCAGTTGGTTACAAAGTATTTTCGTGCAACTCTTCCACAGTCATCTAATATTCATATTATTTCATGTATTTTAGTTCAAATATGTTTATACGTATTGCCCTCATCGTACCTCAAGGAGCTTTTTCATCTTTGCCCTCCTTCCTCTCGCTCATCTCATGCCCGCGTATAGTAGAGTCACAGGTGTCACTCTGGGTGGCCTACAATAGAATTGGCAGCTCACCTGACCTGCCTGCGATTTCTTTTGCTTTCTTTTTTTTTCTGCAGGAGCAAGTCGAGACAACCAACGACATGCTGAACAATGTGGCCGCCGATGAAACCAGTTTGGAGGCCAAGATCGAAAAGAGGAAATCGGAGCTGGAGAGAAACCACAAGCGGCTGCAAACCCTGCAGAGCGTTCGGTAGGAGCTGGGGTTCTCTCGGTCCCTCCTAAGAGTTAACGGAAGGTTCATGGTCTTGTAGTGAGGGGACAACAGTTTGACCTCCCAGGGCGGCTGTAAGGCATGGCTTCCCTGATTCATGGATGGATGGATGGATGGATGGATGGGAGGTAGAGGTACATTATAGATAGAATATAGATATAGATAGGTAGATAGATAGATTGGATGGATGGATGGATGGATGGATGGATGGATGGATGGATGGATGGATGGATGGATGGGAGGTAGAGGTACATTATAGATAGAATATAGATATAGATAGGTAGATAGATAGATTGGATGGATGGATGGATGGATGGATGGGAGGTAGAGGTACATTATAGATAGAATATAGATATAGATAGGTAGATAGATTGGATGGATGGATGGATGGATGGATGAGAGGTAGAGGTACATTATAGATAGAATATAGATAGGTAGATAGATTAGATGGATGGATGGATGGATGGATGGATGGATGGATGGATGGATGGATGGATGGATGGATGGTAGAGGTACATTATAGATAGAATATAGATAGGTAGATAGATTGGATGGATGGATGGATGGATGGTAGAGGTACATTATAGATAGAATATAGATAGGTAGATAGATTGGATGGATGGATGGATGGATGGATGGATGGATGGATGGATGGATGGATGGATGAGAGGTAGAGGTACATTATAGATAGAATATAGATAGGTAGATAGATTAGATGGATGGATGGATAGTAGGTAGGTAGGTAGATAGAAGTACATTATACATAGAATATAGGGATAGATACCGTATTTATCGGCGTATAACACGCACCGGCGTATAACACGCACCTTCATTTTAAGAGGGAAATTTCAGGAAAAAAAATTAAATTTCAAATAAAGAACTTTGAAGCAAAATAAGGGTAGCTCAGAACTTTTTTTTATTAATATTATTACCACTTATAAGGTAAATAATGTAAAAGGAAAATGTGGTGAAACTCACTTAACGATGGCCTTGGTTAGCAACCAAACTTTTAGGCTCAATTGTGGTCATAAGTTCTTTCTTTCTCTCTCTCTCTTTCCTCCTTCCCCCCTCTCTCCGTTTCTCTTTCTTTCTCTCTTTTTCTCTTTCTTTCTCTCTCTTTCTCTTTCTTTCCCTTCGTCTCTCTCTTTCTATCTGTCTCTCTCTCCTTCCTCTGCCCATCTCTCTCACTCTGTGTTTGTCTGTCTGTCTGTCTCTCACTCACTTAATCAGTCTCTATCTATCTGTCTCTCCCTCCCTCTCTCTGTGTGTGTCACTCACTCTGATTCTCTCCCTCCCTCTCTCTGTCTCTGTATGCCTGTCTCTTCCTCTTTCCCCCTGTCTGTCTCCGATTCATTCTCTATCTGTGTCTCTCTCCGTCTCTCTCCCTCCCTCTCTTTCTCTCTGTCTCTGTCTTTCCCTCCCTTCCCCTCTGTCTCTCTCTGTGTATGTCAGTCACTCCCTCTCTTCCCTCTCCCCCCGCCCCAACCGGGGAAGCAGCAGAAGGGCCGGCATGCCAGAGGTTACGGACGCCTCCTCCCACAGCGGGCCAGGTGGCCCGGCAGGGGCGTCAGGCAGAGAAGCCGCGAGAAGCCGCGCGTATCTCCGCCGGCTTCCTCCGACAGGGAGGAGAAACGTGTGCTGTGGTGGCTGTCAGAGAGAGCCGGGGGAGATGCGCGGGGCTTCCCTGCCCGATGCCCCTGCCGGGCGCAAGGCTCTGGGAAGGGCAGAGAAGCCGCGCGAAAGGCAGAGAAGCCGCGCGAAAGGCAGAGAAGCCGCGCGTATCTCCGCCGGCCGCGCGAAAGGCAGAGAAGCCGCGCGTATCTCCGCCGGCTTCCTCCGACAGGGAGGAGAAACGTGTGCTGTGGTGGCTGTCAGAGAGAGCCGGGGGAGATGCGCGCGGCTTCCCTGCCCGATGCCCCTGCCGGGCGCAAGGCTCTGCGAAGGGCAGAGAAGCCGCGCGAAAGGCAGAGAAGCCGCGCGAAAGGCAGAGAAGCCGCGCGTATCTCCGCCGGCTTCCTCCGACAGGGAGGAGAAACGTGTGCTGTGGTGTCTGTCAGAGGGAGCCGGGGGAGATGCGCGCGGCTTCCCTGCCCGATGCCCCCTCTTTGGCCCTTCCCCCCGCCCGTTCGCTCGCTCCAGGGGGCTGTGGCTCCGGCGCAGCCACAGCCCCGGGCATTTCGCCCGCCCGTTCGCTCGCTCCAGGGGGCTGTGGAGCCGCGCGTACAGGGAGGCGGGCGCCCGGTGCCCGGACGGGTCCGGCGCAGCTCCCCGACATGCCGGGCCCTCTGCTGCCGACCACTGTAAAAACATGGCTTCGGCGTATAACACGCATACATCATTTGCCCCCTATTTTCAGGGGGAAAAAGTGCGTGTTATACGCCGATAAATACGGTAGATAGATAGATAGATAGATAGATAGATAGATAGATAGATAGATAGATAGATAGATAGATAGATAGATAGATAGATAGATAGATAGATAGATAGATAGATAGATAGATAGATTTAGATAGATAGATAGATAGATAGATAGATAGATGATAGATAGATGGATGGATGGATGGATGGATGGATGGATGGATGGATGGATGGATGGATGGATGGATGGATGGATGGATGGATGGATGGTAGAGGTACATTATATATAGAATATAGATAGGTAGATAGATTGGATGGATGGATGGATGGGAGGTAGAGGTACATTATATATAGAATATAGATAGGTAGATAGATTAGATGGATGGATGGATGGATGGATGGATGGATGGATGGATGGATGGATGGATGGATGGATGGATGGGAGGTAGAGGTACATTATAGATAGAATATAGATATAGATAGGTAGATAGATTGGATGGATGGATGGATGGATGGATGAGAGGTAGAGGTACATTATAGATAGAATATAGATAGGTAGATAGATTAGATGGATGGATGGATGGATGGATGGATGGATGGATGGATGGATGGATGGATGGATGGTAGAGGTACATTATAGATAGAATATAGATAGGTAGATAGATTGGATGGATGGATGGATGGATGGTAGAGGTACATTATAGATAGAATATAGATAGGTAGATAGATTGGATGGATGGATGGATGGATGGATGGATGGATGGATGGATGGATGGATGGATGGATGAATGAGAGGTAGAGGTACATTATAGATAGAATATAGATAGGTAGATAGATTAGATGGATGGATGGATAGTAGGTAGGTAGGTAGATAGAAGTACATTATACATAGAATATAGGGATAGATAGATAGATAGATAGATAGATAGATAGATAGATAGATAGATAGATAGATAGATAGATAGATAGATAGATAGATTTAGATAGATAGATAGATAGATGATAGATAGATGGATGGATGGATGGATGGATGGATGGATGGATGGATGGATGGATGGATGGATGGATGGATGGTAGAGGTACATTATATATAGAATATAGATAGGTAGATAGATTGGATGGATGGATGGATGGGAGGTAGAGGTACATTATATATAGAATATAGATAGGTAGATAGATTAGATGGATGGATGGATGGATGGATGGATGGATGGATGGATGGATGGATGGATGGATGGGAGGTAGAGGTACATTATATATAGAATATAGATAGGTAGATAGATTAGATGGATGGATGGATGGATGGATGGATGGATGGATGGATGGATGGATGGATGGATGGATGGATGGTAGAGGTACATTATATATAGAATATAGATAGGTAGATAGATTAGGTAGGTAGGTAGGTAGATGGATGACGGCTGGCTGGCTGGCTTACTGCAATGTATCAACCTAGCTTTTTTATTCTTACCAGCCCAGCCTTTATGGACGAATATGAGAAAATTGAGGAGGAGTTGCAGAAACAATACAGCTTTTTCGTGGAGAAGTTTCGTAACTTGACGTACCTGGAACAGCAGCTGGATGACCAACACCGCATGGAGCAGGAGAGATTTGAGGTGAGCGTTTCTGTACTCGAACTGCGTTGGTCCGAATTTCTCCCTAAACACCATCCTGTTATCTGCTGTTTTAACCTAGTTATTGGACACACTCAGCGCTGGAGCTTGATTCTGTGTTCTGTAATCCTCAGGATACTGATTTTCATCTTTTCAGAAAACTGCCTTCTTTTCGAAGAATAGCCAAAGATCCATAAAAAATAAAATTGTACAATGCCTCTAAAAATTCCACCTGGGTGATGAGGGACACTGTGAATAAATGGAGTTATAGTAAGAGTCATTTGTAATTATGAGCCCTTTTCCCCCAGCACTATAGTAAAGTACATCGACCCATGCACTGGAGTCTAATAATGTAATTCATCTTTTTATTTAAAAAAAATGGCTTACAGACATTTTAAGGAAGTATAGAAATGCTTTGGGAATAGGTAGGTTAATTATTTTACCTGTCCAAGCCAATAGCTCACTTTCTGCAGTGAGATACATCTTTGGCACATTAAACTTTACATAGTTGCATTTTAATTTCACAGCAATATCTTCCTTTATAAACTAAGGGAATTACACACTAATCTTACACTAGTGTGCATTATAGTTTCAGCTTTCCAATTGGGAACCATATATAGAAAACAAAACACAAAGACTTTTAATATATTTATATTGTATTCTTACATAAACTTAGATGTCCTTTTCATCCCATAATGTCTTTAAAATGAGGTTAGATGGCCATGTGTTTGGAAAAAAAAATACTATAGTACAATAGTAATAGTATAGTACAGCAACTGCTGTACTAATTGCTTATCTTTTCTGTATATTTTCCAGTACTTATTTACTGCCAATGCTGGGAAATCATTTATTCCAGCACCCTTTTGGAACTGCACTGCAGTCCTTTCTAATCATTCTCTCCTTCTTCATATTAACAAAGAAATTAGAAATTAAATTGCAATCTTTGTAATGGACCTTTGCTGGAATTCTGATTTGCCTTTTTTTGCCAGTTTAGCAAACACATTAGCAAACCTGGTGCAAAGAAAATAACATCCTCTGGCCTCGATTTCTTGAGAGGATCAAGATACTTGGTTATGTGTTTGTTTTCCTGGAGTGTTTTAAAGAAATTGTGCTTTTTTCCTCCTTGCCTGGGGGAGAAATGAATGTTTATAAGGTGATCTAATCCCTAAAACACTTGGCAAATGTAATGCTTTGTGCTCTTATACCACAGCTGGTGATATTGGATAGATTACATTTTTAATTGGAAAAGAAAATCAAAGATTGAGCAAATATTTTGTCATCTCACTGAGACCCTCTGGATTACACACAACAAACTTTGGAAAAGTTTCTCTTCCCATTTATAAAGGGCACTGAAAAGAAATTGCATTTCAGTATCAAAGTGTGTGATCAAGCCTATTCTTTCTTTGGTCTCTGTAGATTTAAAGCAAAAAACAATCAGTAGCAGAGACTAGGACTGCAGTGATTCATTTAACAACTATTGCAAGGAAGGTCATAAAACGAAGAAAAACTCACTTAACGATAGTTTCACTTAGCAACGGAAATGTTGGGCTCAATTGTGGTTGTAAATCAAGAGCAGGAACTGGGTATGTCTAGTTTAACGAAAATAAGGACCAGGGGAGACATGATTGCAGTCTTCCACTATCTCAGGGGTTGCCACAAAGAAGAGGGAGTCAAACTATTCTCCAAGGCACCTGAGGACAGAACAAGAAACAATGGGTGGAAACTAATCAAGGAGAGAAGCAACTTAGAACTGAGGAGAAATTTCCTGACAGTTAGAACAATTAATCAGTGGAACTACTTGCCTCCAGAAGTTGTGATTCCCCCAACACTGGAAGTCTTTAAGAAGATGTTGGATAGTCATTTGTCTGAAATGGTATAGGGCAGGAGTCTGCAAAGTTGGCTCTTTTAAGACTGGTGGACTTCAACTCCCAGAATTCCCCAGCCAGCATGGCTGGCTGGGGAATTCTGGGAGTTGAAGTCCACCAGTCTTAAAAGAGCCAACTTTGCAGACCCCTGGTATAGGGCTTCTGCCTAGGCAGGGGGTTGGACTAGAAGACCTCCAAGGTTCCTTCCAACTCTACTATTGTATTGTATTGTATAGAGAATTTATATGGCCATCCACCCACTCTTAGTGACTTACACAAAATGATATACCGTATTTTTCGGAGTATAAGACACACTTCCTCCTCAAAAGAGAGTGAAAATTTGGGTGCGTCTTATACACCGAATGTAGTCCTGCCCACCGCTTTGGCCTCTGCCTCCCAGCAGTTTGCCTCCTTGCAGCAAACAGCCTGCTTCAGCTTCAGCACAGCCTGATTAGCACAAGCAGCGGACTGTCAGTTGGATTGGCTTCCCAACCATCAGCTGTTTCTGACTGCAGGGATTGCCATTACCCATTGCCGCCTCCGCGCGCACTATTTTCGGTCTCCGCATCCCATTTTCAGCCTCTGTACACCCCGTTTTCCGCCCTTTCTGATCCCTGCTGCCCGGAATGGGGCATGCAGAGGCCAAAAACGGGGAGTGCGGAAGCTGAAAACGGGATGTGGAGGCCAAAAATGGAGCACGTGGAGGTGGCAATAGGCTACGGCAATCCCTGCAACCTGAAAGAGCTGATTGTTGTGCTAATCAGGCTCTGCTGAAACTGAAACGGGCTGTTTGCTGAAAGGAGGCAAATTGCTAGGAGGCAGAGGCAGATTTTTTTTTCTTGGTTAATCGGGCTGTGCTGAAACTGAAACGGGCTGTTTGCTGCAAGGAGGCAAATTGCTGGGAGGCAGAGGCAGATTTTTTTTTCTTGGTTAATCGGGCTGAAACTGAAACGGGCTGTTTGCTGCAAGGAGGCAAATTGCTCCTTGGAGGCAGATTCCCCCACCCCCTTGCTTTCCTCCCCAAAAGCTAGGTGCGTCTTATACTTCGGAGCGTCTTATACTCCGAAAAATACAGTATATATTATATGATATATATTATTATTATTATTATTTTTTTATACTTATAAACCGCACCCTCTCCCCACAGGGACTCGGGGCGGTGCACAGGAAGAATAAAAACAATGACTATATAGAACATTTCATATTAAAAATAGATTAAACAGCACCTGTGCTAAAATACCCGTTAAAACTAACTAAACTAAAAATCCCCAATAAACCCAAAAACAGAGGAATAACTATCCCAGGCCGGCAAGGCAGAAGAAATGCGTTTTTAGTTTAAGACGGAAGGAGCGGAGGTCCGTGGTGGTCCTAATGTCGGGGGGGAGGTCGTTCCAGAGGGCTGATATGATATAAGTTAAGAAGGTATTTCTCAGAGTCTTCAAATATGACATCAACAGACGCCCCATAATGTTGCATTTTAAGGCTCTGATGCTCAGCTCCATCCAGTCTCGCCCTGCCTCTACCCCGAATTAAGGAGTTGCAGGATTACAAAAAGGGAGTTGCCTTGAAGGCTCTGGGTTAGAACCAGTGGAAACAATGCGCATCAAATGAGATCTTGCAATTCCAGTGTTCCCAATTCCCTCTCCCACCCTAACTCCTCGTCGGCCTGTCCCAGATGCACAGATGTCGCTTCCGATATGCACGAAGACAAACTGTGACATCCGAAGCCTGTACGATTCCTCTTCGCCGGCTCTCTCCGAAACCCCATCTGCTAAATGGAGTCCTCTGTCAGAATTAATTTGCCTGAGAAACTTTTTCAAGCATAGTCAATTTGTTCCTGCGTCTTCCTCTAAAGCCTGCGCATCCAACCAGCTCACCAAAGTAAACTAATGCACTAGAACTTTTGAGCGCATCGGTGCGAATGGCAAATGAGCTTTTATTGAATCATTACAATGCATACTTTTCACCCGCTCCAGAGAGAGAAGTAAGCAAATCAATAGGAGAACCTGTTGAAGTCATCTCGGATACAATGGAAGCACACTCGAATTTAATTGGAGATGTCCCCGACTGAAAAGCTTTGCAAAGAGTGGGCCATTGAAGGAAAGGGCTCATTATGAAGAAACGTACGGCTGGTAAACACATCGCGGTCCCTTAATGATTCTTCTTAAATCAACAACAACCACCACCGACAGCAGTGTGGTTTCCTGATCTCAGTTTACCAGCATTTACATCGTGTTCCCATCCCTCTTGGCCTTCTCTCCCAGACATCATTTCAAATGTAAAGCTCTTTGTGTCCAAGGATACATTATGTTCAAACAAACAAACAAAGAAGAAGGATAAGCTCTTGTGAGTTGGAATTTGGCATTTCTGCCGTCTTCTTCCCGGGGCCCCTGTGCTTGTCGCTGTTCAGTTCCTGCATAAGATTAATGTTTCTCACTCTGGCATGACAAATGAGGAAGGATTGTGAAAACGTAAAGGCCCTTCTGGATTCAACCGTGAGGATACCAAGAGTCCTGGAGTGTGTAGGGGAAGGGAAGCTTACCAGGGGTTGCAAAGAAGCAAGACGTATCAGCTCTTCTGGTTTTCCTTATCGTTGACTATTTTGATGAAAGTACGAATGATGCTTTAAGGATAAAATACGCTAGAGCTGGAAGGGACCTTGGAGGTCTTCTAGTCCAACCCCCCCGCTCAAGCAGGAGAGCCTGTAGCATTCCAGACAAACGTCTGTCTCCGTTTCTTCTTAAAAACCTTTAGTGATGAAACACCCACAACTGGCAAGCTGTTCCACTGGTTTAATTGTCCACACTGTTAGGAAGTTCCTTTTTAATTCCAAGTTGCTCCTCTCCTTGATTAATTTCCATTCATCGTTTTTTGCCTTGCCTCCTGGTGCTTTGAAAAATAGATCAACCCCTGTTCTTTGTGACAGTTCCTTAAATACTGGAATGCTGCTATCACGTCCCCCGCTTAGTCCTTCTTTTCTCTAGCCTAGCCATATCCAATTCCTGAAACCGTTCTTCATATGTTTCAGTCCCCAGGCCTTTAATGTTTAATTAAATGTTCTTTAATTAAAGAGCGTTTAGATTAAATGTTTATGTTTAAGGATGTTTAAGGAATTTTTAATTCCTTGAGGAAGAAGACAATGTTTCCAGGCTTCTTGAATGAGAAGCGAAGTTATTATTTCTTTCTCTTCCTCTTCTTCTTCTTCCTCCTCCTCCTCCTCCTTTTCCTTCTCCTTCTCCTCCTCCTCTTCTTCTTCTTCTTCTTTACCTTCTCTTCTTCTTCCTCCTCCTCCTCCCCCTCCTCCCCCCTCCTCCTCCTCTTCCTTTTCCTTCTCCTTCTCCTTTCCTCCTCCTCCTCCTCCTCCTCCTCTTCCTCTTCTTCTTTTTCTTTTTCTTCTTTTCTTTTCCTTCTCTTCTTCTTCTTCCTTCTCCTTCTCCAGAAAAATGCAGTCCACCTGCCTTTTGAAAAAGAACCTTTGGGACCTCAGTCACTTAGCTTTGCCTGCTCAGTTGAATCTGCCCACTTTGACATAGATAAGGCCAAGGATTGCAGAGCGAGTGGCAGTGTTCACCATAAATCTGTATGCCTAGCGATTGCCTCCTCTTTTAGAAGTTCAAATATTTGGGGTTCCCTCAGCAAAGAAGCTCTCTTGGTGTCCTAGTTAAGTCATCAGGCTACAAAACAGGTACTATGAGTTCTAGCTCCACCTTAGGCTACAAGGATGATCTTGGGGCAGTCCCTCTGTTTCAGCCGTAGGAAGAAGAAGGCAATGAAACCTTGTCAAGAAAACTGCAGGGACTTGTCCAGGAAGTCGCCTGAAGTCAACAAAGAGGCACACCCAGACACAAAACAAAAGGAAGGGGAACTATAATACAACACAATACAATAGCAGAGTTGGAAGGGACCTTGGAGGTCCTCTAGTCCAACCCCCTGCGTGGGCAGGAACCTTATACCATTTCAGACAAATGTCTATCTAACATCTTCTTAAAGACTTCCAGGGTTGGGGCATTCACAACTGCTGGAGGCAAGCTGTTCCAAAGGTTAATTGTTCTAACTGTCAGGAAATTTCTCCTTAGTTCTAAGTTGCTTCTCTCCTTGATTAGTTTCCACCCATTGCTTCTTGTCCTGCCCCCAGGTGCCTTGGAGAATAGTTTGGCTCCCTCTTCTTTGTGGCACCCTCTGAGATATCGGAACACTGCTATCATGTCTCCCCTGGTCCTTCTCTTCATCAAACTAGACATACCCAGCTCCTGCAACCGTTCTTCATATGTTTTAGTCTCCAGTCCTCACTACTCACCCTTACTACCATGGCTCCTAACATTGATTCAGAAGTTAACTTTAGTTGTGTCAAGTAGGGTTCTAAGGAGAAGGCTAATTTATTGTAGACCAGAAGGAACCCAAGGGAGCCCAACTAGGAGAGGGATCTTGAAGTCTTAGTGGATAACCAGCTTCACTGATTATGAGCCAGTAGTGTGCAGCGGCAGCCAAAAAAACCAATGCAATCCTCAGTTGCCTTAAAAAGAGGGATTACAATCAAGATCAAAGGAGGCACTAATACCACTCTATAAAGCATCAGTAAGACCATGCCTAGAGTACTGCATCCAGTTTTGATCACTGGACTATAAAAATGATGTGGAGATTCTAGAAAGAGGGCAGAGAAGAGCAACCAAGATGATGAGGGGACTGGAGGATAAAACATACGATGAACAGTTGCAGGAACCGGGCATGGCTAGTCTAGTGAAGAGAAGGACCAGGGGAGACAGGATAACAGCCTTCCAATATTTGAGGGGCTGCCATAGAGAGGAGGGGGTCAACCTTTTTTCCAAAGCACCCGAAGGCCGGACAAAGAAAAATGGGTGGAAATTGAACAAGGAGAGATTCAACCTGGAAATAAGGAGGAATTTTCTGACAGTGAGAGCAATCAACCTATGGAAGAGAAGTTGCCTTTGGAAGTTGTGGGAGCTTCATCACCAGAAGCTTTCAAGGACTCCCATCTGTCAGAAATGGTGTAGGGTCTCCTTCTTCGGTGGGAGATGGGGGTTGGACTAGATGACCTACAACAGTGGTTCTCAACCTTCCCAATGCTGCGATCCTTTAATACAGTTCCTCATGTTGTGGTGACCCTCCAACCATAAAATTAGTGTCTCGGTTCCTAACACCATCGAAAAGATATGTTTTCCAATGGTCTTAGGCGACCCCTGTGAAAGGGTCATTCGACCCCCAAAGGGGTCCCGACCCACAGGTTGAGAACCACTGACCTACAAGGTCCCTTCCAACTCTGTTAATCTGTAATCTGTAAGGAGCCACGGCTTCTTTAAATTGGAAGAACCAAACAAGGCAATGCAGATTTTATGGACATGTCCAACCGTGACTTGAAGGCACCAGGACACCACTGCACAATCACCAAAGTTGTGAAGACAGCTTTGTAAGGAACCCTGTGGGATAAATAATTGTGCATTGTGGAGTTGTGGTGTTGATCATCCTCATTAACTGGTCTTTTTGCCTGTTTATTCTGCAGCCGTTTTTCTTTTCAGCTTTCCAACCTTCTTTGGGAGATAGCTATTCAAACTTTAATCTAACCCAAGAAGGATTTGCATTCTCCTTTTACAATTTTCTGTAAAGTGATTTATTACCTCGGTGCTTCCAAGAGTCTTTTTTTCCCTCCCCGCCGTCCCCCTTCTCAGCTTAAAGACTGAAGAGAGGAGGTCTAGGGTACGAAACAGGCTATTAATTAGTACATGATCAATAGAAATAAATGAACGTTTTCATCCTGGCTCTGTCAACCTACTGATTGTTAAAGATCCTTTGGCTTTATCACCGGCTGGAAGCCTTCTGTGGTGCAAATTAAAGCAAGACCAAGATAGAAGGAACACGCATAATATGATTTATACCAGAGACAACCTGGATGGTTGGTTGTCCCCCCCCCCCCCTTCAATACCTGGATCAATACAATACAATACAATACAATAGCAGAGTTGGAAGGGACCTTGTAGGTCTTCTAGTCCAACCCCCTGCGTGGGCAGGAACCTTATACCATTTCAGACAAATGGCTATCTAACATCTTCTTAAAGACTTCCAGGGTTGGGGCATTCACAACTTCTGGAGGCAAGCTGTTCCAGAGGTTAATTGTTCTAACTGTCAGGAAATTTCTCCTTAGTTCTACGTTGCTTCTCTCCTTGATTAGTTTTCACCCATTGCTTCTTGTCCTGCCCCCAGGTGCCTTGGAGAATAGTTTGACTCCCTCTTCTTTGGGGCACCCTCTGAGATACTGGAAGACTGCTATCATGTCTCCCCTGGTCCTTCTCTTCATCAAACTAGACATACCCAGCTCCTGCAACCGTTCTTCATATGTTTTAGTCTCCAGTCCCCTAATCATCTTGGTTGCTCTTCTCTGCACTCTTTCCAGAGTCTCCACGTCTTTTCTACATCGTGGCGACCAAAACTGTATTCAGTATTCCAAGTGTGGCCTTACCAAGGCCACAGTTCTGCCCAGAACTTGAAGGTTGGGTTGTTAATTCTACAAAGCTGTGATCCCATCACTTTGCAGAACGTTAGCTTGGAAGCAGGGAGATGGTTATGCTGACAGATTTCAGGATAGTTGTCCCCTCCCAGAGCAAAGATGGACTTGCAAAGGCAGATGCCTGCGATGTGTGGAGCAGAAAACACACCGTTCCCCTCTGCTTTTGTGCATCACGTTTGTTTATTTGCATATCGTCGCCATGCCACCCCAGATCAAAAGCTCGAACCGTGGGAACAATAGATCTGTTTTTCTTTTAAAAAAAGAAAAGCTCCATGTGAGTGCAATGGAGTTAAACGTCCCTGTTTATGTCAGTCTAATTTGATATCGTCAACTTGTCGAGCAAAAAACACAGCCTCCTATAAACCTTTCGCTCAGTGGCTAAGATACTGAGCTTGTCGATCAGATAGGTCGGCGGTTCGAAACCCCAGCGACGCTTAACGGAGTGAGCTCCCGTGACTTGTCCCAGCTTCTGCCAACCTAGCAGTTTGAAAGCACGTAAAAAATGCAAGTAGAAAAATAGGGACCACCTTTGGTGGGAAGGGAACAGCGTTCCGTGCGCCTTCGGTGTTGAGTCATGCCAGCCACATGACCACGGAGACCTCTTCTGTCAGAAATGATGTAGGGTGTCCTGCTTGGGCAGGGGGTTGGATTAGATGATCTGCAAGGTTCCTTCCAACTCTGTTAATTTGTTAATCTGTCTTTGGACAACGCCGGCTCTTTGGCTTTGAAAGGGAGATGAGCACTGCCCCCTAGAGTCAGGAACAACTAGCACATATGTGCGAGGGGAACCTTTACCTTTACCTTATAAACCTTTTGCTAGAATACATACCAAACCTTGGTAAAGCACAGAGAAGCAGTTGCAACCTTAAAAATTTGAATCTCCCTGGCCAAAATTCCGTGAATTTTCCCTGTAAACTTCCATTCCCACAGCTAGAAAATGTGGCATTTGACAGCCAGGTAGATTTCTTTGCTTGCAGGAAAGATTAATTGTACTCTCAGTTAAGTCTCCCACTTCTCAGTCTAAGAGCTTACTTAGGTATTACACAGAGGCTAATCGATGTTAAGTGCCCATCTGTCTCAAATCGTAAACATGCCGCAAAAGTGGATTTAATCAGTGATCAAAGATGAACAGGAGAAAACGGAGACATAAAAGATTTTTTTTTTAAAGTTTGTTTTTCCAGGCAAGAGGGGAATTTTTTTACTGGTCTTCTACTCCAGGAGACGTATGAGACACATAGGGAGGAAAGGGAACTGCCTATCCCAGGGGTCAGCAACCCGCGGCTCTGGAGCCACATATGCCTCTTTCATCCCTCTGCTGCAGCTCCCTGTCGCCAGTCGGCTCCACAATTGATAGGGCTTTCAGTTAGGGCAGGTAGAGGAAAAAGGACGCCACGCTAGAAGAAGACTCTATGATGGGGGAACCGGACTTCTGGTTGGCAGAGGAAAAAGAACACCACGCTAGGAGGAGACTCTATGGTGGGGGAACCGGACTTCTGGTTGGCAGAGGAAAAAGGATGCCATCCTATGAGGAGACTCTATGATGGGGAAACCGGACTTCTGGTTGGCAGAGGAAAAAGGATGCCATCCTATGAGGAGACTCTATGGTGGGGGAACCGGACTTCTGGTTGGCAGAGGAAAAAGGATGCCATCCTATGAGGAGACTCTATGATGGGGAAACCGGACTTCTGGTTGGCAGAGGAAAGAGGATTCCATGCTAGGAGGAGAGTCTATGATGGGGGAACCGGAGTTCCAGTCAGCTCCAGAATTGAACGAGGGGCTTCCGGTTAGGACCTTTGTGGCTCTTTGAGTGTTTAAGGTTGCCAACCCCTGGCCTATCCTAATGAAGAGAAGGGTTAAGATACATGATAGGTATCTTCTGGTACTTGAGGGGCTGTCTCAGAGAAAAGGGGATCGACCTGTTCTCCAAAGCCCCTGAGGGCAGGACAAGAAGCAATGGGTGGAAACTCATCAAGGAGAGATCCAACCTAGAACTGAGGAGGAATTTCCTGACAGTGAGAAGAGTTAATGAGTGGAAGGGCTTTCCTTCAGAAGTTGTGGGTGCTCCATCACTGGAGGTTCTCAAGAAGCCAGGACAGCCATTTGTCCAGAATGGTATAAAGACTCCTGCCTTGGGAAGGTCCCTTCCAGCTCTATGATTCTACATCTGGATCTACCTGGGTTATAACTCTGTCCTTTACTGAATGTGATGTAACATATTGAAATGGTGTTGATCGCTGTCTTGTCATTAGTTGTCGTGATCCGACAGCGGCCTGCGGAGCTGGCAGCAGAGTCGGACAGTGAGGAGGTTTGGGAGGAACCTGGGCCAGTCCTGGAGTCTGGGGAAGGGTCAGACGAGGGCTCGGCGTCAGAGGCAGACAGGGGGCCAGGGCCATCTGGGAGTTATGTGCTGCCTCCGGAGCCTCCAGAGTCGGACAGCAGCAAGGCAGAGGAAGAGGCTCCCCCTGTTCCCAGTGCACGCATGCGCAGAGTTGCCAGAAGGCAAGAACAGTTAAGACAGAAGGAGTAGCGACTCAAGAGTAAGGCTTGGAGGTGATTGGCCCCTCCCATAGGACATAAAGGAGGAGCAAAGGCACGTGAGCCTTTGCAGGAAGCAACTTGGTTCATGCTGCTCGGTTTACCTTCTGAAGCTTCGTTTTGACTCTTTGCTCTGTGTGGCCTTGGCAAGCTCAGTGCCAATTAAGTCTTTGGCAGCGTTTCAAGGAAGATGAAGATGGGGGTTTATCAGCCTTATCCCGAAAGACTTTGGCAGCCTTCTGTAGGACTCTTTACAACTATTCAGGACTCATTACGGGCTGTGAATGAACATCATTCACAGCCTTTGAAATAAAGGTTCATTCACAGCCTTTGAAATAAAGAGAGGGTCTTGGAGACGAAGCGTCTGCTTTTTACTGTATCAACTGTACCAACTAGGTCAGAACTCTAGCTGGGGCCTCCGTGCTCTTCCTCTTCCTTCTTTTTTATGAATTGCCAACTGTTTTTCCCTAACTTTTTTGAAGTGTCGGAATGACATCTCCGAATCACTCTCTTCCAGATGTTGCTACCTATCCTTCCATGCGTCTCTGTGTGTGACTGTATGTGAAAGTGTGTTTAGGGCTAACACACGTTTAATATGAAACTTCAGTTCTGCATAAGTATACAGAGCATTAATAAACCTATTTTGGGGCTCTTTTTCAAGTTCAATAATTTATTCCTTCCCTTTCAATGCTGGTGGTTATACTATTCGGTTTAATAATAATAATAATAATCTTTATTGTCATTGTACTAAAATTACAATGAAATTGGTTTTCACTTGACTGGTGCAAAATTATAACAGAAACAAAAAAAAAGAGAGAGAAAAGAAAAAAGAAAAAAACTAGCCTGTGCATGGAGGGATTGTGGTTGAATTTAAAAGTCTCACAGCCCAAGGATAGAAGCTATCTTTAAACCTTTATCACAAAGGCAAGGGATTTACGATATTCTAGCCACAAAGATAAAATATTTTCTCAGGTATCCCTGAAATAATAAAAATGGCATTTAATTATCTCTCTAGAGTCTGAAGTTTCCACCCCTTTTTTTTTTAGGCTTATCCAAGATGCTTTCCTCACTGCATTTGTAAGGTGTTTTTTTTTTAATATTCTTTTTCACACTGGAAGCCAAGAGCGCATATCAGTTCTCAATTTCTGGGCCTAAGCTGTCGTTCCAAAGCCTTTTCTCCCATCCTGGCCATCTCCTAAGCCAGGGATTCTCCAGCCGCGACCATCCGTGACCGAGACCATCTCCTGCCCCATACATCCCTTAGACCGATACGCTCCCACAGAGAGGGCCTTCTCAGGGTGCCGTCGGCCGGACAATGCTGACTGGCGACACCCAGGGGAAGGGCCTTCTCTGTGGCGGGCCCCGCCCTGTGGAACGACCTACCCCCGGAACTCCGTACCATCACTGACCTCTGTCTCTTCCGCCAGTGTTTAAAAACACATCTCTTTCATCAAGCCGGCCTAACATAACCTCCGCTGTGACTAGTATAGATAGTTTTAATTGGGGATTTTTAATTGGTTTTAGCGCAGGACTTGGTATTTAATAGGTTTTTAAATTTTTGTATTATTTATATGTTATTTTAAATTCCTGTGCGCCGCCCTGGGTCCTTTTGGAGAAGGGCGGGATATAAATCAAATTAAAAAAAATATCCTGTTTTTGATCTTCCTTTACAGGAAGCAGAAAACACCCTGCGGCTCATGCAGAATAAGCTGAAGGAGGAAGAGAAGTGTTTGCTGAAGAGTGGAAGTAAGTTACTTTTTCACGCCGCGGAGTAGTCTTGTGGGCTTTATCCCCATTCAGTTTTGAATCGGGGGGGTGGGGGGTGGTAAAACCAAAATTGCCCAATTGAATTGACCTTGGAAAAGGGGTGAAATCCAGCAGGTTCGGACAGGTTCTGGAGAACCGGTAGCGGAAATTTTGAGTAGTTCAGAGAACCGGCGAAAAGCACCTCTGGCTGGCCCCAAAGTGGGGTGGGAATGGAGATTTTGCAATAGCCTTCCTCTAGGGGTGGGGAGGGAATGGAGATTTTGCAATAGCCTTCCTCCAGGAGTGGGGAGGGAATGGAGATTTTGCAGTATCCTTCCCCTGCCATGCCCACCAAGCCATGCCCACCAAGCCACACCACGCCCAAAGAACCGGTAGTAAAAAAATTGTTGAATTTCATCACTGCCTTGGAGGTATATTGTGACAGGCTCAACAAACCAAGAACAACATGTTCAGCTACTGCCGAGTAGTTTCTTCATTGCTGTTCTCCGAGAGACAGAATCTTGCCAGACTAAACTATAGTCTGCAAAACTATAGACGCGCTCTCTGAATTGCTAGGGAGGGTCCATCTTTGCCTTCTTCCTGACTACCAGGCAATCCAGGTTCCTCTTCCTCTTTGCTCTCTGGGAAGCAGCCCCTCCCACCTGGGAATCCAGACTACATTCCATCCCATCTGTGACATCCCACCGTCTATATACCGCCACCCTTGTCTCAACTAGGAACAAGGCAATTAAATGAAACACGCGCATCGAACATTTTTCGCCTTCTCTCATATTGTTCTCAAATGACAACCTGTTGGCCTTTGAAGTAAGTAACTCTTTGGGCTTCCCTCAAAGCTTTTGAGGGCCACAGGAAGCCCTGGGATTTCTGATGATGTGATTGGCTTTTAATCAAATTAATCAAACGTCCAGGTTGGACATTTCAGCTTGCAGACGATACATCTTGGCAAGGGAATGAACAGCCATTGCTCATTGAACAGATAGGCCATGGGTGCACAATGGTTAGAGTGCAGTACTGCAGGCTACTGCTGCGGACTGCCGGCTGCCAGCAGTTTGGCAGTTCAAATCTCACCAGGCTCCAGGTTGACTCAGCCTTCCATCCTTCTGAGGTGGATAAAATGAGGACCCAGATTGTTGGGGGCAAGAGGCTGACTCTGTAAACCCCTTAGAGAGGGCTGTGAAGCAGTATATAAGTCTAAGTGCTATTGTTCTTCCTTTTTTCCTTTTTTCCTTCCTTCCTTCCTTCCTTCCTTCCTTCCTTCCTTCCTTCCTTCCTTCCTTCCTTCCTTCCTTCCTTCCTTCCTTCCTTCCCAGTGGTTAGAATGCAGTATTGTAGGCTAACTCTGCCCACTGCCAGCAGTTCGATTGTTACAGGCTCAAGGTTGACTCAGCCTTCCCATTCTTCCGAGGTGGGTGAAATGAGGACTCCGATTATTGGGGGCAAGAGGCTGACTCTGTAAACTGCTTAGAGAGGGCTGGAAAGCACTGCAAAGCAGTATATAAGTCTTAAGTGCTCATGCGATATCTCACTTTCTGGATCTAGTCAGGATTGAACTTGACCTTTTAGTAACATCATTTCAGCTCAGGTCCATTAATTAACCATTTAAGTAATCCAGGTTTATAGACGAGTCCACCAAAGTTGCTATTCACACCACAAAGTTTATCAAGTGCCATTCTTGCATGGCTAAACATTTGCGATCTAAAAAGACCCCGGTGAAAAACTGCATCTGTTCATTCTCATTCATTCCCTCAATCTTTGATTGGATTTATTTCCTGCAAGGGACAGCTTAAAATCTGGCGTGAAAAACGGATAAATCGTCTTTCTTTCTTCCTTGTCACTCCTTAATCAAATCTCTCTGTTGGAACATATCCCTTCGAGCAGGGTAGAATTAAGCTGGACATATTTATAATAAATAACAGTATAAACTATTAACATAATAACTTTTTGCCTGGAAAAAAATGAGTGGTAGTTTGGAATAATTTATCTGGGAGCTTCTGCCAACTGCTTTGACTCATGTTAAAGAAGACGTCAGCAAAGCCCATGTGGATGAATCACCTGGGCGATTTTAATATCTGCCAAGCAGAGTTAACTTGAATTGAACAGAAGGTCTCCAGGGGAGCAATTAAGGAAATTAAGCCACGTATTGTCATTTTCATTGGTTTTCCATTGGCTTGTGGCTTTCCTCGGTTCCGTGCCTTTTTTATCCCCCTGTGGTGCAGAGACTAAAGTTTCTACACCTGTAGTATCAAGATCACCTGAAGTGATCGTAATGCTTCCATGTTTGGTCGCCACAATGTAAAAAAGATGTGGAGACTCTAGAAAGAATGCAGAGAAGAGCATCAAAGATGATTAATAAGGGACTGGAAGCTAAAACATTTGAAGAACGGTAGCTGGGCCTAAATATGTGATGAAAAGAAGGACCAGGGGAGACATGATAGCAGTCTTCCAATATCTCAGGGGCTGCCACAAAGAAGAGGGAGTCCAGCTATTCTCCAAAACACTTGAGGGCAGGACAAGAAGCAATGGGTGGAAGCTTATCAAGGAAAGAAGCAACCTAGAACTAAGAAGGAATTTCCTGACAATGAGAATAGAATGAGAATAGAATAGAATAGAATATTGGAATGAAGAATAGGGTAGGGTAGGGTAAGGTAGGATATTGGAATGAAGAGAAGAGAACAGATTTCATAGTTTCCTTCCTTGGAGCTGAGTTATTCCCATTTCGTACCCCTCCTTTCTTTAACATTTCTTTCACTGTAGCTCAGGGGTGTCAGACTCAAGGCTTGAAGGCCGGATGTGGCCGGCAGGGGGCTTAGAATTGGCCCCCGGGGCTGCCCTGGCGTACCTCCTGCAACCCACCACTGGACCACGCCCACCTCGGCCCACCAAAACCGAACACAACCCTGATGTTGTGTTTGAAATGAAATTGAGTTTGACACCCCTGCCGTAGCCCTTTTGGGTAGGCGAAGAGATTGTCTGCTTGGTTTACTTATATTTCTGCGGGAAATAAATGTGTCAAAGAGCGCGAACAGGCCTAGGGGAGAAGAGGCAGGCGGGGGACCCGTTCAGAGTTCTCGCATTTTAAGGATGCTTGGTGGATTTCGTCCCCAGCGCCTTAGACTTAGCAGTCAAAAATGAGCATTTGCCTAAGGCCACGAAATAAGTTTCTGAGAGAAGTGCAAGGAAGCCGGATTTGAAATTTTCCCCTGGTGCAATCATTATCTCGGCTCCCGCACTGCTCCTTCTTATCACAGGCGTCCTGTCGAGTTGTTCATCTGTTAGCCAAATGCCGTAAGGATCGGGGCAGGGGGCTGAGTTCCAGAGCTGGCCATTCAAAGGAACGTCTCGCAGATTTGGTAAAGAAATATTTGAAGCTCCAGGAAAGAGCATCATCGGAGCACCGGGGCACCGCCGTCCAAGAAAACCATACAGACTCTTTGAGTAAATGCAAAGCACATGTTGTTCTTTGCCAGAAGCAGAAAAAGGGGCATATAGAATAGAATTCTTCATTGGCCAAGTGTAATTGGACACACAAGGAACGTGTGTTCAGTGCAGAAGTTCTCTCGGTGTACATAAAGCTATAAGTGATAAATCACGACCATAATCATCGTAAAAATACATTCCTCATAAATCATAAGATGCAACACTTAGTGATAATCATAGGATACTAAATAAGCAATCCACATAAATCTAACCAGGAAACTAAATTAAACAATATAAATCATAGAGATACAAGCAACATTTTAAATTCTTTACACTAGTTGACCCCTTAGGCTCAGGGGTCCCCAACCTTTGCAACTTTAAGTCTGAAGGACTTCAGCTCCCAGACTTCTCCAGCCAGCTTTGCTTTAAAGCAGGGGTCTCCAACCTTTGCAACTTTAAGTCTGAAGGACTTCAGCTCCCAGACTTCTCCAGCCAGCTTTGCTGGAGAATTCTGGGAGCTGAAGTCCTTCAGACTTAAAGTTGCAAAGGTTGGGGACCCCTGCTCTATAGCATCATTTTGAGGGTAGGAGTTGAAACAATTTATGTCCAGGAGGCGAGGGGTCTGTACATATTTTCACAGCCCTCTTTTTGACTTCTGCAGTATACAGGTCTTAAATGGAAGGCAGGTTGGTAGCCAGTGTTTTTTCTGCAGTTCTAATTATAAGGAGAGGGAGAGACATGAGAGAGAGAGAGAGAGAAAAAGAGAGAGATGAGAGAGAAAGAGATGAGACAGAGAGAGAAAAGATGAGATAGATAAGAGAGAAAAGAAAGAGAGAGATGAGAGAGAAAAGAGAAAAGTGAGACATAGATGAGAGAGAGAGAGAAATGAGAGATGAGAGAGAGAGAAGAGAAAGATGAGATGAGACATAGGAGAGATGAGAGAAAAGAGATGAGAGAAAAGAGAGAGATGAGAAAGAGAAGAGAGAAAAGAGAGATGAGAGAGAAAAAAGAGATGAGAGAGAAAGAGATGAGACAGAGAGAGAAAAGATGAGATAGATAAGAGAGAAATGAAAGAGAGAGATGAGAGAGAGAAAAGAGAAAAGAGACAGATGAGAGAGAGAGAAAAGAGAAATATGAGATAGATGAGAGAGAGAGAAGAGAGATGAGAGAGAAAAGAGATGAGAGAGAAAGAAAAGTGAGAGATAGATGAGAGAGGGAACGAAAAAAGAGAGATGAGAGAGAAAAGAGATGAGAGAGAAAAGTGAGAGAGAGATGGGAGAGAGAAAGAAAAGAGAGATGAGAGATCCTGGTGTTTTGGTTTCTGAGGGAAACGGGTCCAAATGGCTCTTTGAATTTATAAGGTTTTAGAAACAGGCGGCCAAGCTAAGTGCCTGAAGGACCCCATCCCGTCACTGGGAGTCCAGGCGCTTCAGCGGGGGGCATGCTGGATTCATATTAGTGGCCCACAAGGATTTAAAATTATGAATTAAGTGGTCCCTGAGGTCCGAAAGCTTGGTGACCCGTGTTTTAGGGAGGAGGGCTTCCCACATTCTGAAATCAAACATTTTGACGTGTGTCATTGAAAACCTGGGATGAATTACCCTCCGGCTCGCGTAATAGGGGGCGGCCAGCGGTTCATCAGGTCCCCTTAGGATGCTTTGAGAAGGGCAAGAAAATGGATAGCATCACTTATTGGCAAGGGAGGGAGGAGCAGCAATGGCTGGAGAGCTGCTTGGCTGTTCCCCAGGGGCTTCCTGGCAGACCAGACTGAGCCCAAATGCCAGTGCTTAGACCTGCGTAAATGTGAGTCGACAAGTGAGGCTACACAGGTCAGTTGACAGCCAATGCATCTGGGGTTTATCAAGACTGACCTTCTGTTTTCGTGAGGAACAACCGGCTGGCAGGCAAGAAGATGGCATGGTCCGTGCCCGCGAAGCTCCCCGCTGGAGTTTGTAAACACAATCAGTGCAAGATAGCGCGTGAAAAATGCCTGGCGTGATCTCACTCGGCCTGATACAGACCGGGCAATTTGTCTAACGTGTTCATCATGTGGAGAAGGAGGAGAAGAAGAAAAAAATCAAAAGTACCCAAAAAAGAAATACACAACATTTACTCAAAGTTTTTTTTTTAAAGGGAAAGCGAATTGAAACTTCAGGGTATTTTTTCCCCCCCTACTAGGAATTGTTCCAGAAGAAATGAATTAAAAATATCATTGCAGGAGATGATCAGGCTGAAGGTGAGGGAGGGGTCAAGCGTGTCATCAGTCTCGAGTCCCTTTGTGCCCACACGAGATCTAAGCCCAGCCCACCTTGAATTCCATGGACTCTTATCTACTGCTAATTTGTTTTTAATTGCCTGGGTTTCTTGAATTTTCCCTGTTTGACAATCATGGTTTAATAAGATACATGCTTTTTCTGTTTTATTATTATTATATAAAATACAAAGTAAAAGGAAAAGAGAATAGGAAACTAAGGGAAGGGAAGAGTACGGGGAAAAGGCGGTGTGAAATACAAGAGGGAAGAGAAAAAGAAAGAAAAGGAGGAATTAATTTCCAACTCTTCCTAGCAGAGTACAAGATAAACACACTCCAGCCTCAAGTTTTTGCTTTTCCACATTTAATACATAACTAGCCATTTCTATAACACCCAATCTTTTTAATCGACAAAACCAAGATCAAAGTTTTCTTTTTTCTTTCTTCTTCAGAAGCACAAGTTCCAGAAGTGATGTCCAAATAAGAACATATTTTCCTCTTTAAATAAAGTAATCAATGTAACCCTTCCTACTTTATCTGCCTTGCTATGGAAATAGTATATTTGTACCTAGTGATCTTTGGGAGCTGTCGCCATTTTTATTTACAAAATTTATTGCATTCTTTTACATTCTTTGGCCTTACTGAAGAAAAAATATATATCTTCAGTAAGATCTATGCTTTTTCTGACTGCAAGGATAGTTTTGGCTCAGCACTGAAAAAGAGACAGTTTACCAAGACTGGGAAACTGGAATTTTGGGGAATATATAGCAATGGCAAAATTAACAGAATTCATCCCATCTATTATTCCTTGTCTGACCTTTAGATGCTTTGGAAAATAACTTGACCCCCTTCCTCCTCTCTGTGGCAGCCCCTCAAATATTGGAAGATGCTCTCCTGTCTCCCCTGGTCCTTCTCTTCATTAGACTAGCCATGCCCAGTTCCTGCAACCGTCCATCGTATGTGTTATCCTCCAGTCCCCTCATCATCCTGGTTGCTCTTCTCTGCACTCTTTCTAGAGTCTCCATATCCTTTACAGATTAACAGAGTTGGAAGGGACCTTGTGGGTCATCTAGTCCAACACACACATCCGCCCAAGCTGGAGACCTTCCACCATTTCTGACAGATGACAGTCCAGTCTCTTCTTGAAAGCCTCCAGTGATGAAGCTCCCATGAAGCTTCTGAACGTTCCGTGGGTTGCTTGCTCTCACAGTCAGAAAATTCCCCCTTATTTCCAGGTTGAATCTCTCCTTGTTCAGTTTCCATCCATTGTTCCTTGTCTGGCCTTCAGGTGCCTTGGAAAATAGCTTGACCCCCTTCCTCCCCTCTGGGGCAGCCTCTCAAATATTGGAAGACTGCTATCCTGTCTCCCCTGGTCCTTCTCTTCACTAGACCAGCCATGCCCAGTTCCTATAACCGTTCTTCGTATGTTTTGAACTCAAAGGGATTCTCGTTTTTATTCAGGTCACGATGACTCAGACATGGAGATCCATGAGGACGAAGGATCGGACAGCGACCTGGAAGACCGGCAGCTGATCAAGCAACACACAGCCATGGAGATGCTGATGCACGGTGGGTCCATCTGCTCCTCTGTCTTCTTCCCAAACGGCTTTCAAAAAATGGTTTCGTACAGATAAAGCGATGTCAGCGTAAAAACAAAAAAGGTTCTCAGATTTAAAATGCTAAAGAGTGCCTTCTTCCAGAGCGGATTTTAGACTTTACAGGGATTAAAAAGGTGTGCTTTGCTGTCAGCCCTTTGAGAACGAGCCAGGAAAGCAAACTCCACAAGAAATACGATAAAAGTCTTTATTTATTATTACATAGGCTACAGTGACTGTATTTTGGAAAGCTTGACAGTTTCTTGTTCAGTAGAACAGAATATTTGCAGCTCAAGGTGGGGCCCTTGGTGCTCTCTGAGCTGGGTTGTTTTCTTGAGGATGCTTCATTACCCAGTGTTCATTACATCAGTGTTAGAAAGCTATGGGGGTTTTTCCTCTCTGTTAATATACAAGTTTGGTGTGCTCCCTTCCTGCATGGATGATGTTACCTAGTTGAGTAATGACAGGTCTGCAAATAAACAACCAAGCTCAGAGAATACCAAGGGCCCCACAGTTTCTTTTCCTCTTAAGTCAAACCGAGCTTCTTTCTCACCCCAGAGCTGGTGTGTGTGTGTGTGTGTGTGTGTGTGAGTGTGAGTGTGTGTGTGTGTGTGGCATTCTTTCACATGCTCCCCCCACCGAGAACTGTTCAGGAATAAAACACCAACTCACTGTTTCCTTGTGGAAGGACCCACAACCTCAAATGCTAACTGTGAAAGCTTTTGAAAGTAGATGACCAACAGCCTTAGACCAAGTCAGTTTCCTTTGGTTTAAGCCCCCTGCATGCGCCCGCCCCCCTGCATACACGTGTGTGCCCCTCCACGCCCCATTTTGGGCCTGGACTGCCTCCTGCACCAACCTGGAAGCCAAAACTTCAAGGTGCTGACAACCATCTTTAAATCGCTCCATGGCTCGGGGCCTAGCTATATACGAGACCGCCTCCTGCCCCATACATCCCTTCGTCCGATCCGCTCCCACAGAGAGGGCCTTCTCCGGGTACCGTCGACCGGGCAATGCCGGTTGGCGACGCCCAGGGGAAGGGCCTTCTCTGTGGCGGGCCCAGCCCTCTGGAACGACCTACCCCCCGACCTACGCACCACCACCGACCTTCGCCTCTTCCGCCAGCGTCTCAAGACGTATTTATTCCAACAAGCCGGCCTAGCATAACCCCCTGCTTCTGACTTTTATCAAAATAAATTTTAATTCTCAGGGTTTTAAAAGGGTTTTTAGCACGGGATTTAATTTAATAGTTTTTTAACAATGTATTTTGTAATTTTGTATGGTTTTTAATATTGCCTGTGCGCCACCCGGGGTCCTTACAAGGAGAAGGGCAGGGTATAAATCTAATAAAATAAATAAATAAATAATTTTTTTAAAAAAACGAGGCACAGGGGCGCTGTGCGAGGCCCCAAAATGCAATGCAAGCGCCCCACAGTGCATGAGCCCCACCCAACCCCTATGGATGCGCGGCAGAGACCCCAAGACCCCAAGGCCGGAGGGAGGCACACGCACATGCGTGGCGCAGCTGAGCTGGGGCAACGGTTGGCATGCCCGCAGAGAGGGCTCTGCATGCCACCTGTGGCGCCAGTGCCATTGGTTCGCCATCAGCGATCTATGTCCTTTGAGTTTATTTATCGATGGTTGTCTTAATATTTTTGTTACACTTCCTGACAAATGTTGTGTGTTTCAGGGAGGCCGAGCAAGCGGCTTGTGGGGACCATGCACGGGGGAGACACGGAGGACGAGGTAAGTCGTGGCTGTGGCTGAAACCTCACGATGACGTTGAAACATGCGTTCACATGCACTTTTGTTTTTTGCAAATTAGAAGCAATGGGTATTTTAACGGTTTCCCTGCGTGAAGGAAAGCATGAAAAGGCTTCCGCTCATTTCCCGCCAGTGCGGTTTTGCATTTATTTATCCTTAAACCAAAACCCATTTCCTCTGCGCATAGTTACACCGGGTTTTAAGTAACCATTATTTACTGAACTTTTGAATGTTGGCTTTTAAGTGTCTCTTATTTAAAATTTATATACCGTATTTTTCGGACTATAAGATGCACCTTCCCCCCCCCCCCTAAAAGAGGGGGGAAATTTGGGTGGGTCTTATACAGTAATCCCTCGTTTTTCACGGCTTCATGTTCCGCGGCTTCAGTGCGTCGCGGGTTTTTCAAAAATACAGAATAGAAAAAAAATGCGCCCCCTAGTGCTTGCTTTAAGCGATGTCCACCAACTCAAGTTTCCGGTATAGATATACAGAATCCTACTTCGCGGTTTTTCAGTTTCCGCGGAAGGTTCCGGTCCCCATTAACCGCGAAAAACGAGGGATTACTGTGTACTAAATGTAGCCCCACCTGCCCACCCACCGTCCCTCACCCTTTGGCCTCTGCCTCCCAGCAACTTACCTCCTTGCAGCAAACGAGGAAAATGGGGCTTGCCGAGGCTGCAATAGGCTATAGTAATCCCTGCAGCCTGAAACAGCTGATGATCGGGAGGCGAGCTTAAACTGAAAGTGAAACTTGCTTTTTGCTCCACAAGGCAAATTGCTGGGAGGCAGAATTTTTTTCCTTGTGCTAATCAGGCTGTTTGCTGCAAGGAGGTAAATCAATAACTCTAAAGGCCTATAGAATGTTCAAATGATTAGACTTATTTTTTAAAGGCTGCTTTATTCTTGTTCTAAACAGCTTAGCAAAATGAAGAAGCTTTTTAAAATAAATGCAACAGTGTATATTGTCTGTGCTGTTTGCTGTTTGTTGCAAGGAGGCAAATTGCTAGGAGGCAGAAGCAGGTGCGTCTTATACTTCGGTGCGTCTTATACTCTGAAAAGTATGGTGCTTGTTTTTATGTTTGACTGTTTTATTTGTACATTCACCGAGTCCCTCTCTAAGGCAGATGGGTGGTTTCTAAATTTGATTCATTAATTACGTAAATTAGGCAAGGTTGAACCTTCTTATTGAAAACAGAGGTTGGGGAGGGTAAGGTAGGATTGTGAATAATCTAAAGATAGTATGTTCCACTATAAATCTTACGATTTCTGTAGCTGATGCTTCTCTCTGATTTTTTCCATCTGTATAGCACAGGTAGTCCTCGACTTAACAACGGTTTGTTTAGTGACCATTCAAAGTTACAACGGCACTGAAAACGGTGACCGTTTTTCACAGCTACGGCTTTTGCAGATGCTTGGCACCTGGTTCATATTTATGACGGCTACAGCGTCCCGGGGTCACGCGCGCTCCCTTTTGCGACCGTCTGACAAGCGAAGTCCATGGGGGTAGCCAGATTCACTTAACAATCGGGCTACTACTCTAACGATGGCAGCGATCCACTTAACAACCGTGGCAAGAAAGGTTGTGAAATGGGGCGACGCTCCCTGGAAGAAAAAATGTCTGGCTTAACAACCGAAAGGTTGGGGCTCGGTTGTGGTCGTAAGTCGAGGGCTACCTGTCTATTCAAAATAAATGTGCGTTCTGCATACTAACACTCACTGAAAAAATGTCTCACTTAACAACCTCAGGCCGCCCCTGAGGTCAAACGCAACCCTGATGCGGCCCTCAATGAAATCGAGTCTGACCCGCGTGCCCTGAAGCTTGGTCCCATCTTGCTTGAGCCAATCATTCTGCTAAGCTGTCTCCTCCAGCCTCGTTTGGATTTGAACTCTCTTTTCTATTTGCTGCCTTTCACACTCACACGTTTTTTTTTAACCCTCTCTGGTGTCCTTCCTCTTAATTTCTTCCTACCTCCGTCTTGCGTGGCCTCGCGTGCCAAAGATCGGGGCAGCCCAAGCCCGAACCAAAAAGCGCAAAGCTTCCCGAGCCAAGGCGAAGGTGCGTTGTCTCTCCGGCCTGCCAATCACCCTGTTGGCTCCTCCTCCTCCTCCTCCTCCTCCTCCTCCTCCCTTGCCCACAATACCCCTTGCCTCTCTTCTCTGCTCTCGGGGTCCTGGCTCCCCATCAGAAGCCCTTGGCGGTGGGAGGACAGGGATGAAGGTAAGACGCGAGAGCTGACATGTCGTCGGCCAGGGATGGGGGCCACCCACAGCAGCTTCTCCCCGGCCTCAGGTTGTGACTGGAGACCACCAGCGAGGGAGGTGGTAGTGGTGGTGGTGGGTTTGGATCGAATGCAGCGTCTTTCAACCTCAGCAAACTTGCAAGATGGGTGGACTTCAACTCCCAGAATTCCATTGCTGGTAGATCTATTGATCTAATGCTATTGCTATTAAAGGGTCTGAATCTTGGTGAGCTGAAGATGGGTGGACCTCAACTCCCAGAATTCTGGGAGTTGAAGTCCACCCATCTTCAGCTCACCAAGATTCAGACACTTTGATCTAATAGCAATTGCAATTAGACTTATATACCGCTTTACGGTTCTTTGCAGCCCTCTCTAAGCAGTTTACAGAGTCAGCCTTATTGCCCCCAACAATCTGGGTCTTCATTTTACCCACCTCGGAAGGATGGAAGGATGAGTTAAACTTGAGCCGGTCAGGATCGAACTGCTGGCAATGGTCAGTTAGCCTGCAATGCTGCATTCTAACCACCGTGCACCATGGGAAAGAAGGAAGGAAGGGAGGGAGGAGGGGAGGGAAAAATGAAGAGCAATAGCACTTAGACATATACCACTTGACAGTGCTTTTAATGCTCTCTCTAAGCGGTTTACAGAGTCAGCCTCTTGCCCCCCAACAATCTGGGTCCTAATTTTACCCACCTCGGAAGGATGGAAGGCTGAGTCAACCTTCAGCCTGGGGAGATTTGAACTGCCAAATTGCAGCCAGCCAGCAAGCATCAGAAATAGCCTGCAGTGCTGCCCTCTAACCACTGTGCCACTTGGGCTCATGGAAGGAAGTCATCCCAGAACTAAGAAACAAGTACTTTCTCGGGAGTACGTTTGCCAAACCATATTTAACCCTAATTTTCTGAAACCCACTAGAGCAGGGGTGTCTAAACTCAAGGCCCCACAGGCCAAATCCGGCCCGCAGAATGCTTAGATCTGGCCCGCGGGGCCGCCTTGGGAACAGTGAAGGACCCTCCTGCGGTGCCTCTGCCAGCGAAAATGGAGCCATTTTCGGCTGCGCCAGCCTCGGACAATCTTCTGCCAGTGAAAACGGAGCTCGGGAGAGCCACGTGTGACCCTCCCAAGCTCCGTTTTTGCTGGCAGAGTGATCATGCCACCCCAGATGCCCCTGACATGAGTGACGTCGAGCTGGCCACTCCCAACGCGGCCCCCGGAGGTCAAGCACAGCCCTGATGCGGCCCTCAATGAAATCGAGTTTGACACCCTTGCACTAGAGCAGTGTTTCTCAACCGTGGCGACTTTTAAGTCCTGTGGACTTTAACTCTCAGAATTCCCCAGCCAGCTATGCTGGCTGGGGGATTCTGGGAGTTGAAGTCCACAGGACTTAAAGTCGCCAAGGTTGAGAAACACTGCATTAGAGGATGTGAAAATCAGGAAGTGTAATATTCCTGTTTCTGGGTTTTTTTTTAAAATGGAAAGGCAAATTTGGCAGTATAAATCTGTTTCTTTCCCATCAAAAATTTCCTTTTTTCCTTGTACTTCCCTGTCGAAGTGCATCTTCGAGCAAAAGTTTTCAGAGGAGGCAGGTTGCCTTAGAGGGGGCAACGACCCTCCTCCAGGCCTCCCTGTGTCCCTCTCACACATGTCCACAAAGTGCTACGTTCCTTAAAATTACAGCTTTTATTCCCAATGAACTAAAGCGGCCATAGATGATTGAACTGGGTAGCAACTGTGTCTATTCCCTCTTACGGATAAATACTATCTATATGAATTCTTCAAGACCAGGGTGTGTTAAAACATCCGATAACCCGTGCATACTTTTTCCTACAGGAAGACTCGGAGGAAAGTGAAATAGATCTGGATGACGACGACGATGACGATGATGATGATTTGGAAGATGACAGCATGGACATCTCCCCCACCAAGGCCAATCGGAGGGTCAGGAAGCCGGAGCCACTGGAGGAGAGCGATAACGATTTCTGAGGAACCTCAACCGGGATGACGAATGACAACTTGCGTGTTGATGAGGCCATGTTGAGGCAGGGCAAGCTGTCCAAGAGAGGGATGATCCATGCATCTATGTTTGAGGCCTCAAGGCTATTATCGCTTCATGGATTTCACAAGCTTTAAAAAAAATTGAGGATACCAAATTACACCCAGCATCAAAAGCCATGCTGAAGGTCAAAGAACTTCACATCTTTAAGTTAACACTTTAGCAACAAAATCTTGGACAGTGTTAGGATGTGATTCTCAATTATTTCAAAGAGCAGTTTAGGATGAGTTAATAGCCCAAGTTTGTATCTACTTTACAGATTGAGGTTGAGCCCTAAAGAAGCCAACCGTCCCTGACAGATAAAAATAATAATAGTTATTATTTTTTTGGTCAAAGATCAAGGCAAAATTGTCCGTTGAGCAAAGTGGAGAAAACTCCCTCTGAGGAGGAGAAGCTGATGGGTTTTGAGCTTCTCCAGTCGTTTGAACTCCCATTTGTCCTTGAAGCTAATTGATACATCCAATCCCAAGTTGGTCCATTGAGGAAACTCTCATCAGAGGGAGGAGGGAAAAATAGCTCTAGGAAAAACGAGAGTTTATTTTAACCGAATGAATCATATACAGCTCTAATCCCATCCCTGGTCCGTCTGTAGAAGCAGCTCTCTTCAGATTGATGGAAGCATTTGATAGACCAGGGGTCTGCAAAGTTGGCTCTTTTAAGACTGGTGGACTTCAACTCCCAGCATAGCTGGCTGGGGAATTCTGGGAGTTGAAGTCCACCAGTCTTAAAAGAGCCAACTTTGTAGACCCTTGTGATAGACCGTTTTGCTCAAGCCAGGAAGTGTGAAGTTCTGTCCTGACATCTGCCTTGATTCACAACTCTAGATTCCCAATAGCCACCTTCTTTCCTTCTGATTTTTGACTGTAGCATTCCTGCATTTTGCCAGTAAATGCTCTTCACCTCCTCTCCCTTGTCTTTACTCTGGTATCTTTGCCCCCAGTTGAGAAAGTCAAGAAAGCGTACTGTATTTTTCATGCTGTATGATGCACCAAAATTTTGAAGAGGTAATTTTTTTTTAAAAAAGTATTTGCACTCTGCAGGCCTCCCAAACCCTCTACACACCTCGTTTTATGTGAACAACGAGACATGCAGAGAGTTTGAGAGGCCTGCAAAGTGCTCCTGGAGGCTGGGGGGGGGCTGGCAAAAATGAGCAAAAAACGGCCAATTTTTCACAAAAACGGCCCCATTTTTTGCAAACAAAACAGGGCATACATGGGCTTTGGGGGGCTTGTAGAGTGCTCCTGGAGGCTGGGGGGGGGCAAAAACGATAAAAATAAATATAAGATGCACCCAGATTTTCACCCTCTTGTTTGAGGGGAGAAGGTGCATCTTATACTCCGAAAAATACCGTAATTCCAAAATCAATCTACCGGCCTCTCTCAAATCGCCTTTGGTCAAGCTGTTTCATCCAAGCATCAAGAGCAAAAAAATCAAGGATGCTCATGATTGGTTGAGAGTGAGTCGGGCTTCTCTTTGATCTCAGTTTCATGGCCGCGTCTCCCCTTCAGGTCAATCAAGGACATCCATCCTTTCACCACGCCCTTCTGTCAATGGGCACAGGGAAGGCATCCATCCTCCAGCCACACGTTTCCTCCAATTTAGTCCCAACCGTTCTTTATATCTCCACCACGCAGCTCGGGGTGTTTGCTCGGATGGCCTCGGAAATCACCTTCGCTCCCGACTCGCCGATTTTATTTCCCAGTAAGCTGTGGAAGAAACAGAAAAAAACCTTATACAGGGCCACTTCAACACAAAGGCATCGCTCAGCGTCAGATTGACCAGCTACCCAATTGCATCAGGTTGGAAGGAGGTGTGGGTTGTACCTTCAGCGCTTGTATTTTTCGGAGTATTAAGATGCACCTTTTTCCCTCAAAAAAGAGGCTGAAAATCTGGGTGCGTCTTATACACTGAATACAGCATTAATTTTTTTGCCTCCTGAAACCCCGCCCCCTTTATGAAAATGGCCGTGCATAGCCTTTAGGGGGCTTTCAGAGAGCTTCTGGGGGCTGGGAAGGGCAGAAATGAGCAAAAAATGGTCCATTTTTGGGCCCCCCCATCCCCTAGGAACACACTATAAGCTTCCTAATGCCCTTTTTTTGACAAAAAACGGGCTCATTTTCATGAACAATTGGCAGGTTTTTGCTCATTTTTGTCCAGAAAATAGCCAAAAACCAGGCCATTTTTCGTCTGTTTTTCAGCCATTTTTGGGCCATTTTTCGTGTCAAAAACAGCCTGAAGGACTGCCCAATAAAGCTGCCTGAAAACGGCTAAAAAACAGGCATGCACACGCCGGCCAGCTGATCTTCAGGCTTCCGGTGCTCCAACGCGCACGAAGACCAGCTGGCTGGCGCACACATGCATATCAGCCAGTTGGTTTTTGGGTTTCTGGCATGTGCATGCACACACTTGCATGTGCATTCCAGTTTGGGCACTCAGCGTCGAAAAGGTTCGCCATCCCTGTTATAGGTAAGCATGCCAGCTAAGGCCCACCTGTATGGCTTTAACGATTATGCTGGTGAGTCTAAAAAAACGGAGCTCCATATGAACTTCAACTTCACCATAAGCATGGCAGTAGGAACTTCTGGAGCGTCTAGACCAGTGGTTCTCACCCTTCCCAATGCCGCGACCCTTTAATACAGTTCCTCATGCTGTGGTGACCCCCAGCCATAAAATTGGTGTCTCGGTTCCTAAGACCATCGAAAATATGTGTTTTCTGATGGTCTTAGGCGACCCCTGTGAAAAGCTCGTTCGACCCCCAAAGGGGTCGTGACCCACAGGTTGAGAACCGCTGTTCTAGACCAACCTCTCCAGTAGGCAGAGGGAAAGGCTGTTCTAGTTCATCAAAGGTACTTACTTGATGTAAGTGAGATTGTGTCTTCCCGTCAATGCCGTGGCAATGCAGATCGCCCCATCCATGCCCAAGGAGTTCTCCTGGAGGCTGAAGGAGAACAGGGAAACATCTGATATATATATATATATAGGAAGTTCTAACATGGTTTGGGACTTGCACAGCATGCAGAGCGAACCCATGTCTTGCTATTTTGTATTGGTCTGATCTGACACGTACCTCGTATCTCCTCCAGCTTTATTTTCTAAGAAAGACCCTGAGGAACACCAAACCAATACTAAGAATCGATCAAGACTTTCGCCTGAAGGAAAGTCATAGGCAGTTCTAACGCCGTACTTGAAAAATTCACCAATGCAACAGTCCTGTTTTGCATTTCCTTGAGCTTAAAGGTGTTTCTTTCAGCTTAAGGCATTTCCTTCAGCTTAGGACATTTCAAGGCAGCCAGTTGGTTTAGGAACAAAGATAGGACACTCTTGAAATATGGATAAGTCTTGTACTTTACAAATGTAACAACTTCCTGATGATAGGTACCATATTGGTTAGAGTAGGCTCTATCTGCTGGATAATAAATGCAAAACCATTTCAGTCTGACCCAAGCAGATATAGGTAAAGGTAAAAGTTCCCCTCGCGCATATGTGCTAGTCGTTCCCAACTCTAGGGGGTGATTTCAAAGCCGAAGAGCCAGCGCTGTCCGAAGACATCTCCATGGTCATGTGGTTGGCATGACTAAATGCCAAAGGCGCATTGAGTGCTGTTACCTTCCCACCAAAGGTGGTTCCTATTTTCCTACTTGCATTTTTACGTGCTTTCACGTATACACACATATATACATATACATATATATACATACATACTTGTGTCACAACATCCTGGTAAGCCCCAATTAAGGGAGGAAGCATACTGCTTTTCTGTCTTTCGGCTCATCACAAGAGACCATGCAGACAGAAAGCTATTTGTTTCGTTGCCTTTGTTTACATTTGTGTTGTGTTTGTGCTGATAAATAAATAAACAAGGGAGACTAGTATAGCTATTTAGCTTTCATCAGCTAGCCATACCCTTACTGGGATTTGAACCAGGGAGGTATTACATGTAAGGCAGATGTAATTGCCACTAGACCACTCCTGATCAGCTGAGCCAGGGGAATGAGTATGCATACTTATGAATATATATACATACACACACACACATACTCAGACAGTGTTAGTAGAAGCTAATGAAAGTTAGGTGGATAATATATTTTAAGTTCCAGAAATTGCAATGCCTGTCTCTTCCTTTATAGCTACACCTGGAACTCATATTTTTAGGATACATACCCTAAACATTAGTAGCTGAAACTTGCCATCAAAGTAGGAAACCAATTCTTCAAGATACAGAAGCGTTTGCTTTCATTTTCAGCCATAGCATACAGCAAGAGTGCCTAACCTTGGCAACGTGAAGACTTGTGGACTTCCTCACCCAGAATTCCCCAGCCAGGCATGCTGGCTGGGGAATTCTGGGAGTTGAAGCTCACAAGTCATCAGTCTTAAAAGTTCTGGGATTCCAGAAGTTGAAATCCCTAAGTCTTTAAAGTTGCCAAAGGTTATTTATTTATTTTATTTATTTTATTACATTTATATCCCGCCCTTCTCCACAGAGGACCCAGGGCGGCGCACAGGAGATTTAAAAATATATACAAAATGAATAAATAATTTAAAATATATATTAAATAATCCCAAGGACAACCCTCGCCTATCTATAGTAAGAATTCTTCACAAGCAGCCTTTCCCACATGCGCTACTTACTTCAACCTGCGGAGGGTGCTGTTAACTTTCAAGGAGTGGGCCATGGCCTTGGCTCCCATCAAACCAATGGAGTTCCCCCTAAGGCTGAAATCGGAAGTAAGGAAGAATCGTGAGGAGGAGGAGGAGGCTACAGCTCGATGGAGCAGTTCACCCATCTCATTTCTCATTATTTCTCAATTAACAAAGTTGGAAGGGACCTTGCAGGTCATCTAGTCCAACCCCCTGCCCAAGCAGGAGACACGACATCTGCCTCTACCTAGGATCGAACTCACAACCTCCTGCTTGTGAGGCAAGAGCTCCACCTCTAGGCCACAGCAGCAGATCTCTGAGATAGAAAGAGACTGAGAGACCACATCCCCATAATCCAGGCAGGGAAGGATCCCCTTATCCAATATTCCCAGGTGGTATCCAAGAAACACCATTAACTATCTATGGATGAATGAATGAATAAATGAATGGCTGGATGGATGGATCTCGTGAGAAGTTAGGACAGCTGAAATCTAAATAGGTTTCAGAGTTTATCTAAATAGGTTGCAGAGAAGAGCAACCAAGATGATTAGGGGACTGGAGACTAAGACATGAAGAACGGCTGCAGGAGCTGGGTATGTCCAGTTTGATGAAGAGAAGGACCAGGGGAGACATGATAGCAGTGTTCCGATATCTCAGAGGGTGCCACAAAGAAGAGGGAGCCAAACTATTCTCCAAGGCACCTGGGGGCAGGACAAGAAGCAACGGGTGGAAACTAATCAAGGAGAGAAGCAACTTAGAACTAAGGAGAAATTTCCTGACAGTAAGAACAATTAACCTCTGGAACAGTTTGCCTCCAGAAGGAATGCTCCAACACTGGAAGTCTTTAAAAAGATGTTAGATAGCCATTTGTCTGAAATGGTATAAGGTTCCTGCCCACGCAGGGGGTTGGACTAGAAGACCTACAAGGTCCCTTCCAACTCTGCTATTGTATTGTATTGTATTGTATTGATTTTCGAGAGGGCTCTAAGACTGAACTCTTGAATTGGGCAAGGCTGGCAGAGGCTCTAGTGGTGTGCCTCAGCAATTTTAAGATACGTGGACTTCAGCTCCCAGGATTCCTCACCCACCTTAAAAGTTGCTGAGGTTGGGAAACCTGGTTCGCTCTTAAAGGCACTTCCGAAGGATGCTTAACCATCTCAGCGATTCCCAGTGGGGATAATGGGAACTGCAATCCATCAAACCGGATGAGTGGCAGATGGGTGAAGCTGGACTCAGCCAACCTTTTAGGATTGTGATGACGAACCTATGGCACAGGTGCAGAGCCCTTTGTGGGCATGCGCGCCATTGCCAATTGCTCTTCTGGTTCCTGGTGCGCAAATGCGCGCTGGCCAGTTGGTCTTTGAGGGTGCTGGAGCTCCAGAAAACAGCCTTTAAAAAATGCCAATTTCTGGGCCCTTTTCCAGCCAAAAATAACCTGGAAAAATGGTCATAAAACAGGCATGCGCACCAGCCAGCTGGTCTTTGGGTTTCCAGTGCTCCAGCGCATGCCCATGCACATGGGTACTCGGTGCCGAAAAGGTTCACCATCACTGTGTTAGGGTGTGAGATTCATGAGTGGAATCTCCCATTCTCACTCTGCCCCTTCTTGAAATCAAGCAGATTTTTAGATCAAGCTGGTTACTACACCTCAAAGAGCACTGTTAGCAACTCTGGATTCAGAACCAGTGTTACAACTCTGGGCCCGTAACCAGAGTTTAGAAATAAATGCGGAAGTGTAATTCACCGGACAGTAAAGAGATAGGTTGCTTTAACCACAAACAAACTCTAAAACAGTGATAGTAAGAAAATAAATAGTCTTTACTTTGTAGCAACTAAAATACTTCTTCCGACCAGTGAGACTAACTTCTCAAAACAATAACAGTCCTTCACCAAACACAGAGTTATCTTACAGTGATGCAAAACAAATACTTCTTCAGTCTTCTTCAGTCTTCAGCTCCTCAGCACAGGAATCAAAGGGAATCGAAAAGGGGATGAACTGTGATTCTGAGCTTGCTTATATGGTAGAGCTGAGAAGCACAGCCAATTAGAATTTAACACAGTTCTTAAAGCTACATAACTCCTTAAGAACAGAGGCTCATATATATTGTCAACCCAACATAAGGCTGAATATCCTAACAAGCACAAATAAAAAAGATGGAAACTTCATGTTCAACATCTTCATCATTGGCTAGAACAAGAGTTGCCTGGAGATTCAAAGGCAGTTTGGGGATGTTTAGAGCACTGGTTTGGCTAGAAATAAAGACCCCCATGGAAAAAAAATAGGGGTTTCTCCCAGAGGACAGGGATATCAACTGTGAATGTTGGCATTCAAACAACTCTCCCATCTTTTGCACTGCCCCCTGGGACCGACATGCACACCGAAGGTCACGCTGGTCGGAAATATCCCCTGCCATGAACGTTTTTAATCTTTTAAAATTGAAATTACCGTATTTTTCAGAGGATAAGACGCACCTTAGTTTTTTGGGGAGGAAATTAAGAAGAAACATTCTACCTCTGCCTACCAGTATCCATGGTATTCAGCTGACACATAGTTAAAAGATCAGCCAACAAATAGGCAGAGCAACTGAGTCAGCCAGTGGGGGCTACTTGGACTCTGAAATTGGTTGTGCGAGCAACAGGGAGACAGGGAGGAGCCTGGCTTAGCCGAGAACTGAAAGTGAAACTGCTTGTGTTTTGCTTGCATTGACTGCTACCTTGGAAAACCTGCTTTTGGTAATGTATTGTATATTATTATGATTTTGAATCCGGCTGAATCAGCTACTTGTGTCTGCTTTCTGACTGCGATTGCTGCTGCAAACTCTGACCAGCCAGGTCAGCTTCAGCACTGATTGCAGCCCGGTTCAGCATGAGCAGCTGATTGGCGGGTGGATCGGACTGCCGGAATACCCTCCAATCAGCTGTTCCCGGCTGCAGGGATGGCCACAGAGCATCACCGCTCCGAGTCCCCTTGGGGAGAGGATGCGGTATACAAATAAAATTTGATTTGATTTGATTTGATCGCTGCCTCCGTGCCTCCCGTTGTTGGTCCCTGGTGGGGGTGGGTGGGGCTACATTCAGCATCCAAATTTTCACCCTCGTTTTGGGGGAGAAGGGAAAGACGCGTCTCATACTCCCAAAAATACGGTAATAATTTCCCCCTTTCTAGTTCCTGCGTTGTTCACGCGAGACGAGATCCCTTCTGGTGGGAAATAAGAGGAGGTTACTTACTCCAAGATGGCAAGGTTCTTGTTAACGACCAATGCTTCGGCCAAGGCTGTGGCTCCACTCACCCCGACTGCCGCCACCTGCAGGCTGCAAACAAATCAGGGACTTTTAAGAGGTCTCCAACTATGCCAGCCTGCCATTTGGCTTCTATTTGACTAGAAGACCTCCAAGGTCCCTTCCAACTCTGTTATTCTACTGTTCTGTTCTGTTCCGTTCTGTTCTATTATTCTGTTCTGTCCTGTTCTGTCCTATTCTATTCTATTCTATTCTTGTTTTGTTCTATTCTATTCTATTCTTCTGTTCTGTTCTTCTGTTTTGTTCTTTTCTATTCTATTCTATTATTCTCTTCTCTTCTCTGGGTGGAAACTAATCAAGGAGAGAAGCAACTTGGAACTAAGGAGAAATTTCCTGACAGTTAGAACAATTAACCTCTGGAACAGCTTGCCTCCAGAAGTTGTGAATGCCCCAACCCTGGAAGTCTTTAAGAAGATGTTAGGTAGCCATTTGTCTGAAATGGTATAAGGTTCCTGCCCACACAGGGGGTTGGACTAGAAGACCTCCAAGGTCCCTTCCAACTCTGCTATTGTATTGTATTGTATCTTCTCTTCAATTCTCTTCTCTTCAATTCAATTCTCTTCAATTCTATTCTATTCTATTCTTCTGTTCTATTCTATTTTCTGGGATTTGATGACCTCAAGTTTAGAGAAGGAATCTAATTGTAGTTCATTAAACTCTTCTGATGTTGGAAATAACAAAATAACAGATAAATCATCAGCCAGTTCGGATCCAAACCATGAAACAGATTCCTTGTCCCAACAAAACCCTTTTTTATTAAGTTACTGTGAATTCTGCTCCTTCACATCCAGCAAAGTCTTTCAAGGGAGGATTTAAAGTCACAGACCTTATCTGCCTTGCAGAGCTGCCAGGCTGACATCTGCAGAACTTGGCCAGGAGTCTCGGAGAATCACAAACCAATTAAGCGAATGGATTGTCTCCTGCAAACTCCACTCCCCTTTCGCTCCTCTTTTATTTCCTGTGGGAGGGGCCCTTCATCATCCACCTGTGGCCTTTCTCCCAAGCCGACCCCTGTTCTTTAGCGGTTCCCTTTGTCGGGCCACTCTGTGCATGCGCACACTGAGAACAGGCTCCAGCTGTTCTTCTGCCCTATTGATCGACTCCAAAGGCAGCTGATAACTGTCAGATGGCCCCGGCCCCCGCTCTGCCTCCGACACAGAGCCCTCATCAGAGCCTTCCCCAGACTCCAGGACTGGCCCATGTTCCTCCCCAACCCTCCTCACTCTCTGAATCTGCCACCAGCTCCGCTGGCCACTGGCAGGCCACAACACAGCCATTAAACATACAAATAGTCCTTGAATTAAGATCACAATTGAGCCCAAAGGGTGGGCCAACAGGAGATGATCTCATCCACCCAATGCTTCAGCCCACCTCTCTTTTAACTGATGTGCATCTAGGTAGCCAAGAAACTTACTAGAGAGCTTCCAGCGTTGAGTTCACCCTTAGGGCAGAGGCCAAAGCAGCCGTTCCTTCATCCCCAATGGCATTTTCTTGCAAACTGAGAGGGAACAAAGGCAAAAGATTTATTGGAACGTAATTACCAATACCAGCAATGTTAAATGAAGGGTGCTCAGAGGCTGAAATACACCATGCATTATTAATTGGAGAGAGTGGAAAGGAGAAAGGTAGAGACAAGGAGGAAGAGAGGGGATAGGAGAGAGAGAAACAGAAGGGAGAAGAGAAGTAGGAGAGAAAGAAGGAGTGGAAAGAGGAGAGGAGAGAGGAAGGGGAAGTAGAGAAGAGAGGGATGGCAGAAGGGAGAAAGGAGGCAGGGAGGAAGAAGAGAAGGGATAGGAGAGAGGGAAATAGAAGGGAGATGAGAAGTAGGAGAGAAAGAAGGAGTGGAAAGAGGAGAGTGGGGTAGAAGAGAGGAAGGGGAAGTAGAGAAGAGAAAGATGGCAGAGGGAAGAAAGAAGGTACGGAGGAGGAGAGAGGGAGAGGAGATAGGCCGGCGATGAAATCGGGTATAATATGGTGTATGGAAAGCAGAAGAGCAAATGATAGCTGTTGTGAGTTGATAGCAAGAGGGAATGATATAATATTGAATAATACAAAATTATCTTTGTTGAAATGGAATGCTATACTTGTGGTTGTATGTATGAAATTAAAAATTAAAAAAAAAACTTTTTCAAATGCAAAGGGCTAGTTTACTTCACAGCTCCAGGGTGGTGGTGATTTGACTTAGTATAGGCTCAAAAGTTTGATAACGCCCGCAAGAGAAGAACAGTTTTGATGATGGTTGTGGAGATGACTTCTTTTGGATTTAGAGCACTGGTTCTCAACCTTCCCAAGGCCGCGACCCTTTAATACCGTTCCTCATGTTGTGGTGACCCTCCAACCATAAAATTGGTGTCTCGGTTCCTAAGACCATCGAAAATATGTGTTTTACGAAGGTCTTAGGCGACCCCTGTGAAAGGGTCGTTCGACCCCCAAAGGAGTCCCGGCCCACAGGTTGAGAACCGCTGGATTAGAGGAAAAAACCCTACACTGATGGTTGATTGGAAACATTCTTAATAGAGTTTTTGCATAAAGTTTGCGCATGAGAGATTCTCTATATCTCTCCCTCGCATCTTCTGACCAGCCAAGAATTCTTTGGAACCAAATCAAATCCACCTCTGTTCAATTCTGTTCAACGGAGGCCTTTGGCTGAGGATTCAACGTGGTAGCACCAACTTAGTTGATGGTTACCCAGACTCATACGTGCTCTAATGGCTGCCTTCACACCAAGCTAAACATGGTGAGTTTTAACCTTGGTTAGTTTGCTGTGTGGATTAACATGTTGTGGAAACACCTGCCTGTTTCATTGGTTTATGGTTGGGTGTATTGACATGGTCCAGATGAGGCTTTCTCAATGTGGCTCAATGTGGAAAAGATGGCTGCAGGCATTAATGGGATATGTAATATTTAATACTAGATGGATACCCGTGCTTTGCGACAAAACCATGTGATCAGGCTATGCAGGAGAAATTGGCTCAATGGTGGTCAGTGATTGAAACACATAAGGGAATATCGCTCCCATCACCTTGAGTCCAGAAGCAGTTCCATAAGTGGAAGGCGTAGACATTTTGGTGAGGTACCGACGTTTAGTACTGTAAGGAGCCCCAGGCCGCTCCTGAGTGAAGGAGTGGAACGTCTGCCAGTTTGAACTGAGGTAACGGAATGTGAGCAACTGGCAGTTGGAACAGAGTTCTTTTCAGGTGGGGAGGAGGAGTAGAATGTCTAACTCCTTAGCATCAGAGTGTGTTAATATAATGCAACTGGCAGTTGGAACAGAGTTCTTTTCAAGTGGGGAGAGGGCGTAGAATGTCTAACTCCTTAGAATCAGAGTGTGTTAATATAAGGCAACTGGCAGTTGGAACAGAGTTCTTTTCAGGTGGGGAGGAGGAGTAGAATGTCTAACTCCTTAGCATCAGAGTGTGTTAATTACTGTATAAGAAACACTAATGATCTGATGGTCATTTTGAAAAATCCGTTCTTAGCGAGCACCTAGAAGGCAAGAGGAAGATATGTGCCAAATTTCAAACTTGTAGGCTTTACTGTTCTGGAGATTTTGTGATGAGTGGTATTTGGCTTATGTATATATAGATTAAAAATAGTAAATATGTAATTAAAGCAGAGCCATCGCAAAGCATTCTGCGACACCCCAATTCTCACACGTCTACCTCAATCCTGAGATTTTAGAAAATCCCATCCCCCCCACCCCCATTCCTTGCAAAAACGGTTCATCTTAGATTTAGAGGAAAACTTACTCCAAGATGGTCAGGCTCGTGTTGCATTGCAAAGCTAGATTCAGGGCCTTAGCAGCTTTGGCCTGGATGAAATTCCACTGCAAGCTAAAAGAAAAGAGAAAAATCAGAACGAAAGCAAATTCTGGAGCGTATCAGTTCAGTATATGTATGTTGTGGGTCGGAATTGGTCCCCTGGCATGAAAAGGGAGAGGGTGACTGCCCCATATTTTCCCTAAAGTCCTTTTCCTGAATCCTCCCTTGAGTGAAGTTTGAGATTGCAGTTATTCAAGATAATGGAAATAGGGGTTTTTTTGTGGGGGGGAGTTATTCCTTGGACTGTTGTGGCCTGCCAGCGTCCAGTGGAGCTGGCAGCAGATTCGGACAGTGGGGAGGGTTGGGGAGGAACCTGGGCCAGTCCTGGAGTCTGAGGAAGGCTCTGAGGAGGGCTCTGTGTCGGAGGCAGAGAGGGGGCCAGAGCCGTCTGACAGTTATCAGCTGCCTTCAGAATCAGACATCTGTGAGGCAGAGGAACAGCTGGAGCCTGTTCCCAGTGTGTGCATGCACAGAGTTGCCAGGTGAAGGGAAGAGCTAAAGAACAGGGGTTGATTTGGGAGTAAGGCCACAGGTGGACGATGAATGGCCCCTCCCAGAGGAAATAAAAGAGGAGCGAAGGGGGAGTGGAATTTGCAGGAGACCATTAGTTCGCTTCGTTGGTTCGTGACTCTCCGAGACTCCTTGCCAAGTTGTGCAGAGATCATCCTGGCAGCTCTCCAAGCCAGGTAAGGTCTGTGACCGTAAATCCTCCCTCGAAAGACTTTGCTGGATGTGAAGGAGCAGAATTCACAGTCAATTAACAAAAGGGTTTTTTTGTCAGGACCAGGAGTTTGCTTCAGGCTCTCGGGAAGCTCAGAACACGGACAGCAAAGATGACTAATAAGGCAGTACTGAAGCATATAACGCCCAGACATATCACTGAAAGGCAAAATCACACAACTGTGTCTCAGTTATTTTGGCCATGTCAAGTGGTGAAATTCACTGGAGAAAGCAATTCTGTGTGGAAGAAGGGTTAGAGCTAAAAGGAAACCTGGCCTCCATAGAACACAGTGGCTGGACACCAGTGGTGGGTTTCTGCAGGCTCGCACCTACTTGCGAGAGTCGGTTGGTGAAATTTAGAGAACCGGTGAGGGGGGGTTCCACCGGCGTACCTGGAAGAAAATCTGGCCCGCCGCTGCCAGTGACCCAACGGGAAGGAAAGGAAAGGAAAGGAAAGGAAGGAAGGAAAGAAAGAAGGAAGGGAGGGAGGGAGGGAGGGAGGGAGGGAGGGAGGGAGGGAGAGAGAGAGAGAGAGAGAGAGAGGGAAAGGAAAGAAAGAAAGAAAGAAAGAAAGAAAGAAAGAAAGAAAGAAAGAAAGAAAGAAAGAAAGAAAGAAAGAAAATGAATTTATCATCACAATTGAGTTCAAAATTTTGGTTGAGTTCAAAACCCAGGCATTTGCGGTCTTTCTTGGCATGGCCTCATCCTGACTTTTAGGCCTTGGCATCTCACTTGCCACAACTCACTGCAGAGAAGTGAGGGCTTGGTTCTCCTTCAATGCTTGGGCGATGGCGTGGATCCCCTCGTCATGAAGCAAGTTGGCTGCCAAGCTGGAAGAAATGCCCAAAGAAGGGAGGGTTAAATAGGTGCATGGATCCCACTGAAGATTCAGCTTCACAGGGGTTATTTCAAAATAATATAATATACTCATGGCTTCCTTGTTTCTAGCTCCATGTCTTTAATTGCAACACCAACTTGGCCCTCAAAGCTACCCCTCTCCTGGAAGAAGGAAATATTTTGAGAAATTTTTTTTTGGAGACAGACTATTATATATTATATAATACAATACAATACAATAGCAGAGTTGGAAGGGACCTTGTAGGTCTTCTAGTACAACCCCCTGCGTGGGCAGGAACCTTATACCATTTCAGACAAATGGCTATCTAACATCTTCTTAAAGACTTCCAGGGTTGGGGCATTCACAACTTCTGGAGGCAAGCTGTTCCAGAGGTTAATTGTTATAACTGTCAGGAAATTTTTCCTTAGTTCTAAGTTGCTTCTCTCCTTGATTCGTTTCCACCCATTGCTTCTTGTCCTGCCCCCAGGTGCCTTGGAGAATAGTTTGACTCCCTCTTCTTTGTGGCACCCTCTGAGATATCGGAACACTGCTATCATGTCTCCCCTGGTCCTTCTTTGCATTAAATTAGACATATCCAGCTCCTGCAACCGTTCTTCATATGTTTTAGTCTCTAGTCCATATACACAGTCCATATACACTCCATATACACTCCATATACACAGAAGGCACTACAGAGATGGATCAATTCAGCACAAGAAACCATTGGTTGCCCTCTGACATCACTGGATAACATCGCCAGATCTTGCTGCTTTAGCAGAACAAGGAAGATTCTCATAGATGATTCATACCCTGGTTGGTATCTCTTTGCCCTTCTACCATCAGGCAGGAGATATCAAAGTATAGCCAGCCGAACAAACAGTTTAAAGGTAGCTTCTATCCATGGGCTGTGAGACTTTTAAATTCAACCACAATCCCTCCATGCACATGCTAGTTTTTTCTTTTTTCTTTTCTCTCTCTTTTTTGTTTCTGTTATAATTTTGCACCAGTGAAGTTAAAACCAATTTCATTGTAATTTTACTACAATGACAATAAAGATTATTATTTACTTTATTCATAAAACATGAAACTCAGCCAACTGAACATTTAAAAATGCATATTACAAATACTATTGACTGGTGCTAATTGTTGATACAGTTTGCTGCCAGCATCCTAGGATTATTATTATTATTATTATTATTATTATTATTATTATTATTATTATTATTATTATTATTATTATTATTATTATTATTATTTCCCTGAATGAGAAATGGAGAAACATGCTCTTGGAGACAGAAAGCAGCCCCCCACTTATCTTCATAGCCCTCAGCAGATGCCAGCACTTAGGAGAGAAAGAGCTTATTGAGATCCAGATAGCTCTATTCATAAGCAAATTCCCTGCCGCAAGGTCTGAGCGAAGGTAGGGTTAGCTCTCAGCCACAATAGGAATTGCATCCTTCATTGCATCGGCCAAACTTCAATCAAACTCAGCTCAGACAAACTCCTAGGATTTGTACAGACTCCTATGGGAATCTGACAACAGCCAAAAGAATTACATGTTCTCGCCCAGAAACAGGAAGCTCAAATGCAAAGCCCAAGAGAAGGTATAACACACACACACATTCAGCTCCCTGTGGTCAGCTGCACCAGAACCACAAACATGGTTCTGTTCAATCAATAAATAATGGACCCTCTTCCCAATCAACCTCCAGCCTCCATTTTGTCTCCAGGGCCTTTCTTCCAGCTTGGAACTGAACCAGAAGGATATTCCTTCCAACACTATCAAAGCAATAATTAAATAGCCACCAACCCCGAAGTTTTAATGTGGCTGTTACAAAACGTTTTGCTCTTTACATTTGGGCCCAGAATAGATCTTTTTGAGCAATGTCTCCCCCTAAGATCAAGTGTCCAAATCAACCAATGAAATACATCAGTGGTGGATTCCAGATCCGTAACGGTTGGAATGGGCCCGGTGGTGTCTTAGCGCCTCTGCGATGCTCCAGCTGCCCCAGCAGAGTGTTGCGCAGGTACTATACGTGCCGTGCGCAGAAGCACCAAAGACGTAAAAGCCCAGTAAGGAGCTTGGGTGGGCGGGTGGGTCTTCCAGAGCACGGTACCAGAACAGTATCTGGTGCTCCTGGCAGGCTCCGGTATACCCATACTGGGGCATACCGCCTGCAACCCACCACTGTAATACATCCTCAATACAAATAGCAATTTACAGTGCACAGAATGGGACAGCTTGCTGTGGTCCAACTTTCTACAGCCAACTCACCATGGGCAAATCGCTGCAGGACAATTCAATTATTTAAAATAAATAAAATGAGTGGTGCAGTGACCTAGAGGTGGAGCTCTCGCCTCGCAATCAGAAAGCTGTGAGTTCGATCCAAGGTAGAGGCAGATATTTCTCTCTCTGGGCACATTGAGAATATATCTGCTGAAGAAAACTCCCCCTTGGCGACAGGGAAGGGCATCTGGCCAGTAAACACTCCTCTCCATTCAGTTGCCTAGACTCCACCCCGATGCAAGGGATTATGGGGTCATTAAAAGAAGAATTAAAAGAAATAAAATACTATGTTAATTTCTGCCGTTCACATTTCATTCCATCCCTCCTTTCGCATCCTTTCTTTAAGGATTCTATTCCACCATTTCTTTGATATTAGTGTAACTCTTGTGTAGTGAGTAGGCCCTGGCAAGCACAACAAACCCTTCATTCCAAAGAGACATGGGAAGTTTGAAGTTGAACATGGAAGGAACTCACTCCAGATTTTTCAGGGTACAATTAGCCCGCAGAGCATTGGCGATGGCTTGCGCTCCCTCTTGGCTTATGGAGTTTTCCCGTAGACTATTTTAAAAAAAGGAAGAGAAAAACCATTATTTTTGTTAGGAGTAGACTCCCATAGTTAGGTAGACAATATATAGTCATTGTAACTTGAGAGAATAATCCTGAATTTTTATTTGGATAAGGTAGGTTCTTTGAGGAACCTGACAGACGCCATCTTGAATATTCTGATGGGCCAGTAAGCTTTTCTGGAAAATCACAGGCTGGAGCAGAATTAGAAGGTTATAGTGACCTGATGAGAAAATAGCCTGCTCCCTCCCTTTAGACTTCCTCTGTAACCGGGAATAACAGGATGTGTTTTGCAGGAAGCTGGTAATGATCTTATTGTTAAAGTTCTGGGAACAGTTTTAGGAAGTCCTTTGGGGTTCTGAACACATGTGTTGGTAAGCTTCCATGTACTTTTCACATTGTGAGACACATTGTATTCCTTGCACGCAATGTTGTTTTCATGTATTCAGGTTATGACGTATGTAATACGTCATTTCAGGTATATAAAGTGGAACTCTGTACCTGGAGGTTATTCTCTACCTGTTCTAGAGAATCCATTAGCTAATGTTCAATGAATAAACGGCTGTTTCCTTTGTCATAAGTCTCCGTGATCATTTTAATATGCTGAAGAAAATATCTGGGATATTTTTCTCACATAACTTTAAGGTCTTAATTAGTGGTCTTAATTTTTCTTAGCACAGATTTTACTATTTAATTCCATTTTATATTATATGTATGTGTTGTGGTTTTTACTTTTTCTGTGCACTGCCCTGAGTTCTACCACGGAGAATAGGGCGATATATAAATTTGAATAATAATAATAACAACAACAACAACAACAACAACAACAACAACAACAATAATAACAATAACAATAACAACAACAACAACAATAACAATACTAATAATACTAATACTAATACTAATACTAATACTAATACTAATACTAATACTAATACTAATAATAATAATAATAATAATAATAATAATAATAATAATAATAATAATAATAATAATAAGGCTGGTGGAATGTTAGAGTGCAATTAGTAAGTGCAATTATCTCTAACTATAAGAGGAAGCCAGGAGAGTGTTTATCTCTCTCTCTCTCTGCTGGACTTGCTGTTTGATAACTTTTTGCTTGTGAACTGTGATTACTGAAGTAGAAGAAGAAGACGGAAGATTGTGTAAGCTATTTGATATTGTTGAGTCTTTGCTTTTGACTCAATTTAACATCACTGCTTGTTGAGCAGTAGCTTAGTTTAGTAGTTTTTTACAACCTAAGTAACAAGCTATTTTATTTTACTTAAACAGCGTCTGGTATTCTAATTGTGTGTACATTAGCAACATTCCTCTAGCTGCATACTCTGCTGCACACCCTCTGCTGTCTCCCAACGGAGATATCACCTAACAATTTTTAAAATTATTATTACCTTCATTTGGGGTGACACTCGTGTCTCACTTAAGAACATAGAAGAGGATGGGGAAATCTGCATCCTTACGATTCCCTTTTGGGATGATTTAATAGCTAATTGTTTTATTTACAATCCCCACAACAAGGGTATGAAGAAGAGGGCATGCATTTATCCATTTGTTTTTCGTGTAGTCCATATTATACAGTAATACAAGAGCAGAATTGGAAGGGACCTTGGAGGTCTTCCAGTCCAACCCCCTGCTTAGGCAGGAAACCCTATATCGTTTCAGACAAATGGCTATCCAACATCTTCTTAAAGACTTCCAGTGTTGGGGCATTCACAACTTCTGGAGGCAAGTTGTTCCACTGATTAATTGTTCTAACTGTCAGGAAATTTCTCCTCAGTTCTAAGTTGCTTTTCTCCTTGATTAGTTTCCACCCGTTGCTTCTTGTCCTGCCCTCAGGTGCTTTGGAGAATAGAATATCCAGATATCCTGAGCATCTGATAATCTTCTAGAATACTTTATTGTCATTGTACGTACATACACAGTATACCCATACAACAAAATTCACATAACACCCAGAGACCAGGCCCAACACACATGACAATTCATTCACACACACACACACACACACACACACACACACACACACACACACACACCAAAAATTCCCGGCCCCTCTCTTTGGGGAGGTATAATATTATAAGTGTAAGTGTCCCGATAGAAGAGAAGATTTATAGTTCAGGATTGAACTGTGGGGGTCTTTGATGCTCTCTGACCTTGATGGTTTTCTGGCAGACATTTCATTACCAAGCCAGCTAGCATCATCAGTGCCAGTAATGAAGTGTCTACCAGAAGACCACCAAGCTCAGAGAACACCAAGGACCTCACAAATTCAGGTGTGTAGGATCATCACTGCTGACCTGGACCAAATGTGGTAAACAGTCAGAGCCAATGATATATTCTAAATATTCCTCCTTTTAGAATTGTAGGCAAAGGTCAGAAGGCTTCGGGGGAGCTAGAGCCCGGCGCACCGCAGGATGGACCTACTTGAGGCTGGTGAGACCTTGGTTGCCGCACAGAGCACGTGTGAGCGCTGTCACTCCGGTGTCGCTGATGGAATTGCTCTGGAGGCTGAAATAGACACAAAACCAGTGGTGGGTTTCTGCAGGCTCGCACCTACTCGCGAGAGCCGGTTGGTGAAATTTAGAGAACCGGTGAGAGGGGGTTCCACCGGCGTACCTGGCAGTAAATCTGGCCTGCCGCTTTCAGTGACCCAATGGGAAGGAAAGGAAAGGAAGGAAGGAAGGAAGGAAGGAAGGAAGGAAGGAAGGAAGAAAGAAAGAAAGAAAGAAAGAAAGAAAGAAAGAAAGAAAGAAAGAAAGAAAGAAAGAAAGAAAGAAAGAAAGAAAGAAAGAAAGAAAGAAAGAAAGAAAGAAAGAAAGAAAGAATTTATCATCACAATTGAGTCCAAAATTTTGGTTGCTAAGCAAGAGCATTGTTAAATGAGTTTCACCACATTTTAAAGGGTGGCCACTCCCACCCTGTCACATGACTGCCAAGCCACGCCCACAAAATAGGCCACACCTACAGAGTAGGTTCTAAAAAAATTTGAAACCCACCACTGCACAAAACGTAGGGAAATGTTCTGACCGAGGCTTCCCCAGCAGCACGAAGCCGAGTCCTCATCCCGATAAACCCTTTTTATTTAATCAACAGTGAATTCCTCTCCAGCAAAGTCTTTCCTCTCCCACAGTCTTTCAAGGGAGTTCACAATTACCGACCTTTATCAGGCTTGGAGAGTGGCCAGGCCGAGATCTTTTAGACTCCACAATAATTGGCAAGAATGCAGGGATGAACTAATGGTCTCCTGCAAACTCCACTCCCCTTTCGCTCCTCTTTTATTTCCTCCAAGAGGGGCCATTCACTGTCCACCTGTGGCCTTACTCCCAAGTCGACCCCTGTTCTTTAGCTGCTCCCTTCGTTTGGCAGCTCTGCGCATGCGCTCACTGGGAACAGGCTCCAGCTGTTCTTCTGCCCCACTGATGTCTGACTCTGAAGGCAGCCGATAACCGTCAGACGGCCCTGGCCCCCTCTCTGCCTCCGACACAGAGCCCTCCTCGGAGCCTTCCCCAGACTCCAGGACTGTCCCAGGTTCCTCCCCAACCTCCTCATTGTCCGAATCTGCTGCCAGCTGCACTGGCGGGCGACAACAGAAAACGAGAAAGGTGTACTAACTAGATCTCTTCTTAATTGCATTCTTCATGTTCTAGTTGATGTTTTTTCTCTCTTAACCACTGCAGTGATTAACTTAATAACTTAAAAAAATGGAGCCTGATTCACTTAACAACTGCCTTGCTTAGCAATGGAAATTCTACTCCCAATTATATGTATTTATTAATATCCCACCTTTATTTTTACAAACAACCCAAAGTGGCAAGCATATTTAACACATCCAGCTGGCTTTCATGCAAAGGTGGGACTAGAACTCCCGGTCTCCTGGGGATTGGCCCAACGTCACCCAGCTGGCTTTCATGGCTAAGATGGGACTAGAACTCCCAGTTGTCTGGGGATTGGCCCAACGTCACCCAGCTGGCTTTCATGACTAAGGTGGGACTAGAACTCCCAGTTGTCTGGTGATTGGCCCAACGTCACCCAGCTGGCTTTCATGGCTAAGATGGGACTAGAACTCCCAGTTGTCTGGGGATTGGCCCAACGTCACCCAGCTGGCTTTCATAACTAAGGTGGGACTAGAACTCCCAGTTGTCTGGTGATTGGCCCAACGTCACCCAGCTGGCTTTCATGGCTAAGATGGGACTACAACTCCCAGTTGTCTGGTGATTGGCCCAACGTCACCCAGCTGGCTTTCATGACTAAGGTGGGACTAGAACTCACCGTCTCCTGCTTTCTAGGTTAGTGCCTTAACCACTAAACTGTAGTCTCTTTTCAAGTCAGAGGAAAAAGTCACCCCAGCAGATAGAGACCAGCAGGGCGAACCACTTACTCCAAGGTTAGAAGGGTGTGATTCAACCGTAGTCCTTCAGCCAAAGCTGCCGCACCCAGGTCGCCAACACAATTTCCCGACAAACTATAAAGGTAGAACAATGAATGGAAGCCAATAAGTCACCGGTTGATTTAAACCTGTAGAAGGACACTTTAACAAACGATTATACATTGAAGTTCTCATAGACTTGATTTTTCTATTCCATCTGATGGATGGAGTTATCCTCCCGCAAAAGGGAGAAAGAGATTGATTGATTTAAGAAAATTTATATGGCTGCCCAACTAACTCTTAGTATGTCCGGGCAGCTTACAAAGATAAAAGCTCAATGAAAATACAATTTTTTAAAAAGCAGCAACCCACCCCCAAACCCTTCGGCAACAATAATCAATCAAATAAGCCGCTTGAGGGGCTCGATCCCTCTCTGGAGTCCCCAAGACTGTTGATAGCTAGCATACATACAGTACATATATATTCCTGTTAAGGTCATGATGATTTAATAGCTGACCAGCTACAGGCTTACAGGCTGTAAATCAAGATGATGCAATGAGAATGAGTCAGTAGGGTTACTGCCACTTTAAGAGGCTGTCTATATAAGAGAGGCCCTATGAGGACGTCTTCTCTCTCCTTGTGTGCTTCTGTGTTACAGTTGAAGATTGCTGGTTTGCCTGGTTTTTCCTATTATGTGTATGTATGTATGTATGTATGTATGTATGTATGTATGTATGTATGTATGTATGTATGTATGTATGTATGTATTATATGCCTTGTAGATAAACCATTGTTTGAAAGACAAAACCTCTGTGTACTGTAATTTGCTCCTGGGTTGTCTCAAAATAGTAGTCACACTGTGCACACTCTGACAATTCAGCATGTTTGGGTCCTTCTCAGTGGCGAAATTCAAATTTTTTACTACTGGTTCTGTGGGCGTGGCTTGGTGGGCGCGGCAAGGGAATGATACTGCAAAATTCATTTCCTCCCCACTCTGGGGATAGCCAGAGGTGGGATTTGCCAGTTCGCTGAACTACTCAAAATTTCCGCTACTGGTTCTCCAGAATCTGCCAGAACCTGCTGGAATTCACCCCTGATGTATGTACACACACAGAGACACGCACACAGAGACACACACACCAAAGGTGGGTTGCTCCCAGTTCAGCCTGGATTGGATGAACGGGTAGTAGCAGCGGCAGCAGACTCCGCCCACCTGCCACAGCCCCGCCCTCTGAGGGGAGGGAGAAAGAAGGTGCGATAGCAAAAAAGCTCAGATCTCAAAAATAATTAATTTCGAACTATTGTAATTCTTGAAACGGATGAAAATGTAAAACTAAAGATTGAATGTATGAATCTTAAAAATGTGCCAAATGTAGGTATCTCCTAACACTACTTGTTTAACATGATATTGCATGAGGACCCGATTGCAGTCACCATCTCTGGTATGGAAGCTCTAAAATGTATAATACAAACCCTAATTACCCTTCCCTAATATTATAAAATTGTAAAATCAATAAAAACTGTTATTCAAAAAAAAAAAAAAAAGACTCCGCCCACCTGCCCGGACTGTTCTGCGTATGCACAGAAGCATCACACGAGCATGTGCGCCCGTGCACAAGCGAACCGATACTAAAAAAAATTGGAAACCCACCACTGACACACACACCATCATGTAGACCCAGGGCTTCAGGGCCTGTGAGAGAGTGTGAAAATGGGGGCCAATCTTTTCTCTGCAGGGAGGATGTTCCACCAGGAGGGAGCCACCACCGAGAAGGCCCTTCTTCTTGGTCCTATGAGAGGGGCCTGCTTATGAAAAGGGATCTGTGGTATTCCCTGCCTCCCTGCTCTGGTGACTTGGGTCGATGTGACCAGCAAAAGGCAGACGATGGCGCTCAACTGAGTGGATTCAATCTTGGCGCATCCTGTTTGCAAAACACAGCCCTTCTGATGGATTCATGTGGGGGTCTGATTCCTACAATAGGCGTGTGTGGTGTCCTGATGCCCATCTAATGATACGGTATGTACATCTATCATTATGTTCTCTCTCTGCAAATCCCCATGGACCAGTCGGCCATCTTACGAATGGCCACCCTCTAGGGTTAATTGCCCCTGCCCCGACCCTCTGGCCACCCCATGGCTGAGGGGAGGCGTTTTGTTTCTCACTCCTCACTTGAGGTCTTTGAGCCCCCAGTTCCTCTTCAGGGCTTCAGCCAGATGCTTTGAACCTTGCGGTCCCACCCCGTTCTTCTGGAGGCTGAGAAAGGAGAAGGAGAAGGACATTGTGAATGGATCCAGGCAGGGAACACGGTCCTAAGTAGGGACTCTCTACATCACAAGAGGGCCGATTTGAAGGGAGGGTCATGGATATTTAGGGTCAGGAGGGGGTCTTTTCTAATTTGAAGAAGGGCATGTCATCAACTCTGTTTCTCTCTTGTTTTCACTCTATCATTTCTCTGTCTGTCTGTCTATCCATCCATCCATCCATCCATCCATCCATCCATCCACCTACCCACCTCTAAATAGCTAGCCATCCATCTATCCCTTCTATTTATCTGTCAATCTATCATCTATATGTCTGTCTCTGTCTGTCCGTCCGTCCGTCCGTCCGTCCGTCCGTCCGTCCATCCATCCATCCATCCATCCAGTAGAGTAGAGTAGAGTAGAGTAGAGTAGAGTAGAGTAGAGTAGAGTAGAATAGAATAGAATATTGGAATGAAGAATAGAATAGAATAGAATATTGGAATGAAGAATAGAATAGAATAGAATAGAATAGAATAGAATAGAATAGAATAGAATATTGGAATGAAGAATGGAGTGGAGTGGAATGGAATGGAATGGAATAGAATAGAATAGAATAGAATAGAATAGAATAGAATAGAATAGAATAACAGAGTTAGAAGAGACCTTGGCGGTCCTCTAGTCCTACCCCTTGCTAAGGCAGGAATACTGCCTTAATACTGGAATGAACTAATGGTCTCCTGCAAGCTCCACTCCCCTTTCGCTCCTCTTTTATTTCCTCTGGGAGGGGCCATTCATTCACCTATAGCATTTCAGACAAATGATTATCCATCTGTATCTTCTATTTATCTGTCTATCATCTATACATCTCTGTCTGTCTGTCAGTCCATCCATCCCTATGCATTTATTTGTATCCCAGTTTTATTATTTTTCCATTAACATACCTCATCCCCCTTCCTTCCAGTTTTCCCTACAACCACAACCCTGTGAAGTGGGTTGGGCAGAGAGGGAGAGAGAGAGCGCGGCCCAAAGTCATCTAACCTGCCTAACCACTTTTCATGGTCTCTCGCTTTCTAGCCTGCTGCCTGAAACCCTTAGGCCAAAACCGGCTCTTTTAACGTGGTGCCAAGGAGGAGAGAAGCAGGTTAAGGGACTTCACTGGAGAATGGCTGCTTTGGGAGAGCAACAAGCAGTCCTGCCAGCGAGCGTCATGTGTCCATCCCTGCCAGAAAGAGCCAGAGGGGGGGGGGATCAGGACCTCTCAGCCCTCCTTCAGAGCAGGGGGCTGCAACCTTGGCAACTTTACAATTTGTGGACTTCAACTCCCAGAATTCCTCAGCCAGCGCATGTCGCCCAGGAAGGGACGGGGTGGGAACGATGCCAACGGGGTAACGATGAGACAAACTCACTGCAGCGTCATCAGTGTTTGGTTGATGGCCAGCACCTCGGCCAAGCCTGTTGCTCCTTTGTCCTTGATCATGTTGCTTTGGAGGCTGGAGGAAGAGAAGGACCTGGTTAGAAGGTCAAGGATCGAAGTAGCCCTGCTTCCGGGTTGAGCTGCGGACGCCGCCGGCAGGTTTTTCTAAGCCTGCCAACCCAGTCGTCTGTAGAGGCGTTTTTATACCAACAAAAACGCCTCGGAAAACTCCAAGCTCCTAAGGAGCTTGTGAGAGAGCTGGCGCCTTTGGGTAGAGTCCCTTGGGGGGTGTCCCAGAGGGTTTCTTTTCCTCTGGGGGGCGAGCAAGGTGGGACTCCCTTTTCAGGCGGCTATATGCTCCGGACGGCTGGGAAACTTCGCAAATAGCGAAGCAAGGCGTAGCTCTCAACTTTCAATTTACATTCCAAGCAAGCCAGGAAAATATTCTGCTTTAATTGCCTTAACTACAGGTATGAATTTTTTTAAATACAGTAGCGTTAAATTTGAACGGTATGGATTTGGAACAAAGGATTTAGAACAAGGATCGAAGTAGCCCTCAAAACACAAAGCCATTCAGGGGCATAGTGTTCTCCTCCTTGAGCAGGGCGGCTGGACTAGGAGACCTCCAAGGTCCCTTCCAGCTCTATTCGATTCTAAATTCTAAATTAGGAAAAGGTAAAGGTTCCCCTGGCACATCTGTGCTAGTCGTTCCTGACTCTAGGGGGCGGTGCTCATCTCTGTTTCAGAGCCGAAGAGCCAGCGCTGTCCGAAGACGTCTCCGTGGTTAGGTGGCCGGCATGACTCAATGCCGAAGGCACACAGAACGCCAAAGATGTTTCCTCTTTTTCTACTTGCATTTTTCACCTGCTTTCGAACTGCTAGGTTGGCAGAAGCTGGGACAAGTCACGGGAGCTCCCTCCGTTACGCGGCACTAGGGATTCGAACCTGCTGAACTGCTGACCTTCTGATCAACCAGCTCAACGTCTTAGCCACTGAGCCACCGTGTCCCATAGAAATTCTAAACGAGGAACCATGCAAGGTCACAACTCTGCTGAAAATAGTGGCTTATGACCAGTCCTCCCACCTACAACCGTCGCGGAGCTGTGAAGCCGTGGCGGTGCAGTATTGCAGGCTAAACTCACTGCCCGCTGTCAGCAGTTTGATCCTGACCGGCTCAAAGTTGACTCAGCCTTCCATTCTTCCGAGGTGGGTCAAATGAGGGCCCAGATTATTGGGGGCAAGAGGCCGACTCTCTAAACCACTTAGAGAGAGCTGTAAAAGCACTGCGAAGTGGTATATAAGTCTAAGTGCTAGGGCTATAGCATCCCCATGGTCCTCCGATCAAACCTTGACCCCCGGACAACCAGCCTCTATTTTGGATGGTTGCCACATCCTCCTGGGGTCACGTCAAGTGTGACCTTCCCAGCTGTCAGCTCCCGACATGCAAAGTCAAAGGAGCAAGTTGGGTTCACTTCACAACTGAATGATTCGCAACAACCATAGCAGCAGCAACAACAAAAATCGGGCATGCCCCATTTAACATCCCCCTTGCTTGGCCATGGAAATCTCTGCTTCCAAATGTGGTCATAGGTTGAGGACCGCCTACCTACTTGTGGGTTCAAGGCCAAGAAAATAGGAGTTGCTCTTACTTTAGGGAAAGCAAGCGTTGGTTGTTTTTCAAGGAGTCAGCCAGCGCCTTCGCACCGTTGGGCCCGATGGGGTTGCTCCGAAGACTAACGAAGGAAAAGAGAGGGCAATTAGCAACGCACCCTGATCTTCTCTGGACTCTGCTATCATTTGGGAAGCAGGATTTTTAAAATGCTTTTTTTAAAATGTGACAATTTTTTTTTAAAAATAAAAACATTTTATTTTTTAACATAAAAACAAATAAAAAACACGATTCATCTTGCGCTTTGTACAACATGTCGTTCGGGCAAGCATTTTGTGCCTCAGGACTTAAGATTACAAACCTAATTGTCGGTTATCCTTTCAGTACATATATTTCCCCTTATTTTCCATGTAGTAGCATTATTATTTATCGTATCAGTCTTTTTCTATAGTTATTCAATATATAATCCTTCAGTTTTTCTTTTTTCCAACCATTGATAAAACAGATTCCATATTTCATAAAATGGTTCATTCTCCTGCTCCCTAATTTCAAATGTTAATCTACTCATTTCTGCACATTCCATGATCTTAAAGACCCATCTTTTCCATCAGGCCGGCCTGGCCTAATTTATGCTCCTCACCCCAGTCTGTAATTTAAATTGTTTAATCAGGTTTTAATGGGATACAGTTTTAATGTTTTATAAATTTTAGTACAGGGTTAATTATTTAATTTGATTTTAATTATGTATGTATTGTTATGTTTTTAGATGTTTTAATTTTCCTGTACACCGCCCCGAGTCCCTTCGGGAAGAGGGGGCAGTTTAGAAATTTAATAAATAAATAAATAAATAAATAAATAAATAAATAAATAAATAAATAAATAAATAAATAAATAAATAAATAAATAAATAAATAAATAAATAAATAAATAAATAAATAAATAAATAAATAAAAATAATAATAATAATAATAGTTGTTGTTGTCGTTGTTATTGTTGTTGTTGTTATTATTATTATTATTATTATTATTATTATTATTATTATTATTATTACTATTATTACAAATGACTTCCTCTTGTGCAGGTAATTTCTCTTAATATGGCAAATATTAAGCAGGGATAGAGGTTTCCCTGTTGAGTGGGGCGGCGGCCTAGAGGTGGCGCTCTCCCCTCACAATCAGGGGAACTGTGAGTTCGATCCTTGGTAGAGGCCAATATTTCTCTCTCGGGGCACAATGAGAATGTAGCTGCTGAATAAAACTCCGCATTGGCGACAGGAAAGGCATCTGGTCAGTAAACACTCCGCTCCATTCAGTTGCCCAGATTCTGCCCCGAATGCAAGGGATTATGGGGTCGTTAAAAGAAGATGGCGATGATAGAGTTGTCTCTGTTGGGGCAGGCTCAACTCAATGGCAGCCAGTTGCCGACCCCTCTCAGAGCACGACGATGTTTTTTTTAAATCCCACCAAATACTTACTCCAGAGTCAAAAGGCTCCTGTTGACCATCAGGGATTTAGCCAGAGCTTTGGCTCCTTTGGTACCAATCTGGTTTTCTGCCAAGCTGTGAAAAAACAAATAAGTTTAAAAATAGTTAAGGAGTTAAACCTTTCTATCTATCTGTTTCTATCTATCTATCTATCTATCTATCTAGCTAGCTAGCTAGCTAGCTAGCTATCTAGCTAGCTATCTAACTATCATCTACCAGTATCTCTCTCTCTCTCTCTCTGTGAGAACAATTAGCCAGTGGAACAATTTGCCTCCAGAAGTTGTAAATGCTCCAACACTGGAAGATTTTAAGAAGGTGTCCGGTAATCATTTGTCTGAAGGGGTGTAGGGTTTCTTGCTTAAGTAAAGGGTTGGACTGGAAGACCTCCAAAGTCCCTCCCAACTCTTCTTTTTTGCACGCTGAACCAGCAGCAACCCATCCCTGCTTGGAGGTCTTCCAGTCCAGCCCCCTGCTTAGGCAGGAAACCCTACACCACTTCAGACAAATGGTTACCCTCCCCCCAAGCAGGTATTTTGCGCCCATTAAGGAAGACTTCGCCAGCCTATGTACAAAAAAAAAGACAATACAATACAATACAATAGCAGAATTGGAAGGGACCTTGGAGGTCATCTAGTCCAACCCCCTGCCTAGGCAGGAAGCCCTATACCGTTTCAGACAAATGGCTATCCAACATCTTCTTGAAGACTTGCAGTGTTGGGGCATTCACAACTTCTGGAGACAAGCTGTTCCACTGATTAATTGTGGAACAGCTTGTCTCCAGAAGTTGTGAATGCCCCAACACTGCAAGTCTTCAAGAAGATGTTGGATAGATGTTGGACCTTCAGCCCCAGGATAATGGGATTAACAGATAACAGATTAACAGAGTTGGAAGGGACCTTGCAGGTCATCTAGTCCCACCCCCCACCCAAGCAGGAGACCCTACATCTGCCTCTACCTAGGATTGAACTCACACCTCTAGGTCACAGCAGCACTAAGAAGAAGAGGACATGACCCTTCAGGGCATAATAGCATTAGCCCACCACCATTTGGCAGAAGGCACAGAGCTCCCTACATTGCACAAGGTCCAAAGGGTATTTCAGTCATTACATCACCTTCAGAAACTTCAACCTAACTTAGCTCAGAACAAAAACACCTAAGCTTTTGTACTTTGCCTATAGAGCCAGCTTTGACCCCTACCTAACCCCTGCATGGCGCCATGGGAGTCTGACAACAGCCAATAGAATACGTGTCCTTCCACAGGAACAGGAAGCTCAACTGCAGAGGCCAAAAGAAGGCATAAAACCCCTCCCACTCTCAACTCTATGGGATCAGCTGCCCAGAATCTGCTTCATCAATAAATGGATCCTATTTCCAATCATCCTTCAGCCTCCATTTTGTCTCTGGTGCCTTTTCTCCCGGCTTGGAATGGAACCAGATGGCTATTTCATCCCCACACCCTCTAAAAGAATTTCACCCTCAATTGAAGCAACTGCAACCCAATCGTTTGCAAGTCATTTTCGATCCCCCATCATGCCGTCTTATCTATAAGAAATTATTCCTAAAAATATAGTCTTCTCCTTCAAATTATCATGTCAGAGGAAATATCAATGGTCATCAATCATAAGGAAACTGCACTATTAAATATTTGTTCTTTATTGTCTTACAAGTAATAAAAGCCTTGGAACATCAAGAAAAGTGACAGCCGCAAAAAATGCCTCCTATCTCAATTTGACACTGCTAGAAATCAACAGCGATAGGATCTCTGAGACCAAGGAAGGAGGAGCAGAGAATGAGCCATCTCCTCCATCTCTGTTATGAGGTTGCCGTCTTCTTGTCAGAATGGGGGTGATACTGTGGTTTTTTCATCCCAAAACAAGGATAATTTCTTCCCCACGTAGGGGATAATTCTGACAGCTGCTAATAATTTCCAAGCATGGAAACAGAAATATAAAATGCCCGTGTTCAATCTGTACAGAGAATGAGAGAGAGGGGGAAAGAAAGGATGAGAAAGAGAGAGAGAAAGAGAAAAGAAGGAGGAGAAGGAGAAAGAGAAAGAATGAGAAAGAGAGAGAGGAAGAGAAAGAAAGAGAAAGAGAAAAAGAAGGGAGGAGGAGAAAGAGGAAGAGAAAGAATGAGAGAGAGAAAGAAAAAGATAGAAAGAGAAAAAGAAGGGAGGAGAAGGAGAAAGGAAGAGAAAGAATGAGAGAGAGAAAGAGAGAGAGAAAGAAAAAGGAGAAGGGAGGAGAAGCAGAAAGGAAGGAAGAGAACGAATGAGAAAGAGAGAGAGAAAAAGAGAAAAAGGAGGAGAAGGGAGGAGAAGCAGAAAGGAAGGAAGAGAACGAATGAGAAAGAGAGAGAGAAAAAGAGAAAAAGGAGGAGAAGGGAGGAGAAGGAGAAAGGAAGGAAGAGAACGAATGAGAAAGAGAGAGAGAAAAAGAGGAAAAGGAGGAGAAGGGAGGAGAAGGAGAAAGAGAAAGAAAGGAAGGAGAGAGAGAAAGAAAAAGACAAAGGGAGAAGAAGGAAAAAAATGAGAAAGAGAAAGAAAGAAAAAAAGAAAAAGAAGGAGAAGGGAGGAGAAGGAGAAAGAGAGACGGAGAAAGAGAAAAAATTGTCCTCTCGATGAGAAATACCTGATTCTTTGAATCTGACAGTCCTTCCCACTCAGCACGCTGCTGAGAAGCTCCATGGCACCATCTTTCAACTGGTTGCAATCCAACCTTGGCAGGGAGAAAAGGGGAAAAACAACAAAGCATTTTCCATTAATCCAAGTTGGGGAGAAGAAAATAACGGGTGGGTTATTTGAGCGCGGAGGGAGAAATGGTGGAGGGTTCCCAGCGGCTGTGAGAACATTTGACCAAAGGGGGCTGGATGGGTGTGAACCAGAGGTGGTACTCAGCAGGTTCTGACCAGTTCGGGAGAACCGGTAGCGGAAATTTTGAGTACTTTGGAGAGCCAGTAAATACTACCTGTGGCTGGCCCTGCCCCCATCTATTCTCTGCCTCCCGAGTCCCAGATGATCGGGAGGGAATGGGGATTTTACAGTATCCTTTCCCTGGAGTGGGGAGGGAATGGGGATTTTGCAGTATCCTTCTCCTGGAGTGGGGAGGGAATGGGATTTTTACAGTATCCTTCCCCTGGAGTGGGGAGGGAACGGGGATTTTGCAGTATCCTCTCCCCTGGAGTGGGGAGGGAAGGGAGATTTTGCAGTATCCTCTCCCCTGGAGTGGGGAGGGAATGGAGATTTTGCAGTATCCTCTCCCCTGGAGTGGGGAGGGAAGGGAGATTTTGCAGTATCCTCTCCCCTGGAGTGGGGAGGGAATGGAGATTTTGCAGTATCCTTCCCCTGGAGTGGGGAGGGAAGGGAGATTTTGCAGTATCCTCTCCCCTGGAGTGGGGAGGGAATGGAGATTTTGCAGTATCCTTCCCAGGAGTGGGGAGGGAAGGGAGATTTTGCAGTATCCTTCCCCTGGAGTGGGGAGGGAAGGGAGATTTTGCAGTATCCTTCCCCTGGAGTGGGGAGGGAATGGAGATTTTGCAGTATCCTCTCCCCTGGAGTGGGGAGGGAAGGGAGATTTTGCAGTATCCTCTCCCCTGGAGTGGGGAGGGAATGGGGATTTTGCAGTATCCTTCCCCTGGAGTGGGGAGGGAAGGGAGATTTTGCAGTATTCTCTCCCCTGGAGTGGGGAGGGAAGGGAGATTTTGCAGTATCCTCTCCCCTGGAGTGGGGAGGGAATGGGGATTTTGCAGTATCCTCTCCCCTGGAGTGGGGAGGGAAGGGAGATTTTGCAGTATCCTCTCCCCTGGAGTGGGGAGGGAATGGAGATTTTGCAGTATCCTCTACCCTGGAGTGGGGAGGGAAGGGAGATTTTGCAGTATCCTCTCCCCTGGAGTGGGGAGGGAATGGGGATTTTGCAGTATCCTTCCCCTGGAGTGGGGAGGGAAGGGAGATTTTGCAGTATCCTCTCCCCTGGAGTGGGGAGGGAATGGAGATTTTGCAGTATCCTTCCCCTGGAGTGGGGAGGGAAGGGAGATTTTGCAGTATCCTTCCCCTGGAGTGGGGAGGGAAGGGAGATTTTGCAGTATCCTTCCCCTGGAGTGGGGAGGGAATGGGGATTTTGCAGTATCCTTCCCCTGGAGTGGGGAGGGAAGGGAGATTTTGCAGTATCCTTCCCCTGGAGTGGGGAGGGAATGGAGATTTTGCAGTATCCTTCCCCTGGAGTGGGGAGGGAAGGGAGATTTTGCAGTATCCTTCCCCTGGAGTGGGGAGGGAAGGGAGATTTTGCAGTATTCTTCCCCTGGAGTGGGGAGGGAAGGGAGATTTTGCAGTATCCTTCCCCTGGAGTGGGGAGGGAATGGAGATTTTGCAGTATCCTTTCCCTGGAGTGGGGAGGGAATGGAGATTTTGCAGTATCCTTCCCCTGGAGTGGGGAGGGAATGGAGATTTTGCAGTATCCTTCCCCCTGCCATGCCCATCAAGCCATGAACACCACACCATGCCCACAGAACCAGTAGTAAAAAAAATTGAATCCCACCACTGGTGTGAACCTAGGCGATAATCTGTCTTGAGCCTATCTTGAATTGTTGGTTTGAAAAGGAAGATGAAGACTGTACAGAGCAGGGAGATTGAAATCCTAGTTTTCCTTAGCCAGATGTCTACAGAGATTCTCCATCATCCAGGTCATGGTTGTCCAAAATATTTCCCCCCCCCCCCAAAAAGGTAACTAGACTTTCTTGGTTTTTTTATCTGAAAATGTTTCACTTCTTATCCAAGAAGCTACTTCTGAACTAAAAAGAAGAAGAAGCTTCTTGGGTAAGAAGTGAAACTTTTTCAAGCAAACCTCCCCAGCCCCTTAACAAGTCCAATTGTCTTTTGGAGAAAAAAAGCACCTTTTGGACCTGAGCCATAGAAATTCCCAGAAATAATCCAAGAAGCTGTCAGTCCTGAAGCGCACCTGGATGGGGCCATCTTTGCGGCTTCAGGGTCGCCCTTAGATGGGAGCGGGAGGGAAACTGTTAACGGGGGCTTTGCAGTCAAAGCAAAAGGTTTCCTGGTGAGAACCAAGGTCATTCCAACAGATGGCTGGGGAGAGGAGGAGCGCAGTAACCAAGCAACCGGCCAGCACTTCTATTGGACCATGGGACTGAGGTCTTATTTATTATTATTTATTTATTATTTTATTGGACTTCTAGACCGCCCCCTCTCCCCGGAGGGACTTGGGGTGGTGTACAGGTAGAAATTAAAACCATTACAATCAATAATACATAAAACTAAAATCGAATTAAATAAACCCTGTACAAATTTATAAAAATTAAAACTTAATCTTAAAACCAAATCACAAAATTTAAAAATACAGACTGAGGTGGGAAAGGTCTTGGGTGGGAAAGGGGAAACTTTCACTTTTTAATCGGGTAAAAACCGTGGGAACCTTCAAAGACGGTTTTCACCAGTTGTGCCAATATGATGTAGCCAATGAATTGTTCTTTGAGGAATTTCCTTACCTCGGAGTTCTGCTTTCAATTGGGTGAATTACTTGGAACACTGACAGCGTTATGGGGAAGGGGGTAAAGTACTGAATGAGAAGAGGGGGAGTTCTAATTCACCCCAGCCCTGGAAGATCCATGTGGGGGATGTTGGGCCATTTCCTCCCTCTCAACCCAAGACATCCGAAGACGTCTCTGTGGTCATGTGGCCGGCATGACTCAACGCCCAAGGTGCACGGAACGCAGTTTCCTCCCCACCAAAGGTGGTCCCTATTTTTCTACTTGCATTTTTACGTGCTTTCGAACTGCTAGGTTGGTAGAAGCTGGGACAAGTAACAGGAGCTCACTCCGTTATGTGGCGCTAGGGATTTGAACCGCCAAACTGCCGACCTTTCTGATCTACAAACTCAGTGTCTTAGCCCCTGAGCCACTAGACAGCTGAGAAGATAAAGGTAGGTAAAGTGCAGGGGCAGGCAGGTGGATGGGCAGGCCCACTTGCTCATGGGAGCAAACCAACTCACTCCCAGTGGATCTTTGGAGCTACTGGTTTGCCCAAACTGGTCTGAACCTGTATAATCCCACCCCTGATTTCTAATAACTATCTATATGCGAGACCGCCTCCTGCCCCATACATCCCTCAGACCGATACGCTCCCACAGAGAGGGCCTCCTCAGGGTGCCGTCGGCTGGACAGTGCCGACTGGCGACACCCAGGAGAAGAGCCTTCTCTGTGGCGGGCCCAGCCCTATGGAACGACTTACCCCCTGAACTTCGCACCATCTCCGACCTCCGCCTCTTCCGCAAGTGTCTAAAGACACATTTGTTCCATCTAGCCGGCCTAGCGTAACCCCCATTACTGACTCTTAGATAGTTTTAAATTTTGGGATTTTAATTTGGTTTTTAACGCAGGATTTTATTAGAATAAGTTTTTTAAAATTTTATATGTTTTATATGTATTTTTAGTATTCCTGTGCGCCGCCCTGAGTCCGTTTGGAGAAGGGCGAGGTATAAATTTAATAAAATAAAAAAAATAAAAAATAAAAATAAATAATCAAGCTCTGGTGAGCCTCATCTCATTTCAAACCCTGGATAAGACTTACCTGAGACTGCAGCAGTAGAGGAGCTGGGAGAGTAGACTTTGCAAAATGTGGTAAGTGAGACAATTGGAGAGGTTGGCTTCTTCCACACATGCCTCTGATGTCTGGAGAACGTAAGCCAAGGCAGAGCAACTCATTGGGGTCAACATTCCCGCTAAGCTCTCCGTTTTCATGGCCTCCTCAATGTTGGCGGCCACCTCCGTGTGTTGAAGCTCGTGTAAGCACCGCATGAGGTTCACAGTCCTGCAGGAGACCACTTGGTCCACCGCCAGGAAATTCTGGAAGAGTCCCACCACGTGACTCTGGTAGCCGTGGTGCTCGTCCCTCACCAGGAACCAATCGGACAAGACTTTGTTTACCGGCGAGGAAAGGAGACCAACAAGGAAGCGTATAAAAACATCCAGGTGCCCATCCTCGGATTGTAAGGACCTCTGGATGGCGTTTTTAACATGGTTGACGAAGCCCAGCTTGGGCCAAGACATGCCACTTTCCACAAAGAGATCAAAGAGGGCGCGCTTAGCCACGGAATAATAATAAGTAGCCGCTAGATATTCCTGAAAGGTTAAGTGAGAGAAATAGTAGATGCTAGAGAACGGGGTCTCTTCCTTAAGCAAGATCCTACTGGACAAGCTGAAGTGAAGGGAAGAGAGGTCAACTCCATAAGCTTTCATGTCCTGCTCAACAAACATGTACTTTCTCTTGATCAGACCGTAGAAGGCCAGTCGCCCTAGCCCGTACATCATCTTCTTGCCGTTGTTCCCCATTGGTTCAATCCGGAGGACTTCCTTCTGTTTCCCCTGCCAATCACTGCACAGCAATATTTTAAAGTAATAGGAATAGATTTCCGACAACGTCTTAGGAACCGCCAAAGTTTCCGGAGGCCGATCGGCAGAACCAGCTAGGAAGTAGCCCATCGACGAGCCGCAGATGCAGCAAAACGCCGGCACAGTGCAGAGGGCATACAAGGACCTGTTGCCCTTGAGATGTTGCATCACACTGTCCGCTAAGCTTTGGCTTTCGCCGAACATGTGACCTAAATAGTTTTTGATCTCGGTCTCTCCAAAACCTTGCACCTCGGTCAACCGGTCCACCAGACCTCCTGGGAGTTGGCTGGTTGCCGTTGGCCGGGAAGTAATCCAGATGGAGATCTTTTGCAACAGGTGGCCTCGGATGATGTTGGTGAGGAGGTGGTCCACTTGGATCTCCTTCTGGGGGTCGGTGCAAACCGTTGCGTTGGAGAAATCCAGGAGGGTCTTGAATTCGTCTAGTCCATCCAGGATCAGAAGGGCTCTGGCACTGCTGACGGGAAGGAGGCTGAGGTCCATTAAGTGGGGGGCTGCCAGCCTGACCAGCTTCTCGGCCGAGAGCTTTTCGTAAGCGTTCAGCTCCCGAAAGGTGAGAGGCAAAACAAACAGGAACTTTTTGCTTATCTCTCTCTTGGCCCAAGCATGGACAAAGAATTTGACTAAGGTGCTCTTGCCGATCCCCGCCACGCCAATGGTCACCGAGACCCGTGGGGGCCTGCTGAGCTTGGAGAGAGGCAGGAAGAGCTTCTCCAGGGGGATCTTTCTGGAGATGTTCCTCAAGCCGTTGGTGGTTTCGATCTGGATGAAATCGTGTTGCTTCTGCTGGAGATCGCTCAGCCCTTCCACGAGGAGGAGATCGGTCAACTTCTCCAAAGGGATAAGCTCTGGGTTAGCGCCACCCCAGGTCTGAAGACCCTCAATGTGCCTTTGGACCATTGGTTCTGCAAAGAAAGAAGGAAGAGGATGACCAAATGACCAGAGATTCAGGAATGTCACGTCAGGAATTGAGGTATTTGGTCTAATTGGCCACAGATGACCTTCTCTATAGTTGAAGACCTTCACTAGAGTTCCGTGATGGCGAATCATGGTGCCAGAGGTGACATGCAGAGCCCTCTCTGTGGGCATGCACTGTTGCCAGCTGGTCTTCTAGTTTCCAGTGTGCACATGCACACCAGGCAGCTGATCTTCACTGACTGTGCAAAACGGCATAAAAATGGCCCGAAGAATGCCCCCAAAACAGATTTTTTTTCAGGCTGTTTTGGGGGCATTTTCAGGGTATTTTCCAGGGCATTTTCAGGCCTCTTTCAGGTTGTTTTCTGAGCCATTTTCCAGGCTGTTTCCAGGCCCAAAAAACAGCCAAGAAACAGGCATGCGTGCAGCGTGCAGCTGGTCTTCATGGCTCTGGCGCTCTAGCGCACAGACATGCACATGCATGAAAGCGGGTTCCGGTTTGGGCACTTGGTACAGAAAAGGTTCGCCATCACTGCCACAGTTCAATAAGGCTGGAGGGTAGGGCTCTCTTTTAAATACGTTCCTTCTTTTTCATGGATCAAACAGCATAATGCCCAGCGCTGAAATATACAGAGAAAGTCGCTTGATATTTAAAAGATTTAATAGTAAGATAAAGGTAAAGGTTCCCCTTGCACATATGTGCTAGTGGTTCCTAACTCTAGAGGGTGGTGCTCATCTCCATATGTGCTAGTGGTTCCTAACTCTAGAGGGTGGTGCTCATCTCCATATGTGCTAGTGGTTCCTAACTCTAGAGGGTGGTGCTCATCTCCATTTCAAAGCCAAAGAGCCAGCGCTGTCTGAAGACGTCTCCGTGGCCATGTGGCCACCATGACTCAACACCAAAGGCGCACGGAACGCTGTTACCTTCCCACCAAAGGTGGCTCCTATTTTTCTACTTGTATTTTTTACGTGCTTTCAAACTGGCAGAAGCTGGGACAGGTAATGGGAGCTCACTCCATTACATGGCGCTAGGGATTCGAACCACCAAACTGCTGACCTTTTTGATGGACAAGCTCAGTGTCTTAGCCACTGAGCCACCGTGTCCCAGGTGTAATAGTAATGCCCTCCAAAGTTCTGAATTGAAGGGACTGAAGACAGTTGTATCAGTCAGTGTTGGCTTCAAAGGGAAATGAAACTTCTGGTTATTTCTTCTTTATATAATTAGAATTTCCCATATGGGGAAGAACCCTAAACCAATGTCCATACAAGCCAGGAGTGGTTGAAGCATCTTAAAAGAAATGTCTTTTTCTTTTTGCTTTTTGCTAAAAGTTATTTAGATGAAAACTGTCCAGAAGACTCATATACAAAAGTATTTTTCATAACAGGAGGAGGAGGAGAGGAGAAGGAGAAGAAGAGGAGGAGGAAGGAGGAGGAGAAGAAGAAGAAAAAGGAGGGGAAGGAGGAGAAGGAGAAGGAGAAGGAGAAGAGGAGGAAGGAGAAGGAGGAGAAGATGAAGAAGAAGAAGGGAAGGAGGAGGAGGACGAGGAGGAAGAAGAGGAGGAAGGAGGAGGAGGAGGAGGAGGAGAAGAAGATGAAGAAGAAGGGGGGGGGAGGAGAAGGAGGAGGAGGAGGAGGAAGAATAAGAGGAGAAGGATTGCAAGCTGTTTTTTTGCAATTGACAAAATCCTGTTAGTCAATTGCAAAAGGCAGCTTTATCAGCTCACGTCATGCGAGGATACCTTTAACACCATCAAAAAACATCTGCCTATCCCAGATCTTTGGGGGCAAACTCAACAATTGGGCAAAAATGCAAAATCCAGCCTAAACGCCTGGGTGACTGTGCCCCCAACTGTACTAAAATAGAGCAACCCTGGTAAGACTATCTACTCACCATCCATCAGGGGTTTGCTGGGATCATTAGCTACAATAGAGCGTTGACTGCATGTAGCAGACAAATTCCACTATGTTCACCCTTCAAAACTGTCTACTCGATGCATCCTATGGGAAGTCTTACTGGACAAAGCCTTTATCCATGATTCTGAAGGAGGAAAAAAAAGATTATTGCTAAGGCAGGAGGGAAAACAATCAACCTTTTCAATACATCACCATTTCTTCTCTCTATTTCTATAAAGACTGAGAGCCGAAGAATGGAGGCCTTTGAATTCTGGTGCTGGAGAAGACTCCTGCATTGAGTCCCTTGGACTGCATGGCCATCCAACCGGTCAGTCCTAGAGGAGATCCACCCTGACTGCTCTTGAGAAGGCCAGATCCTGAAGAGGAAACTCAAAGACTTTGGCCACCTAAGGAGAAGGAAGAAGGACTCCCTGGAGAAGAGCCTCATGCTGGGAACGATGGAGGGCAAAAGAAGAAGAAGGGGACGACAGAGAAGGAAGTGGCCGGATGAAGTCACCGAAGCAGTCAGTGTGAGCTTCAATGGACTCCAGAGGATGGTAGAGGACAGGAAGGCCTGGAGGAAGATTGTCCATGGGGTCGTGATGGGTTGGACACGACTTCGCAACTAACAACAACATTTCTATTGTTGTATGTCCTACTGTTGTCCTAATAGCAGCTCCCAAATCTATCACCTGGGCAGTGCCTTATGGGAAGAAGTCAAAACATTGGGAGAACTAAAGGACTTGATCAATCCCAACTCCCCATCTTTATCTATCCAGGTTGCCTCCAGGAACAAAGACAAGGATATGTCTATCAGCTACCTCTGAGCCTTAATTATGAGATGAGGAAAAATACTCAGGGTTGTGATCTTCATACTAAAACAGCCTCGTCCAGAAACCTAAAACTCAGCAATTGCTGATGCAACATCCTCATTGCTCTGCTTAGTTGTGGGACACGTATGTTGAGAAGTTGGATTGTTTTAAATCATTACCAATAAATGGACAATAAATTGGAAAACTGCTCCATAGAGCAGAATTGGCTGGAACCCGCCTTTCATTTTCCTTCCCAATGTCCTTGCTTGCTTTTCTAATCACCTCCCATTGTTTCATACCAATTCCCACTCCTCCCCTGTCTCCTAAACTCACATTTACCATCTCTAGTAAATGATAGTTTTCAGGCCATTTCTCTTCATCTGGATTTTCGTTTCGGAGAACCAGGAAACTCAGGTGATCCTGAGGACACAGATAAACCCCCACGTGGCCTCAAGGACCCTCTAAAAGGATGCAAAGGACCAGCTGTCTGCAAGGAGAATAAATCCTTCCATTTCCCCACCATTCAGCCAGAGCTGAAGAAGCTTCTTGGATGAGAAGTGAAACGTCTTCAAAGAAAAACCAGAAAGTCCATTTGCCTCCTGAAAAAGCCCCTTGGAGGACGGAGAATCTCTACAGAGTTAAAAGTGGAAAGCATGGCATCTGCTCGGTGGGGGGATCCTTCTCGTGCTTACCTGCCTGGAGCATCCTTCCTTCCGTGGGGTTCGTCTTGGGTCTATCCCTTGCTGCGTTAAAAGCAGAAATCCCAACCAGGTACTTGGAGAAACTGGTCAGGTTTTTGAGTCAGAGCTGAAGAAGCTTCTTGGGTGAGAAACAAAATGTCTTCAAAAGAAAAGACAAGGAAGTCCACTTGCCTCCTGAAAAAGCATTTTGGGGACAGCCATGGCCTGGATGACTGAGAATTTCTTGGAATGGTGTGGGAGTAGGAACGGATTTCCAGAGGGAAAAACTGCACACTACAGGAATTATTTGCACCACTCAGGTGACCCTGAGGACACAGATCAACCTCCAAGTGGCCTCAAGGACCCTCTAAAAGGATGCAAAGGACCAGCTGTCTGCAAGGAGAATAAATCCTTCCATTTCCCCACCATCCAGTCAGAGCTGAAGAAGCTTCTCGGATGAGAAGAGAAAAGGCCTTCCAAAGAAAAAACAAGAAACGCCAGTTGCCTCTTGGAAAAAATCTCCAATATTTCAAGAAAAGCAAAATGCTTCCGTCATTAGTGAAAGGGGAAAGAAAAACGAGCTATCGGAAATGATTATATTGTATTGTTTTTCTTTTTTTCTTAGAACTTAGAACTGAGGAGGAATTTCCTGACAGTGAGAACAATTAACCAGTGAAACAGCTTGCCTCCAGAAGTTGTGAATGCTCCAACACTGCAAGTCTTCAAGAAGATGTTGGATAGCCATTTGTCTGAAACAGTATAGGGCTTCCTGTCTAGGCAGGGGGTTGGACTAGAAGACCTCCAAGGTCCCTTCCAACTCTGCTATTGTATTATTTTTTCGTTTCGTTGCAATGCCCCGCTTTTCTCCATCTGTCCTCCGTGTGCTGTACTATCCTCTTGAAAAAGAGCCTGAGGGTGTAGGATAAACTTTCCTATGAAAGGTGGGGAAAACCCCACATCTGCAAAATGAGGATGACTCAGATAGTCCCGTCTCTTCAGGGGGAAAAATAAAATAAAAAATAAAAACTCCTCCGCTGAAAAGCTCTGCCAGGCAACCCAAATGGCGGCAGGGCAGGACTCAGGTCTCCCAAGCCCAAAAAAACTAATTTGCATTTTGGATCATCAACACCGTTACCGATTCTCGTTCTCCATTTTGTGAAGCTTCCCCAGGATTTGCTTCTTGTGATGCCTGAGTCAAAGCTATGAAGGTTTCCTGGCAAACATCGTTCAGCCATTTCCCTTGCTGGTGTCTTACATGCAAAACTTAATGCAACTGTCCCTCGCTGGTTGCCCATCCCATGTACACAACTGCACATCAGTGTGACCGCTGTCAGAAGACACACAACCCTTTTAAGCTTTGAAGGAACAGGGCAAATCTTGGCTACACCATTGTCAGGCGTAGCTTGTTCTTCTTGGGACTCTTGGGCTACCTTATGGGCAGACAAATTTAGAAGAGTTTTGGCTTCCTCCTGTTCTTTTCTTTCAAAACCCATCTCCAAAATACAGGTTGCGACCACGGTTGACCCCAAAATTTCCGTTGTGAAGTGAGACCGTCATTAAGTGAATTTTAATACAATACAATAGCAGAGTTGGAAGGGACCTGGGAGGTCATCTAGTCCAACTCCCTGCCTAAGCAGGAAAGCCTGTACCATTTCGGACAAATGGCTACCCAACATCTTCTTGAAGACTTGCAGGGTTGGGGCATTCACAACTTCTGGAGGCAAGCTGTTCCACTGGTTAATTGTCCTAACTGTCAGGAAATTTCTCCTCAGTTCTAAGTTGCTTCTTTCCTTGATTAGTTTCCACCTGTTGCTTCTTGTTCTGCCCTCAGGTGCTTTGGAGAATAGCTTGACTCCCTCTTCTTTGGGGCAACCCCTGAGATATTGGAAGACTGCTATCATGTCTCCCCGGTCCTTCTTTTCATCAAACTAGACCTACCCAGTTCCTGCAACTGTTCTTCATATGTTTTAGTCTCCAGTCCCCTAATCCTCTTGGTTGCTCTTCTCTGCACAACAAAGATGATTAGGGGACTAGAGACTAAAACATATGAAGAACGGTTGCAGGAACTGGGTAGGTCTAGTTTAATAAAAAGAAGGATTTTGCCTCATTTCACCACCATTCCTGGCTACAGTTGTTAAGCGAAAAACACTGCAGTTAGTAGTTAGTTAGTAACGCGGTTGTTAAACGAATCTGGCTTCCCCATTGACTTGGCTTGTCACAAAGGGGATCGTATGACCCCCGGGATGTTGCAATCGTCATAAATATGAGTCAATTGCAAGTGTCTTCATTCTGATCCCAGGATTAATGGAGATGCTGCAACGGTCCTAAGTGTCAAAAATGCTCCTAAAAATGCTCTACTTTTTCTGTGCCGTTGTAACTTTGAACGGTCTCTAAATGAACTGCTGTATGTTGAGGACTACCAGTATATATAGGTACACACACTTAATTTCCTATTCTCTGTAAATACTTACGTTTCTTGAAGTTCCTCCTGGACTCCTTGAAACTTTCATTTTAAATCCAATCTCCAGCTTACGGCAAGCCACACTTCTGTATTTTGAGTGCTTCAACTTTTGAACAGGAGTTCCTTGTTTAGAAGATCTGATTTTGAACGAAGATATCTTGCCTGGATCGGCGGTTTCCAACGGCTGAGAGTTTTTATGATAAAAGGTAGATCCGGGTCTCTTTTGAGATGTCCTCGGTCCAAGAATAAAATCACGATGGGGCTAACTCCTGTTGCAAAGGAGAGCTTTTCTTGTCACTGAATTGCCGACATGATTCCAGCAACGTTGCATTATCTTTCTTTAATGATATTTTTTTTTTTCGTTCGGTTCAGAGTTTCACTGTTCTTCACCTCTTCCTGTGCTGCGGGGTCTCAATCGATCTTCCTTCCTGTTTGCTGCATAGGCTACAAGACAACCTGGTGCAGTGAGGTGGCCACCAATGGAGCAACGTGACGGAGAGTGAACCACAAGAGTGTCTTGGTGGAGACTACCAGACCGTGGCAAAAAGAAGAAAAGAAAAAGGAGAAGAGAAACAACCTTTTTTTTGGGGGGGGGGGGATGTGAAAAATCAACATTCAATCAATTGGAGCAGAGTTATGATTTCGATAGTAGAGGATATTTGTGGCTCGGAACTGAATGAGGAGGTCTTCAGCCACACTGGGAATCATTGCATTCCGTTTTGGTTGCCAAGGTGTAAAAAAGATGTGGAAACTCTAGAAAGAGTGCAGAGAAGAGCAACCAAGAGGATTAGGGGCTAAAACATATGAAGAAGGGTTGCAGGAACTGGGTATGTCTAGTTTAATGAAGAGAAGGACCAGGGGAGACATGATAGCAGCGTTCCAGTATCTCAGGGGTTGCCCCAAAGAAGTCAAGCTATTCTCCAAAGCACCTGAGGGCAGGACAAGAAGCAATGAATGGAAACTAATCAAAGAGAGAAGCAACCTAGAACTAAGGAGAAATTTCCTGACAGTGAGAACAATTAATCAGTAGAACAACTTGCCTCCAGAAGTTGTGAATGCCCCAACCCTGGAAGTCTCTAAGAAGATGTTGGATAGCCATTTGTCTGAAATGGTGTAAGGTTTCCTGCCTAGGCAGGGAGTTGAACTAGATGACCTCCAAGGTCTCTTCCAACTCTGTTATTCTATAGTGCTTCTATAGTGCTCTCCAGAATTGTTGGTTTTCAATAGATAGATAGATAGATAGATAGATAGATAGATAGATAGATAGATAAATAGATAGATTGATGATAGATAGATAGATAGATGATAGATAGATGATAGATAGATAGATAGATAGATAGATGATAGAGAGATTGATGATAGATTGATGATAGATAGATAGATGATAGATAGATAGATAGATAGATAGATAGATAGATAGATAGATAGATAGATAGATAGATAGATAGATAGATAGATAGATAGATGATAGATAGATAGTGGTAAGTTGGTTTTAGACCTTATGCTATGGGTTCCCCCGTCCTTCTTGTTTTAAAATGGCAAGTAATGGCTTCTTCTGTTTTCAACAATCAGAATGCATTCATATCTGCAAAAAATGGGGAGTTTGTAGCATGCCCAGTCCTCAGTTGAACCGATAAACTTCACTCAATTCAAGGCTGAGCATTGAGCATTAAAAAGCAATAAGTTTGAAGTCGAATTGAGTTGAATATTGTGTACTCTGAAAATGTTTGCTCATTCATCCTAGGACCCTTTCTCTCACTTTCTTTTAATCCTTTCTTTCTTTATCCTTCCTGCCTTCCTCTCTCTCTCCCTCCTTTCTTTTTTTTCTCTTCCTTCCTTCCTTTTTCTTTCATTTTCTTATCCCTCCCTCCTTTTGTATTTCTTATCTATCCCTCCTTCTCTTTCTCTTTCTTTCTTTCTTTCTTTCTTTCTTTCTTTCTTTCTTTCTTTCTTTCTTTCTTTCTTTCTTTCTTTCTCTTTCTTTCTCTTTTTCTTATCCACCCATCCAGGCAGTCTAGGTCAACTATCTTCCATCTCTTTGTCACTTTGTTCAGATGGTTACAGACTTGTGGCATGAGAGCCCTTGCATCAAAGGATTTAAATTATTTAAAAGAAATAGACCAAATAAAAGAGGAGGTGGAGTTGCACTATATATAAGAAATAATTACATCTCTACAGAAATAGAGCACAACAATGATGAGAACTATCTTGAATGTATTTGGGTCAATATTAAAGGTTGGGGGGGGAATGATATTGTCATAGGTCTATACTACAGGCCACCCAACCAAGCAGAGGAAGTGGATGTACTTTTTGCTAACCAGCTAACTAAGGTATGTAGGAAGCACACTGCAATAGTAATGGGAGATTTTAACTACCCTGACATCAATTGGGAAACAAACTCTGCACCAAGTGGAAGATCCAACAGGTTCCTAACAAATCTAGCAGACAACTTTGTTTCCCAAAAGGTAGAGAAGGGAACAAGGGGATCAGCAATATTGGACTTAATTCTCACTAACAGAGAGGAAATGATAGAAGGTGTAGAAGCTACAGGAACTTTGGGGGCAAGCGATCATGAAATACTGGAATTCAACATTATGCAAACAAAAGTAGTTGAACAAAGTCAAACTAGAGTCTTAGACTTCAAGAGAGCTAATTTCAATAAACTCAGAGAGAGCTTGGGAAGGATTCCATGGATGAGAATCCTCAAGGGGAAAACAACTCAAGAAGCTTGGGAAATTTTGAAAAATGAGATTATAAAAGCCCAGTCCAGCGCAATACCAATGAAGAAGAAAAATAACAGTTCCCAAAAGAAGCCAGCATGGCTGCATAAAGAACTCTCTGACAAATTGAAAGACAAAAAGGATAAATATAAAAAGTGGAAAAAGGGGGACATAACCAAGGCAAAATATCAGCAAATAGCCCGAGCCTGTAAAGATGAAGTGAGGAAAGCTAAGGCTCACAATGAAGAAAGGCTTGCCAAAAAAGTAAAAAATAACAAAAAAAGCTTCTTCCAACATGTTAAAAATAAGAAAAAAGTTAAGGAAACAATTGGTCCACTGCTGGGAGAAAATGGCAAGAAGATGATAAGCAACAGGGAGAAAGCAGAACTATTTAACTCTTTTTTTGCATCTGTCTTTACACAAAGGGATAAAACAGTCCAATCAATCAAAAACAGCACCACAAATATCAGATTAGGAACACAAGTTGAAATAGGGAAGAAAATGGTAAGTGAGCACCTGTCTGCCCTGGATGAGTTCAAATCACCAGGACCGGATGGATTACACCCCAGGGTTCTGAAGGAACTGGCAGACGAGATCTCAGAACCACTGAACTATATCTTTCAGAGATCCTGGAGCACCGGGGAACTGCCAGAAGACTGGAAAAGAGCAGATGTGGTTCCCATCTTCAAAAAAGGAAAAAAAACAGATCCAGGAAACTATAGACCCATCAGCCTGACCTCAATACCAGGAAAGATTCTGGAAAAGATAATTAAACAACAAATAAGTGAACACCTAGAAGCAAACAAAGTAATAGCCAAAAGCCAACATGGGTTTGTCAAAAACAGATCATGCCAGACGAATCTAATTGCATTCTTTGACAAAGTAACAAAATCAGTGGACCAGAGGAATGCTGTTGATATAATTTACCTGGACTTCAGTAAGGCATTTGATAAAGTAGACCATAACCTACTATTAGATAAAGTAGAAAATTGTGGGTTAGACAGCAGCACCACCAAATGGATTCGTAACTGGCTGACCAACCGCACTCAACGTGTAGTCCTCAATGGAACTGCATCTACATGGAAGGAAGTATGCAGTGGAGTCCCCCAAGGCTCTGTTTTAGGCCCAGTACTCTTTAACATCTTCATCAACGATTTGGATGAGGGGATAAATGGGGAACTCATCAAATTCGCAGACGACACCAAGCTGGCAGGAATAGCCAACACTCCAGAAGATAGGCTTAAGATACAGAAGGATCTAGACAAACTTGAACATTGGGCACTGTCTAATAAAATGAAATTCAATTGTGAAAAAAGTAAGGTCCTACATATAGGCAAGAAAAACCAAATGCACAAGTACAGTATAGGTGGTACCTTGCTCAATAGTAGCAACTGTGAGAGGGATCTCGGAATCCTAGTGGACAACCATTTAAATATGAGCCAGCCGTGTGCAGCAGCTGCCAAAAAAGCCAACACAGTTCTAGGCTGCATCAACAGAGGGATAGAATCTAGATTGCGTGAAGTGTTAATGCCACTGTATAGTGCCTTGGTAAGGCCACACTTGGAATACTGCATACAGTTTTGGTCGCCACGATGTAGAAAAGACGTGGAGACTCTGGAAAGAGTGCAAAGAAGAGCAACCAAGATGATTAGAGGACTGGAGACTAAGACATATGAAGAACGGCTGCAGGAGCTGGGTATGTCTAGTTTGATGAAGAGAAGGACCAGGGGAGACACGATAGCAGTGTTCCGATATCTCAGAGGGTGCCACAAAGAAGAGGGAGTCAAACTTTTCTCCAAGGCACCTGGGGGCAGGACAAGGAGCAATGGGTGGAAACTAACCAAGGAGAGAAGCAACTTAGAACTAAGGAGAAATTTCCTAACAGTAAGAACAATTAACCTCTGGAACAGCTTGCCTCCAGCAGTTGTGAATGCCCCAACCCTGGAAGTCTTTAAAAAGATGTTAGACAGCCATTTGTCTGAAATGGTATAAGGTTCCTGCCCATGCAGGGGGTTGGACTAGAAGACCTACAAGGTCCCTTCCAACTCTGCTATTGTATTGTATTATTGTAAATCAGCCTGCAGACAGGATGCAGAAAACCACATTCAAAGAAGAAGAAGGGGGAGGCAGGGGCATTTTATGACATGTCAATTCTATAACCGAGCAAGGAGTTTTAAAAGAAAAACCAACCCTGAGTGCTTCAAATCAGCCACCCAATTTGATTCTTCTGCGCTTAGAAAAGACCAGAAACGAAGTGTCATTGACCAGGTCTCCTATCAGATAAACCGACACCTGCCAGTTAGAAAAAACCTTAACATGCCAAATGTGGTATCTGTAAAGTCAGGACTGTTGTGAATGTGGGGAAAATCCAAGCAACTCAGATATTAGAAGGGTGAAAATAGATTTAGCTGGTCGATGTGCAGGGACTGGAGGCTGTTGTGGCCAGCCAGCGGCCAGCGGATCTGATAGCAGACTCAGACAGTGAGGAGGTTGGGGAGAGCCAGTCCTGGAGTCTGGGGAAGGCTCTGATGAGGGCTCTGTGTCGGAGGTAGAGAGGGGGCCAGAGCCGTATGCCAGTTATCAGCTGCCTTCAGAATCAGACATCAGTGAGGAAGAGGAACAGCTGGAGCCTGTTCCCAGTGCGCGCATGTGCAGAGTTGCCAAATGAAGGGAACAGCTAAAGAACAGGGGTCGTCTTGGGAGTAAGGCCACAGGTGGATGGTGAATGCCCCCCCCCCCCCAGAGGGAATAAAGAGGAGTGAAAGGGAAGTGGAGCTTGCAGGAGACAATTACTTCAATTCATTAGAGTGAAGTTCTATTCTTGACTCCTTGCCAAGTAATTGCTGCTACAGTGTGGCGTTTGGAAGATATCGGCCGGGCAGCTCTCCAAGCCTGATCAAGGTCTGTAGTTGTGAAATCTCTCGAAAGACTGTCGGTTTTATTTATTGATTTATTTTTATTAGATTTCTAGACCGCCCCCCCCTCTCCCCGAAGGGACTTTGCTGGAGAGGAATCCCCTTAACCTAACTAAAAGAGGTTTTATCGGGACAAGGAGTCTTCTTCGTGCTTTTGGGAGGCCTAGGTCAGAACAGAGGCCTGGGAAAAAACCGTGGAGTAAACCTAGAGTGTGGGCTTCCATCTTTTTTGGAGGGTAGGGCGGGGTTACAAGAGAAAGCAGTTGTCAATCCCATTAGATGGACCAGATGGGTGGGTTCCGGCTGCTACTACTGCCTGTTCGTTCAGGGACAGACCACGCACGCATGCACAGTACTAAAAAACTAAAAAACTGACAGACTGGCTGCCTGTCGTCTTCCGGGTGCGCTTCAAGGTATTAGTCATCATCTTCAAAGCGCTCCATGGCTCGGGACCTAGCTATCTGCAGGATCGGATCCTGCCTCATACATCCTCACGGCCGATTCGCTCACACAGAGAGGGGCTTCTCCGGGTGCCGTCCACTAGACTTTGTCAGCGGGCGACGCCCAGGGGAAGGGCTCTCTCTGTGGCGGGCCCAGCCCTCTGGAACGACCTTCCCCCCGACATTAGAACGACCACGGACTTCCGCTCCTTCCGTCTAAAACTAAAAACACATCTTTTCTGCTTGGCCGGCCTAGGGTAGTCTCTCTCTATGGGGTTTTAGTTGTTTTAACTGGGAATTTTAGTATGTTAATGGGGTATTTTAGCACAGGTATATGTTTAATTTGTTTTTAATGTGTTTGTATATTTATTGTTTTAGTTTTCCCTGTGCACCGCTCCGAGTCCCTATGGGGAGAGGAGCGGTCAACAAATTAAAATTATTATTATTATTATTATTATTTTAAAAAATGCATCTGTGCATGCGCAGAAGCCAAAGGCAAGATGGCGGCACCTATGGCGCTGAGAGAACCAGTTTGGGGGCGTGGCAGACCTGGGTCGCTGCCAATCCCAGCGATGCAGGCCGCCACGTTACTACCTATTTGGCCAAACCGGTAGGAATCCACCTCTGGAACCAGATTAGAAAGTCATTTCTATAAGAAGGCTACTTTTATCGAGCTGGCTGTATGAACAGAAATCCTGACATTCTGTTTGTGTGGAGCTCCCCACCCCTTATGCTCCAGTGAATTCGAGGGGGTGTTTTCCTGGGATGCTTTTTGATTTTATTGAATTTATACCCCGCCCTTCTCCAAACGGACCCAGGGCGGCCGTTTTAAATGTTGTCCTATTGTTCTGGACTTGAAAAACCATTCCAGCCCCTGCTTCTGCTTCAGATTTCTGCATCTTTTTATTAAGGTTTATTATTGACTTATTTATTATTTTATTATTGACTCTCTAAAAGTGGTGGCTGGATTCAGCATCTTTGAAAAAACCCTAATAGAGGTATAGATTTCTTTTGAAATAAAATATTTTGAAATGTTGTTCTTTTAAAGAACAATCTTTACATTACTACCTTTTCTAATATGTTGATTATGCAATAAGGCGTAGCAGGCCACATAGGGCTACGATAAAAGCGTAATGAAGACTGAGAATGCCACTTTTGCACTTGGTAGAAATTATATAGAGGCTGGAATGCCACCTGCTGGAATGCTAGAGAGCAAATGTTGTTGCTGCAAATCACTGACACATCGGATCTCCAGATGCCTTGAGCTGTTCAAGTCATCTCTAGCCAAGAAGCACGCTGGATATCCAATATACCACACTTGGGCATTAAATGGCTGGCGGGCACCGAGTTAAAGAACTCAAGTGGACTTCCAAGCGGCTGTGCATATGTGTCTATGTTACAGTATAACTCTGGAACGCCTGGAGCAATTTCAACCGAACTTGGTACACAGATGATGTAGTCTCTGCAAACAAATACTGTGGGAGTAAGGCACCCCTAACACCTTTCGGGGTGTGTTCTGTTAAGATACAGCCTGTCGTGCCTTAATATGGATTCTACTGTACTGCCGTAAAATGCTTCTGTGCAGCGCAGTGAAGTAGCCATGGTAACGGCTTCACAGTACTCCACAAGGGGGCTCCCTCTGACAAGGGGGAAAATCCAACATTAGAAATTCCGTTTGGTCTGGACATTTCCCCCCTCTAAATAAATACCCGGGCAATGCCAGGTTATCGGCTAGTGTCCAATATTTCTTAGGTGAATTATATTCCATTTCTTGTCTAGTCTGTTTCCCCATCTTTTGGATTTAAAGTAGGAGACTGTGATGGAATATGCAAATGTGCGTATTAGCCTGGTCAACCCAGAAGCCCAAGGAAGTCTGGAAATGAGATCTCTCAAGGTCAAGCTCAAAAGACTCTGGATCCGATTTCATCTGATGAGAGGCTCCCTTTTATAGTAGACTCACACAACACTTCAGGTCCAGGTGTGTCTGTTCTGAGCTAGGCTTCACCAAATCACGCAGCAGAATCCTTGTCCCGAGAAAAAAAACCCTTTTTGATTAAGCTAAAGAGAATCCCTCTCATTCACATCCAGCAAAGTCCTGGCAAACAGTCTTTCAAGGGTGAATTTATGACCACGGATCTTATCAGACTTGGAGAGCTGCCAGGCCGATATCTTCCAAACACAATGCCAAGGAGTCTCTGTGTGTCACGAACAAATCTTCACATTAATTAAGCGAATTGTCTCCTGCAAACTCCACTCCCCTTTCGCTCCTTTTATTAATAATTAATAATAATAAATAAATAAATAATAATAATAAATATTCCCTCTGGGAGGGGCCATTCATCGTCCACCTGTGGCCTTACTCCCAAGTCAACCCCTGTTCTTTAGCTGTTCCCTTTTCCTGGTTACTCTGCACATGCACACACTGGGAACAGGCTCCAGCTGTTCTTCTGCTCCACTGATGTCTGACCCAAAGGCAGCTAATAACTGTCAAGAAGGGCCTGGCCCCATCTCTGCCTCGGCTGCAAAGCCGTCATCAGAGCCTTCCCCAGACTCCAGGAGTGGCCCATTCCCCCCCCCCCCAACCTCCTCTCTATCCAAATCTGCTGCCAGATCCACTGGCCACAATACCCAGAATGTTGAATACACATTCTTGCACTAAACATGAAGATTATAGTTGATGGCATAAATTTTACGAACTTTAGAGATTGTTATTGTAAGTACATGTGCACCAATTTTTATTACGCTATCTCAGGGTTTAAAGGCAATGTGACACTATGCTGTTTCTGGAACTTTGTAATGACAGTGATTCAGTGGTTTAAAACATAAAATGAAACCCCGCAAGTATTCAGTGTTTACTTCCATATGAGCACACTTGGTTGGTAATTTTAGGAAGCTGGTGGCCTTAACCATTGATCGAATATGTAGTAATAGCAGCTGATGTCCAGACAAAAATTTGGGCTTGTTTGACAAATCAGTCCGATTCCATCACATGAAATGATTTAGAAAATTGTTTCATTTATCCAAATCAGCCCCAGTCTCATCTGGACAAAACAGACGAGTCATCAAAATCAAGATGAACCAATCTGCTCGGAAATATTGCCCAAATCAAATCAATTCGGAGCACTTGTTATTTTCAGGAGCCTTGTAGTAAATACGTAGTATGGAGCCATGAGATCAAGAGCTGCTAGAGCGGAGTTAGCAGACCTGGGTGATGCCCTTGATGAGCAACAATACCAAGGAAAGGAGTCCTCTTCAAACCGAATTTAATGGAAACTTAACATGCCAGGATGCTTGCCAATCCAATGGAAGTGGAATGATTAATTCATCCTCCAAACAAATGAAAAGCGTGTAACGCTTGTGTTAGGTGTGTGTTTGTTGTGTTTCGGCAGGAACCAAGATAACTGGAATTTTTTACATTTTTCAGCTGAAGTGGTAGCTTTCTTCTTCCAACCTCCTTCCAACTCTCAAAACTCTTTTTATATAGATCCGACCTTGGCGACTTTTAAAACCTGTGGACTTCCAACTCCCAGAATTCCCTAGCCAGCCATGCTGGTTGACTGGGGAATTCTGGGAGTTGAAGTCCATGGATCTTCAAATCGCCAAGGATGAACAGCTGATACAAATGTTCTACGTCAGGGGTCGGCAACCTTAAACACTCAAAAGGGCCACAAAGGTCCTAACCGGAAGCCCCCCGTTCAATTCTGGAGCCGACCAGAAGTCCGGTTTCCCCACCATAGAGTCTCCCCCTAGCATGGTGCCCTTTTTCCTCTGCTGACCGGAAGTTTGGTTCCCCCACCATAGAGTCTCCTCCTAGTGCGGAATCCTTTTTCCTCTACCTACTCGAAAGCCCTATCAATTGTGGAGCCGACCAGCGACAGGGAGCTGCAGCAGAGGAATGAAAGAGCCACATGCAGCTCCAGAGCCGCCAATTGCTGAGCCCTGTTCTATGCGGTACGGCAGACCGACAGCCCATTTTAACGGCTGGCCCTTGTTATAACGCAACAAAAATACCGAGCCGGCCTTCTACCTTGAGTGTTCACAATTCAGAAATGTGGAAATACAAAGAGAGCACCTTATGGGCTAGAGACACTTCATCGTATGTGCTTCGGCACATTACTCTTACTCTGTGCTAATGTCGTTAGGGCTTCCCCCCCCCCCCAAAGACGTTTTTAAACAGAGATGCGACCCTCGCATAGATCACGGACCACGGCAAGCCACAAAGGTAAGCTTTTAATGTGAATCAGACTGGCAGGACATCAGCACTTGAATTACATCTTTGTTACTTAGACCAAAACTCCTCAAAAGACATGGGGAGGGGGAGGACACGAGGGGGCGGGGAAGGGGAGAGTGCTGTTACAGATCAAACTGCTCAAAAACCAGAAGGTAAAAATCCTGAAGGGTGGTGGGTGGTGGATTCCTAATGCTTTGTACATTGAACGTGATTTGTCTTGTCAGTTTCTTTTCCTGGACCCATCAACCTTTCGAGGGGGGGGGGGGGGGAGAGAGAAGGGCTGCATTTTAAGATTTTAAAAATTCTCTCTGGGGAGAACTCTGGGAGGCTTTCCTCAGAGGTGGAGCCCCTCTCCGCACAGCCAATGCACCTCGGCTTGCTGCTTCTTCTAGCCAATCGATATCGGGACAAAGCGCCGGCAAAATAAAAACTCTTAAATTGTGCATTAGGATTAGGGGAATCCCGTTTCACCTCCGCAATTTGGGGGGTGGGGTGGGGTGGATGAAGCCAAAAAATAGGAGCAAAGGTACAGAAATGGAACACCTTTTCCCCAGTTCACCAGGGGGCGACTGCTTGTTAACTTTTATCTGCTTACAGTGGTCATTTTGTCAAAATTCAAGTGTTTGTAACTCTCAAGCAGAGCAGAGCGGTAGATTATGGTCCGTCATCCCACCGGTTTCTTCCAACCAATGCTTAAATTTATCACGGAAAAGCGCAGCTCCTAAATTGCAGCACTACACAATTTGTTCACCAATCGAATACGTTTCTGGGGGGGGGGGGGGGTTGGGGGATCCCCTGCCCAGTGAGGGCGCCTCCCGACGGGGCCTTGGATGAATTAGGACGCGCGAATCGAATTCAGAAAGCGAGCAGGCTGAAACGTAGGCAAGCCGAGAAAACGACACCAAAGAGCAGAGCACGGGAGCAAAATCATCCAGTTGAAGGTTCAATGAAATTAGAATGCCATGTTATAACGTCACCAGACTACAGAGATAGAATAACCCCAAAACCAAACGCCCTATCCAGCTGGGAGCAATTGCCCCCCCCCCCCAAATTACAACCAGGGGTACACGTCCATTAAACCGCTGACTTGTTTGCGGAGAGGTTGGAGGTTTGAAACACAGGCGCGGGAGTCCCCAAATGAAGGGGGTTTGGGAGGGAGGCTGAAGGCACCCCCCCCCCCCCCATTTCTGAAGTTCTTTCAATTCGGGTATCAACTTAAAACTTTGCAACAGAAAAGCAAGTGATGGTTTAAAAGTGAGCAGGTACGTTTCCCCCCCCCCCCCCGCCCTTAAAAGCAGACCGCGATCCTTCGGATAGGATCGCTTGCTGGGATCATTTACAGCAGGGCTCCCCAACCTTTGCAACTTTAAGTCTGAAGGACTTCGGCTCCCAGACTTCTCCAGCCAGCTTTGCTGGCTGGAGAAGTCTGGGAGCTGAAGTCCTTCAGACTTAAAGTTGCAAAAGTTGGAGACCCCTGGTTCACAGGCTCTTAATAAAAACAAAGCTTCGGTCAATGGCAGGGAACTGTCATTGCTAGCTGCGGAAACGATAGAAATTCAGAACTACAAAAAGGATGTGCTGGCTTCCGTTAATAGAAATGAGAGATTTGGGGGGGCCGTGTCGAATGCTTCTCCGAGGCTATTTACAGTACAAGAAGGGGAAATTCAGATCTCGCCGGCTTCTCTCTCCTCCGACCTCTTGGAGCGAGATTTGCCATTGGTGCTCTCGTGCCGCCGCTCAGACGCGCTCTTCTCTTTCTTCTCCCGGTCCCGCGACTTCTCTCTGGATGACCGATCCCTGGAGGGTCTGAAGTACAAAGCGAGCAACGTCATAAAAGGACCCGCTGCAAAGGCAACGCAGTTCAATCGAAAGATAGATATATACCAAAAGTGGCCAAGAGAAGGAGCTGTAGATTTCTCTGTCCATTCTCCTTCCTGGATCTGGCTAGTTGAGGGGAGTGGGGGGGGCAGTGGGGGGTTCCGGATCCCGGTGCAACGGGGCCCGGCGTCCACTACATGAATGCGCGCAGCACACCCATGCACCCTAGGCTCCAGCAACGCCTCTGCAAGCCTCCGTGATGCTCCAGCTGCTCGGTGGAGCATCTCGCAGGTGCCATACCCAGAAGCCCCAAAGAGTTTAAATACAGGTAATACAGGTAAGGACGGCGGAGAGGTGGGTGGGCCCTCCGGAGCACCGTACCGGAACGGTACCCGGTGCTCCCGACAGGCACCGGTACTCCTGTACGGGAGTGTACTTCCTGCAACCCACCACTGGTGGGAGGGAGAAAATCATATTTTTGCGGTCAGGCGGGAAGGGGAGATGAATCCCTCAGTCAGCACACAAGCTATTTAAGTTGCTCTCCAAAGGATGTAAGAATCCAAAGGCTGGTTTTGTCTGAAATATTCCACATCATCCCCAAAGGAATGGCCAAGCAACGCAAAAGAATAGGTGAATCATAGAAGAACGCTCCAAATATAATTCAGGCTGTCCACATTTGGCCGGTTTTTGTGCATCAACAAGGATGCCTCAAAATCCAGATTGAAGAGGACGTCAATTCAATTCTTAAACGATGACATTCTCCGAGACAGGAATGGCAATCAGAGGGGATAGCCTTGATTTACTGGGATATAAATTAACCCTCTAACTTTGTAGCCATGGATGGAGTCAAAAGCAAATTCCTTAAAACGTTCACTGAAAAGTTAAGACATAATTATTATTTTTTTGCTTTTATCAAGGAACCATTCATTGTCCAGGAAATTTTAAAAAAAACTGGCGGTAAGAAGCATGAAAAAAAAGCCTTAGAATCTGAACAGGAGGGAGCATCATAATCCTTTCCAAAGTGAGATTTGGCAACTAATAAATTTGCTCCCGTGACTGCTGGGGCTACGGGCCAGCCTTGCCGAAGAACTAAACACAATTTAATCTTGTTTTAGTTAATTCATATCCTAAGATTTGATGGTGACATTAGCACCAAGTAGATCCCTCCCCCACCAGTCTGCATCACATCAAAACACAGAGGAATTTTATAATATTCTATACATCCATTCTTCACCCATTCTTCACCTTCTCTGGTTAGTACCCAACCATCCTATAATTTATTCTTTGCTACACATTTTAAATTCCTTTTCCGTTCAATCTGTAACAGACACTGTCTCAAAGGTGCCTTTTTTTTTTGTTTTCAAAAGGCAACTAGACTGTTTTTTGAAGAAGACGTTTCGCTTCTCATCCAAGAAGCTTCATCAGTTTCAACTAAAGCTTTTTGGATGAAAAGCGAAACCTCGTCCTATTCCTCAAAACAACAGTCCAGTTGCCCTTTGAAGACCAAAACAAGGGGGCACCTTTGAGGCAACTATGACCTGGATCAGGGGTCCCCGACCGTGGCAACTTTTAAGACTTGTGGACTTCAACTCCTAGAATTCTTGGAGTTGAAGTCAACAAGTCTTAAAGTTGCCAAGTTGGAGGCCCCTGACCTGGATGACTGAGAGTCTCCATAGGGAGACACTGTTCTCCTTCAACCTCCTGTTGAAGGCTCCTGTTGTCCATAGGAACCAGCGCAGGGGTGAAATTCCGCATGTTCTGGAGAACCAGTAGCAGAAATGTTGAGTAGTTCAGAGAACCGGCAAATAGCTGGTATGGGATTGGGGGGGGGGGGGGGGGGGAATGGAGATTTTGCAGTATCCTTCCCCTGCCACGCCCACAGAACCAGTAGTAAAAAAAATTGGATTTCACCACTGAACCAGCGCTATACTATAGATGAGCAGCTTCCCCCTCTTGACCCTAAAACCCAGCTTACCAAAGGAGCTCTCCAAGGTTGGCTCGGTCAAGGAAAGGCTAGGCAAGCCACTTTAATGAATGGCCCCACCTCTCTCTCTCTCCCCTTCCGATAATAAAGCCACTTGCCCTCTCCTTCTGAGTCCAATCCATACTGCCACCCAGAGGAAAGCACAATGATGTTAGTGTTCAAACAGAGGAAGGGGAGGGGGGAACAACAGGAAGAAAAATAAAGAGTCAGGAATTCCGAAGGTGGTTAAGATGCCTTCTTCAGCCTATGTGAGCTAGCGCTGGGCGACTTCAATGCCAGCCTGATGGCTACCGCTTCAATCTATAGAGGAAGCAGGTGATAAAACTTGCATCAGGGGTGTCAAACTCGATTTCACTGAGGGCTGCATCAGGGTTGTTTGGCTTTGGAACGGGGTGGGCGTGGCCAGCTTGATGTCACATGTGTTGGGGGTCCCGTGGTGGCCCAAGCGCTCTGCCAGGGAAAACGGGCTCTCGGGCTCTGTTTTCGGCTGTGACGGCCTCCTGCAGCCCTCTGCCAGTGAAAACAGAGCTCCGCGGGCTGGTCCTTCGCTGCTTATAGAGGTTGACCCCACGGGCCAGGTCTAAGCACCCCACAGGCTGGATCCGACCACCAGGCCTTGAGCCGGACACCTCTGATCTGGATTGATTTCCATGAACCTCCCCCAAGTCAGTAATCTCCCTTTTCTCTCAACCCTGGCTTATCCCATGGGGTTGGAATGTGCCATCTGTCCACAGCTAAAAAATCGGTAAAGGTTCCCCTTGCACATGTGCTAGTCGTTCCTGACTCTAGGGGGCGGTGCTCATCTCCGTTTCAAAGCCGAAGAGCCAGCGCTGTCCGAAGATGTCTCCGTGATCATGTGGCCGGTATGATTCAACGGCGACGGCACATGGAACGCTGTTCCCTTCCCACCAAAGGTGGTTCCTATTTTTCTACATGCATTGTTTACATGCTTTTGAATTGCTAGGCTGGCAGAAGCTGGGACAAGGAATGGGAGCTCACTCTGTTATGCGGCACTAGGGATTCAAACTGCCCAACTGCCGGCCTTTCTGATCGACAAGCTCAGCGTCTTAGCCACTGAGCCACCGTATCCCTTTAAAAGGTGGGAGGACACAAATTATGAAGCTACAGGTAGACCTCGACTTAACGACAACCACTGGAGCCAGGATTCCCACTGCTAAGCAAGGTGGCCATTAAGTGAGCCACGCCCAATATTACAACCAAGGTTCTACCGAGGTTTTTAAACCAATCACTGCAGTTGCTAAGTGAATCACGGGGGTGTTAAGCAAATGCAACTTCCCCCGGAATGTGGCTGATACGGTCACAAGTTATCACGTGATCCTGGGAAACCGCTGCCACCTTTGGAAACGCATCACAGGATGCTGGGGAGGAGGTGACAGTCCGAGGAGTCCCTCTTTTGAGTGCTGTTACAACTTCAAAGGGTTGTTAAATCAAATGGAAATTGTTCCTTTGTGACTACAAGGCAATAGTCTTAATTCAAAGGCCATCGATGGCTCTTCTCCAGCGGGATGGGTCTCCACATGAATTAGAATAAATCCCACCCTTTCTAGCTAGCACATGATGGTATCTAAAGTGCTGCGGTGGCCTAGAGGTGGAGCTCTCGGCTCGCAATCACGAGGCTGTGAGTTCGATCCTAGGTAGAGGTAGATATTTCTCTCTCTGGGCACAATGAGAATAGATCTGCCGAATAAAACTCCGCCTTGGCGACAGGGAAGGGCATCTGGCCAGTAAACACTCATCTCCATTCAGTTGCCCAGACTCCACCCCGATGCAAGGGATTATGGGATCATTAAAATAAGATGATGATATGAAGGTACCTAAAGGGGAGGATGACCTTACAGCATACAGAATTCTCACACGTTTTGAATTATTCCAGTGGCTCATTACATTGAAACTGGTACCGACCTAAGCTGAAAACAAAGGTATTCTGCTCTCCAAGTTTTGCCCCAAAAGCTTTACCTGAAAAGCAGCCTTTAAGACTTGGGTGTAACCTTGTTCCATAAAATTAAAACAAAGGTCCCCACCTCCCGCCAAACAACTCCAGTCCGTGACTAAAGCTTTTGGGATTCTGGAATGCAAAATTGATTTACATCTCTATTGCAAAAGCAACAAGAAGGATGTAAACAGTTTCCACATCCATAAATATAATGATGTATTTATCCAGCGCCACCTCTTATATATATATATATATATATACTTTTGCACCTGCCAGATACTGTTTCTTTCGAAGATGCTGAATTGCAGCAGTTGATTGTTTAAAAGAAACAGGGAGTGTTTGCAATCTGTTATTTACTCCCCAGGTTTCTGGCATTTCCCTTTTTTTTTTTCTCCAGAAAATATTCTCCATGCAATTCTTCTTTATGAGCTATAGTACATTCGCGTTTTCTGAAGTCTTCCCTTACCTGCTCTTTAGAGTAATAGTAATTACAGGGTCTTCCTCATTTCCTAATTGTCCAAACTTCTTTTCTTTATTGTTCATGTTTAAGACAGATTTAAAAAATGAATTTAGTATCTCAACCACGAGTTAACCGTTTCCAAACATTTCATAATATCCCTAGTTTTCCATCCTCCTTTTCTGTGCAAAGAAAAGGGATATAAATACTCTATATTTCCACTCACTTTTCTAATGGGTGAGGTTATAAATCCACTTTATCATCAAGTCAATGAGATTTTCAAAGGAATGGGGTTAACTTGTACGCGGGGAAATAAATTATTTCTCTTAAATGTTTCCTTCTATAAGGGTTAGAACGGTAAGTATTAAATGGAATTATTAAGAGCAAAGTACAAACTTGATCCATCCCAACATTATCTCTAAAAACAATAGGTAAAGGTTCCTATTTTTCTACTTGCATTTTTAACGTGCTTTTCAACTGCTAGGTTGGCAGAAGCTGGGACAAGTAATGAGAGCTCACTCCGTTACGCAGTGCTAAGGATTCGAACTACCGAGCGGCCAACTTTTCTGATCGACAAGCTCAGCGTCTTAGCCACTGAGCCACCTCTAAAAATGAGAATCGTTTGTTTTTGTTCCTAATTTGGATTAAACTGTGTTATCAAATCAGTAGTTTATTTCTGTGCAAAAGATTGCCCAATTGGGGCCACTTTCCTGCATCCATGTACATGCCTCTCTGAACGTTTCTAGAAACGCATATTGTAATTACCTTCCTAATTGCAATATGTCAATTATTCCCTAAGTGAGCAGCGTGCCTTTAGCAGAAGCAAAAGTGGTTTGAAGAAGCAGGGAAGTCCTCCCTTATACTGGGGAAAACAGGATTTGCAGGACTGGCAAAAGAGTCCAAAAAGGCTGCTGGAGCTTGTGGTCTTTCAAATGGATGAAATCTTGTTCTGTTCTATTCTATTCTATTCATTCCAATATCCTATCCCAGGGGTCTGCAAAGTTGGCTCTGTTAAGACTGGTGGACTTCAACTCCCAGAATTCTGGGAGTTGAAGTTCACCAGTCCTAAAAGAGCCAACTTTGCAGACCCCTGTCCTGTCCTATCCTATCCTCCAATATTCTATTCTATTCTATCCTATTTTCTATTCTATTCTATTCATTCCAATATTCTATCCTATTCTATTCTTCATTCCAATATTCTATCCTACTCTATTCTATTCTTCATTCCATTCTTCATTCCAATATTCTATTCCATTCCATATTCCAATATTCTATTCTACTATTCTCATTCCTCTATTCTATTCTATTCTATTCTATTCTATTCCTACTTCTAGTCACAAAGGAAAGAAACAAGAGCTCATCCTTCCCTGCTTCTTTGCTTCTTGACAACCACACTTTTTAACCCAACCTATTCCCTGGGGGGGGGGGGGCCTTGGAAACTTGCCCCGTTATTTCTAAACGTATCCTGGTTTCCTTTCGGCTTTAAGGCGTTTCCTCTGGCTAAACTCCAAGCGAAACCAGCCTTCCCGGGGGAAAAAGGGGCAGTGAGAAATGCTGGCCATACTTATGCTTGGAGCTCCGGTCTCTGGATCCACGTTGGTGACCCCGACTGTGGCTTCCGGAACGGCTGCGGTGGCGCCGGTGCCTCTCCCGTTCCCGAGACTTAGAACGGGATTTTCGCTTCTCGCGGGAAAGGGAGCGGGAACGTCGTCGCCTCCGCTCTCGGGATCGCGATCTGCAGCGGGAAGATTAGGGGGGGGGGGAATTAAATCCACCCACACCAGTTTTCCGTTAAGAGTGACTGGATGACCTCAGTTTCTTTTCATATACAGTGCACATATTATTTATGCCCAGGGGTGGTATTCAGTTACCTTCCGTACCAGTTCGCAAATGTGAGCGCGCGCATCGCTCACATGCACCACCTCCGCGCAGCCTTCCACGCATGCAGTTGTGGCTAAAAAAAGGGGGCCTGAATGGGATGCCACAGACCCAGGGCAGATGGGCAGGGCCACCAGTGATTTTCGCTACCGGTTTGGGTGAACTGGTCATGCGTGAGTTTTCCTCTAAGGAGATAACAAGTGCTCGGCTGTATTTTATCACACAAGGAACTAAGTCAAGGTTGTACCTTGAGTACCAAAGCACCAAGTACAATGGAAAATAAACAAAAAATTGATGGTTTGGAGGGTGGGGCAGTTGAGATGAGGGGGGAGATAAAGGATTCTAAAAAAGAAATTGTGGAGCTTATTGGTCATATGTCTAGAATACATCTTGAAAGAATGTCTTACTTTTTAAGGTTTCAAAATGTTCCTGAAGCAGATTCAGAAATTTTAAAAGATTTAATGTGCACAATTCTAGCAGATTATACTAAAAAGAGTAAAGAATATATTTGGGGGGGGGGGACATAGACCTGATTTACAGAATTAATTCAGCATATGCCAGAATAAATAATGTACCCAGAGAGATACATATTAAATTTGTAAGGAGGTCAGCAAGGGATGAGATTCTGAGAGCACAGCGAGACGGCCCTTTGATATATCAGCAGACAGAAATTGCTATTTTGAAACAGATCCCGAAAAAGATTTGAGAGATAAGAAGGATTTTGAGAGGATGTCATATTTTTTAAGATTTCAGAATATTTCTGAGGAATCTGGTGAATGCCTTCCTGATCTCATGAGTACAATCTTATCAGACTATTTACATAAACCCAAAGAAGAGATCAGGGGGGACATTGACCTAGTCTACAGAATAAATTCAGCATATGCCAGGATGAATGAAGTACCCAGAGAGATACATATTAAATTTGTTAGAAGGTCGACGAGGGAGGGAATCTTGAAGGCGCAGAGGGAGGGTCCGTTAATTTACCAACAAAAGGAAGTCGCTATCTTGAAGCAGATCCCAAAAAAAATTAGAGAGGTGAGGAGGAAATATTCCTTCTTATCTAAAAAATTGTTTAACCACGGGATTTGGTTTAAGTGGGCGATGCCAGAAGGGATGCTGGTGTTCTGGGAAGGAGGAAGAGTTAGGATTAAAACAGTTGCTGAGGCGGAAGCCTTTCTTAAAAAACAGTCCTCTATCCTGGGGGAAGATTCAGGGGGGACAGAGGGGGCCGTGGCCCCGCCCGCTGGGGGCCAGGAAGGAGAACAAGAAGACGCAATTGCTAAGAGACTTAGATCTAAAAAATGACTTTTATCTTTATTTTTATTAATACAGTATAATTTTTTATCTGGATGTTTGTATACGACTGCCAGCATAGAATTCAGAATTTATATGTATGCATTTATTTTCACCTTGTTGTATTACCGAAAAATGTATTACCAATGTCTTATTAACAAGCCCAGGAGGGGCCAACGTTTCCGACGTGAAAGTTCTCAAAATATCTTGTTAACTCACCTTACCCTACCCTTTTTGTTAAAAAAAATTGTAAAACTCAATAAAACTTTTTCAATATAAAAAAAAAAAAGAAGAAGGAAATATTCCTTATCCAAAAAATTGTTTAAAAAAGGGGTGTGGTTCAAGTAGTCATTGCCTGAAGGAATGTTGTTCTGTTCTGGGAGGGGGGGAGAGTAAGAATTAAAACAATTGAAGAGGCGGAAGCCTTTCTTAAAAAACATTCCTCAATCCTGGAGGACGAAAATGGGGGAGCGGGAGGGGCCATGGCTCCGCCCACTGGCGGGAAGGAAGAAGACACAATAGCCAAAAGACTCAGATCACAAAAATGATTTTTGTTTTATTTTTATATACTGTAATTTCTAAACGGATGCTAACAGAAACAAATGATCGAATGCATGAAACTTATGATATGATATGTATGTATCTCTTTCCACCTTATATTGAAAAATTCTTTTTTTATGTAAGCTCGGAGGCGGCGACCACCACCTCCGACCGGGAAGCCCTAAAATATTTCTTTTATATCCTATATACCCTTTTCCCATTGAAAATTTTGTAAAAACCAGCACCAAGTACAGTGATGCCTTGGTACTCGACTGCTTTGAAGGGTATTGAAAACGGTATTCAACACATTTTGACATGAAAACTGTGTCCTGGTACTCGTTGTTTGGTACTCAACACAAAAGCGAGAACTTGATGGTGTTGGCTGCCTTGTGACTCCCTACATTATTCCTTATGAGAAAAAAACTGTTTGGTACAAATGGAAATGAAGGACCATCACCTCAATGTATGTATATATATACACATACCTCTCACTCACACACATACAAGCTCTCTTACCTTCTGCGATCTGGATTTCTTGATCCAGATCTAGAAAAAAAGGAACAGCACTGATTTAAAAAAAGGGGGGCTGGAGACAATATGCAAGCAGGATTCTCTGCTCTAAAAAGCGCCATACACTCTTAAGGCCCCAGAAGGTAACGCACTGAAAAGGTTGAGAACGAGTTTGGCAAAGGATAGGATTTAGACTTATATACCGCTTCACAGTGCTTTACAGCTCTCTCTAAGCGCTTACTGCCCCTTACTGCCTCTTGCCCCCAACAATCTGGGTCCTCATTTTACCCAGCTCGGAAGGAGGGAAGGCTGAGTCAACCTGGAGCCTGGTGAGATTCAAACTGCCAAATTGTATGCAGCTGGCAGTCAGCAGAAGTAGCCTGCAGTACTGCACTCTAACCACTGCCCCACGGCGGCTCATGATAATAGTAAATTATCATTATAAAGTAAATTTTAAATAGTGGAGAAAGACATGTTTAATCAATACAATACAATAGCAGAGTTGGAAGGGACCTTGGAGGTCTTCTAGTCCAACCCTTGCCTAGGCAGGAAACCCTATACTGTTTCAGACAAATGGCTATCCAACATCTTCTTAAAGGCTTCCAGTGTTGGGGCATTCACAACTTCTGGAGGCAACTTCTGTTCCACTGGTTAATTGTTCTCACTGTCAAGAAATTCCTCCTCAGGTCTAAGTTGCTTCTCTCCTTGATTAATTTGCATCCATGGCTTCTTGTCCTACCCTCAGGTGCTTTGGAGAATAGCTGGACTCCCTCTTCTTTGTGGCAACCCCTGATATATCTTTTCTAACCCCTGAGAATACTTTTCATCTTCTATCAAGCAGCCCTGTTACTTCTATTAACATTTTTTGTAAAGCAGATGTTACTTTTGACATCTGTTCGAACTTTTACTTTCTTCCTTCTACTTCCAAATTCTAATGATTTCAGGGGGCCAAAGGGCTCCAGCATAGATCTCCACTGCCTGGGGACCAAACATAGCCCAGGTCCTACTCTGTTGTTTCTTTGAGGTCTTAGCACAGCGGAAGACCTCTTTCTTAGGTCACTGTGTCAGGAAGCTGCCTGCTTCTCCTCTGAGATCCCTCACCGTTGTCCCACACGATCGTCTCGCTCTCTCTCTTCTCTCCTCTTCAACCGGTCTTGGTTCCTCTTCTCCTGTTTTTCAGCTACGGTTTTCTAGAATGAGACAAGAAAGGTTGTCAAATGTAACTGGGCTCCATATCAAAAAGATTCCCTCAGATGGCAAGGAGGAGTCATTCAAAGACAACGGGTGACATCATCCTCTGTCCCCAAATAACAAGTGACACATTAAACTTAAAAGCAGCAGCAAAAGGAAGGTTAGAAAAAGAATCCAGCTACTTAAAAACAGCACCAAATAATTAGTATGTGAAAATTTATTTGATTGCTCTCTGAATACACACCATTATCTCAGTACACTGCAACATTAGTATATGCTGATGTATTTCTAATACATCAGGATATACTGGGTCCCTCGTGGAGAAGGGCGGGATATAAATCGAATAAAAATAAAAATAAATAAAATATTGGGTCCACAAATCTCCATAAACCAGCCATCCTGGGCCCAACATTTAGGAAGCCAGGCTGTGCCTGTCACAAGCCAGGACAAATGGTGAGTGATGGAGGAGTAACTCCTCCTTAAAAAAAACAAAAAAACCTTGGTCCAGCTGGTCTGGCTGGTGGCACCTCTTAAGGGCCCCTTTCCAGGGTTACGAGAGAAGATGGTCAACGATTTGGAAGGCAGAAGAGGGCTCTATGCCCCAACGGCAGATCAAGCGGCAGAACCATCTTCTAGGAGGAGTGAAGCTCCGATTACAAACCTCCACTGCCTTGTGGCTCTATCCACTCCTGGAAGAGGCTTCAGGAGTCTACCTCCAGGTGAAAATCTGGAGCTGGAGTCCCGGAAGCAGTTCGTGACTGTGTACAACCACGTTCTGGTAACTCCTGCAACGCAGCTGGAACCGATTGTATCGGCTCTGCTGTTCCATTAGACCAGGGGTCTGCAAAGTTGGCTCTTTTAAGACTGGTGGACTTCAACTCCCAGAATTCCCCAGCCAGCTATGCTGGCTGGGGAACTCTGGGAGTTGAAATCCACCAGTCTTAAAAGAGCCAACTTTGCAGACCCCTGCATTAGACTATTTCAGCGACATGGAGCGGGGGGATCTGGCTGCTTGGCTCAGTCTATCCTCCATGTTAATCTACCCAGGCCTCGTGCTCCTGGAGAGGACCCTCCAGCTTTGCGTACAGCCAGAGCACGATACTATAGTCTTTTGAGACTGAAAGATGCCAATGCAAATCTCAATAAGTGAGAGATAATGTTCTCATCAACAGCTCCAGAACTCACACCTTTACCCAACAAACAATAAGCAAATTAGGAGAGAGTTGCAGAGATTAATTTGAAAACAGCAACGTATTAATATCAAGGCAGGAAGTAATGGGAGAGAGAAAACACCCCTGTGAGAATAATTTGCCAAAACGTCAAATTCTCAAGCATGAAGAGAACGACCCTGTGAGAAACTCCTCAGTTTTTGAGGCGCCAAGAAAACTCAGAATCCTCTGCTGGAGACTAGCACTCTGATACCAACGTTAATGTAACCCTGGTTAGTCTTTAATTTCTTTCCCAGGAAAGAACGTAGGGCGTCTCACTCTCCGCCTGCAGAGTCCAAAACTGGAGGCAAAACAATGACAGAAGCATCAGCCACACACTGATTTTACAAGTTTATTCCCTGACAATGGGTTAGTTTTACATACAGTACCTTAAGCAACCCCTCAAAATGAGAAGTATACCGGAAGTGTTTATTTAGAGGAATAATAGATAAAGACTTCTCGGTTGATAATGATAAAAGTTTCTGGTTTCAACCTACAGATTTATCCCACGGAAAAAGGCAATATTAATTAAACAGGCGGGACAAACTCATTAATTCTAATAAACAAGTCTGACTCACACAGGACTGTTTACTTGATGACAACTATGGAACTACATAAAACATCTCACATGAATGAGGTCATTCCAGACGTACATTACAGTATTAAGAACTTTGCTTAGCAGAGGAAAATCACGGTACACACCTGTGAACTTAATCATGTGTACATGAAATTCTCCCACTTATGTAGGATTGCCTGGTTTGATTCTGCAACCCAACAAGACAGACACGGACTTCAGAGGAGAATCAGAACTGCAGAAAAAACAATGGCTACCAACCTGCCTTCCATTGAGGACCTGTATGCTGCACGAGTCAAAAAGAGGGCTGGGAAAATATCTACGGACCCCTCGCATCCTGGCCATCAATTGTTTCAACTCCTACCCTCAAAACGACGCTATAGGGCACTGCACACCAAGACAACTAGACACAAGGACAGTTTTTCCCCTGAACGCCATCACTCTGCTAAACAAATAATTCCCTCAACACTGTCAAACTATTCACTAAGGTTGCATTAACTCATCATTCCTATCACCCATCTCCTCCTACTTAGGATTGCATGACTGTAGCTTTGCTGCTTGTATCTCTACGATTTATATTGATATTGCTTCCTGATTGCTTATTTGTACCCCATGGCTATCATTAAGTGTTGTACTTTATGATTCTTGACGAACGTATCTTGTCTTTTGATGTACCCTGAGAGCATCTGCACCAAAGATAAAGTCCTTGTGTGTTCAATCACACTTGGCCAATAAAGAATTCTATTATTAAGACAGTAAGTTTTAAAGAGCAAAAGAAAGCTCAAACATTGATTTACCTAGACCAGGGGTCTGCAAAGTTGGCTCTTTGAAGACCGGTGGACTTCAACTCCCAGAATTCCCCAGCCAGCTATGCTGGCTGGGGAATTCTGGGAGTTGAAGTCCACCGGTCTTCAAAGAGCCAACTTTGCAGACCCCTGACCTAGACCAATATTGTGCCCACCCAATTAATAATATAATAATATTTAATATTTATAAAACCACACCCTCTCCCCGCAGGGACTCGGGGCGGTGCACAGGTAGAATAAAAACAATAAATACATACGAACAATTCTAAAAACAAATTAAACATAACCTGCGCTAAAATTTCCCCATTAAAACTAAGCAGTACTAATTTCCCAATAAAAACCCCAAAGACAGAGAGACTTATCCTAGGCCGGCCAGACAGAAAAAGTGAGTTTTTAATTTAAGACGGAAGGAGCGGAGGTCCGTGGTCGTCCTGATATCGGGGGGAAGGTCGTTCCAGAGGGCTGGGCCCGCCACAGAGAGAGCCCTTCCCCTGGGTGTCGCCCGCTGACAATGTCTAGTGGACGGCACCCGGAGAAGTCCCTCTCTGTGGGAGCGAATCGGCCGTGTGGATGTGTGCGGCAGGATCCGATCCCGCAGATAGCTAGGTCCCGAGCCATGGAGCGCTTTAAAGATGATAATTAACACCTTGAAGCGCACCCGGAAGACGACAGGTAGTCAGTGCAGCTCGCGCAAGAGCGGTGTTACATGGGTAAACCTAGCGGTTCCCATAATTGCTCGCGCGGCTGTGTTCTGAACTAGCTGAAGTCTCCGGGTGCACCTCAAGGGGAGCCCCATGTAGAGAGAGTTACAATAGTCCAGTCAATTGTTAAAACGAAAACTGTCCGGTGTGATATTAAGGCTCTTTTCATACAAGAGCACTTTACCCATGAGTAACTACGGTCCTTACCCGCAACTGGTCCAATTTCTCACGGATCTGAATGAAGCCCAAATGCAATTTGCCCCCAAAGTGATCGGCAAGGCGACGGTCGTTGTCATGGAGACCGAGGTATGCGGAACAGACCTCACAAACACGCAGCTTCTGTTGCTGGAAACTGGAGGCAGGCATAGAATTGCGGTATTCCTCCTATCGAAGATCAGAAAGAGGTTAACATGAAAACTCCCATCGCTCACCTTTCTGTCTTCCTTCTCCCCACCTTAGCCAACGACTCATCATTAGCTTGCCTAGTGGCAACACATCGCAAATAATACTAGTGACGCTAATCTAATCTAGGAAGCTGCGTTAGCCGCAAAGAAGGTAAAGGTTCCCCTTGCACATGCGTGCTAGTCGTTCCCGACTCTAGGGGGTGGTGCTCATCGCTGTTTCAAAGCCGAAGAGCCAGCGCTGTCCAAAGACGTCTCCATGGTCATGTGGCCGGCATCACTAAACTCCAAAGGCGCACGGAACGCTGCTACCTTCCCACCGAAGGTGGTCCCCATTGTTCTATTTGCATGTTTACAGCCTTCTGAACTGCTAGGTTGACAGAAGTTGGGACAAGTCAGGGGAGCTCACTCCGTTATGCGGCGCTAGGGATTGAAACTGCCAAACTGCCGGCCTTTCTGACCGACAAGCTCAGTGTCTTAGCCACTGAGCCACCACGTCCCTAGATAAAGATAACAGCGTGGGTAGCAACTTTCTAAGAGCCCTTCCATAAATGGGAAAAAAAGAACCTGCTTCAAATCACTATCTATATCTATGCTATCTGTATCAGAGGTGGGTTGATCCCGGTTCGGTCCGGATCAGGCGAACGAGTAGTGGCAGTGGCGGAAGGCTCCGCCCACCCACCCACCCACCCGCGAACCGGTAGCATCAGGATTTGCAACTCGCCTCTGATGTGCATTCAATAGAGATTGTTGTTCGACACCTGCCAGATGACAGATATTTCTACTGGGATGCTAGCATTCTGTTGGGAGGGAGGGAGGGAGGGAGGGGGGAGGATTGGAGAGATCTCTATATGAAGGTTCTGTTTCCTGCATTGCTGTACTGTGGGAGGGGCTTGGTTAGCCCTGCTTTAAATTGCTGTTTTGAAGTGGGACGCTTTAGTTCTTGCCTAGACCTCTTGCTATCACCAGCCTTTCAATAAAAGCTCCTTTTGGAACGACTTCAGTTCCAAGAGTCCTGCTTTCTTGGGAAGATTGGAGAGGCAAGGCCTGACAAAACAAACCCCGTTTTGCTTGGCTAGTAATATCCTAGGTTTCCTTGGGCTAAACAAAAGCAATAAATCCAAGCAGTAAATCTGCACGTTCGGTCCAGAAAGAACTAACCTCTGCTTCTTTCTTCTTGGCGCGCACTTTGTCCACTTCCATCAGGATCTTCTGGGACTCATCCACATTCCCTTCAGCTCCTAACTGCTCAGCTTTAGCCAGGAGCTTCCCAATGTCTTCGTTGAGTTCGTGCACTTTCTCTGCCTAAAGAACAGGAGACGGGTTTGGGGTCATTTATTTGATTGAAGGGAATTTATGTGACTCACTCTCAAGTGATGCCAGATTAACGTAGATTTAAAAACCCAATATAAAACAATTTAAAAAGCAATTAACTCATCACGGAATGGATTTCCAGAGGAAAAATTCCACATTACAGGAACCAGGAGCACTACTAAGGTGACCCTGAGGACACAGATAAACCTCCAAGTGTTTTAACAGCCCTCTAAAAGGATGCAAATGACCAGCTGTCTGCAAGAAGTATCAATCCTTCCATTCCCCACCATCCAGATGAAGAAACTTCCTGGATGAGAAGCGAAAACGTCTTCAAAAGAAAAAAAACTAGAAAGTCCAGTTGCCTCCTGAAAAAAGCACTTTTGGGACAACCATGACCTGGACGACTGAGAATCTCTACAGACTTAGAGCTATACAATTTGGGATGAAGACCCGTGGAATGGTGTGGGAGTAGGAACGGATTTCCAGAGGGGAAATTGCAGACTACAGGAACCAGGAGCACTAACTCGGGTGACCCTGAGGACACAGGTAAACCTCCAAGTGGCCTCAATGACCCTCTAAAAGGATGCAAATGACCAGCTGTCTGCAAGAGCTATAAATCCTTCCATTCCCCACTATCCAGAGCTGAAGAAGCTTCTTGGATGAGAAGCAGAACGTCTTCAAAAGAAAAAACAAGAAAGCCTCTTGAAAAAAGCACCTTTGGGACAATAACTCAAGCAAGTGGATTTCCCCCCCCCCCCCCCCCAAATTATCCAAGGAGGGGATATATCCCCTCTTCAGGACCAAACCTGGAATGCCATGCCAGGGGATCCATATCAAAATAATAGGTAGGTCCAAGACGTCAAATCAAATCAAACCAATTTTAGTTTCAGTTGAATAAAAATCCAACGAATTTATCTGAAATGTAATTCATAGCATCACATCCTATTGGGGTTAATAACAATTTCCCTCCTTTTGTCACATTAAGGAGCTTGATCCGACTGCAACTTTGGAAGGAGTCGGGGCAACATCAGGCATCCCACGTGGAAGGAGTTTTATTTTTTGAAGTCCTGGCATGAAAACAGGTCGAAGAGAAAACCCGTTCCATTTTTAATCTCCTGGTTCAACCACGGCATCTTTGGTTTTGTAATGAATTTTTGCACTGGGAGAAAGGCATGAGACAAGGGTTACCTAGTAAGTGAAGCCATTTATTATATAATGTAAAAATACATTATATAATGCTCGGTTTATTTACTTAGCATGTGAAGCATGGATAGAACAGAAAAGTAATTCTCCACACAATCTCGTGGATCTACTAAAGTTAATCTCCAATGTAAACACTGAGGAGGCAGCTATGCTCTTCAATTGACCTTTAAATCTAGATTCTATCTTTCTTAAAGGGATTTCAAAGGGGCTTGAAGGAGGACTTCATGCTTACAACATCTGTGCTCTTAGTTATCTCCGATGTTTTCACACAGAGGTTACGCCTAAATTGCCACTCAAGCAACCACCCTAAGACCACCTAAATGGGTTTTGCACAATCAATTGTATAGACCAGGGGTCAGCAACCTGCGGCTCTGGAGCCGCATGTGGCTCTTTCATCCCTCTGCTGAGGCTCCCTGTCGCCAGTCGGCTCCACAATTGATTGGGCTTTCGGTTAGGACAGGTAGAGGAAAAAGGATGCCATGCTAGGAGACTCTACGGTGGTAGTTGTAGTGGTACCCGACTTCTGGTCAGCAGAGGAAAAAGGACACTGCGTCAGGAGAGACTCTATGGTGGGGGAACCGGACTTCTGGTCGGCTCCAGAATTGGTCAGGGGGCTTCCAGTTAGGATCTTTGTGGCTCTTTGAGTGTTTAAGGTTGCCGAACCCTTGGTACAACCACCAGAAGACAATCACCTTATGCAACAGCCAGTTAAGAGACGGTGAATTTCAAGAGTCTGGTCATTTCACCAAGCACACCACAGAAATACCTTTGCAGCCACTTCAGCGCTGATCTCCTCTTGGGTTTCGGCAAGTCGTTTTTTAGCCAGTTCTGTTCTTCTATCACACTCAGCAATGAAAGATTCCAAGTGGTCCATCGCCTGATTGTATAGAAACAGTGTGCTAATGTTAGAAAGCCATTCTTGACATATCCTTATTTCAGTGATTAAAAAAATCAAGGGGTGAAGGCAGCATGAAAGGCCCATATGAAATTGATTTTCTTCAACGCGGAGCCTTATTTCTCTTTACTTCTTGTCACTTTCAAAAAAAAAAGGTAATTCAAGAGATGGGGAACAAGAGATTTTCTTCTGAAGAACGGGAAACGTTACGTATAAAACATTTAACCTAACAATGTTGCAGCGCCATTATCACAACTTTATAATATCGGGTAAGGACTGACTGAACACAGCAACAATAGAAAGGTGAAAAACAGGGAAACTAATAAAAGAGAATAATAAGTTAATAAAATAACATAATAAAATACCACTACCCCAGCGACAGAGCCATTTAATGGGCTGCATCCAACTCCGTTGTTTAATTGTAAATGACTTTTTTTATTCGTTATAATAAAGCGTAGAACATTAAGTAACAATCCAACAGCCACAGATCTGCCTAGCTATGAACCTGCTAAGTGTTTTGCCCATGTGACACGACAGCACTTATACCTACTTATGCCATAATGCTACATAACAGAGATATCAAACGGCTGCCGGTCCTTGTATCTGTTTATGATTATCAAAATGGAGAGCACTTACGTCCAGCTCAAAGAACAGGTCCCTCTCTTTGCTTGCAATCTCGTAATCTGCTCTCAGGGCCAAATCGTGAATCTTTGTGCACTCTCCAAGATCCATGCGCTATTGAAGAAGAAGAAGAAGAAGAAAAAGAGGATAGGAGACAATATCATCTGAAAATCCATCGTATCACCACATGCAAAAGATACAACCGCTCGTGATTAGCAAAGGAATTGGACGTTTGTTTCACACTTTCAACTGTTGTAGCATCTGCATGGTCAAATAATCAAAATTTGGACACTTGACAATTGGTTCTTATTTTATGACAGCTACAATGTCCCGGGGTCATGTGGTCCCTTTTTTTTTTATATTGAAAAAGTTTTATTGGTTTTACATTTTTTCTGTAGGGTGGGGTAAGGGATACAAAGAAATTTTGAGAGCATTCACGTCAAAGTCGTCGGCCCTTCCGGCACCTCAAAATACATTGATAACAATAAAAAAAGACATTTTTCATAACACTACAAAGTGAAAGCAAGTACATATACCTAAATTCTCAGTTCTATGCTGTCAGACATTTACAAAAAATCCAAATACAAATATTATGCAAAATTAATCAGAAAAATCAAGGCAAAGTTATTTTTTCGATCTAAGTCTCTTGGCAATTGTATCTTCTTTTTCTCCTCCCTGGCCCCCAGTGGGCGGGGCCGTGGCCCCCTCCGTCCCCCCTGGATCTTCCCCCAGGATAGAGGAATGTTTTTTAAGAAAGGCTTCCGCCTCAGCAACTGTTTTAATCCTCACTATTCCTCCTTCCCAGAACACCAGCATCCCTTCAGGTGTCACCCACTTGAACCAAATCCCGTGATCAAACAATGTTTTAGACAAGAAGGAAAATTTCCTTCTTGCATCTCTAATCTTTCTTGGGATCTGCTTCAAGATAGCAACCTCTTTTTGTTGGTAGATTAATGGACTACCTCTCTGCACTTTCAGGATTTCTTCTCTGGTTGACCTTCTAACAAATTTCACATGTATCTCTCTAGGCACTTCATTTATCCTGGCATATGCTGAGTTAATTCTGTAGGCTAGGTCAATGTCCCCCCTGATCTCATCCTTAGGTTTATGTAAATAGTCTGCTAAAATTGTGATGTGGTCCCTTTTTTTTGTTAGCCTTCTAACGAGCAAAGTCAATGGGAAAACCATATTCACTTAACATGCGGATGGAGCAAAACTCAACTGTCTCGCTTAGCAACGGCGGGCTTAATTGTGGTCCTACCTGTGCCTCTATCCATCATGGCCACAAACCACAACAACTGGGAAATCTCGGGAGTGGCAATTCAATACTCTGTCAAAGACCTGGGAGTACTCAGTTCTAATTATCTAAGTTGCCAGAGCTCCCTGTAACAGCATTGCCAAAAAGGCATTAAGAGTTGTTAACCTCATTTTGCGAAGCTTCTTCTCTGGTAATATTATATTGCTAACTAGGGCATTCAAAACCTTTGCCAGACCAGTTCTTGAATACAGCTCGTCTGCCTGGAAGCCACACTGTATATCAGACATTAACATGATTGAGTGGGTATTTCACAGGAAGAGTCCTCCATTCCTCTACTCACTATAGAATTCCCTGTGCCACCCAGCTTGAAATTTTGGGCTTGGGAAATCTGGAACTTAGTTTGGCCTACGGTCCGAACTAAGCATAGTAAAATTGTCTGCTACAACATCTTGCCCGTCAATGATTTCTTCAGGTTCAACCACAATAATACGCAGGCAAATAATCGATACAATCTCAAGGTCCAAACTCGATTGCAGAAAATACGACTTCAGCAACAGAGTGGTCAATGCTCTACTGGACTCCATCGTTACATCCTCAAACCCCCCACAGCTTCAGCCTCAAACTGTCTACCAAGGGCCTCACCCCATTCTTTTAAGAGGTCCGTAAAGGGGGCGTGCATAAGCGCACCAGCATGCCTCCCGTCCCTGTCTTACTGTCTCCATTTATCTGTATTTACTTCCTTTGTTCATCTTTATGTTCATACCTATACTTGTTACCGTGTACGTGTTTGACAAACAAACAGATACATCGAAGGGAGCAGGCTGAGGAATGCTGACATAAAACAGTGACCAAGACAAGTGTGGTGAGAAAGAGGACTTACCGTCCCTGCTAAAATATCGTGAGGGCAACAGTCCAGAAGATGGCTCTTGCAGACCCGTTCATCGGTAAACTTCACCCTTTGTCTGGTTTCATCTCCTGAAATTCATTTTTGGTTATAAATATGAAATATTGTTACACCTCGACAAAGCAGGGTAAATTACAATACGTTTTCATTTTGCCTCATTATGCAGATACAAATCATTCACGAACTGATCAGAAAATTATAAAAGTGTTAAGTTATAGATTTTCTTTCTTTTTTTCTTTCACAGCTGAGAATCAAACTAGGCACAGCATTTTATATCACATGCACCGCCAAATACGGTGCTGACCATAATTACATCGACAGTCACGATATTTACATTAAAAAAAACAAACACACACACACACAATCTTGGGTCCAGACCACGGATGTTCTTTTCTACAGAGAAAACAAAGATTCGGAAGAACCAAAACCCATTCTAGCTGAAGGCCGTGAATCACACCCAGAAATTTTACTAGGTAGCCATTTATGAATCACGTGTCTTTTTATTAAATACTGATGATTCATACGTATTAACGCATATTGAATGTCTAAAGGCTACTGGACTTTTCTCTAAAAAAGCGATTAATCGTCTTATGCCTCCCTTTTTCCCACCCTCACTTGGGAGCCATTTAAAACAAGCAAAAAAAAAAAAAAAATTAGTTGATACACACTGCGAGCTCCAACACATACAATACCCATCTGCATTCTTCAAGACCTCAGCTGCAGAATTTTATGCCCGCTGTTGAAAAGTTTTAAAGGAAAAGTTTTCTTGCCCAAACCTGCAGTAAGGAAGTCAGGGGAATGATACATAAAAAGTAAAGGCAAAGTGGTAATGGTATGTGACAATTGTTCTTAAAAAGCTAGTCTGTGTATGACTATAGATCAGGATTTGCAAGCATCCGGTCGTGTCTACTGAAAATGGTTTTTTTTTTGCTCTCTCTCTTTCCTTCTTTTCTAAACTATACTTTTAAAGTTACTTGTGAAAAAAAGCAGCAAACACTTTTTTTTTTGTTATAACAGCTTTAAAAATTGGTTGTGACTCACGGCTCGATGAACATGAGGCTTTTCTGCAACTCCCTTGCAGATTGATGTAGGCAGGCAAAGATACACTGAACCTTTATAAATAAAATAGAGGGGCCACAATTGTTCAGTTTGTATGAAATAAAAATATGGGAAGCAATTAAAAAAAACAACTCAAATTACACAAAGAAAGAACGAGCACTTTTATTCATTTACGAAACCAAGTGCAAAAAGTTATCTGTAGGGTTTTTGCAAAGGTGCCAGACTTTCAGTGGCTTGATTTCCAATAGGGAAGCAGATACAAACTTTGTCAGTAATGCACAGCTTTCCAAGGGAAATATATATACATTTTAGATATAGATATAGATGTATATATTTCCGGGGCACATACTAAAGCCCTGTTTCCATGCAGAACAGGCCTACCTTTGCGGGGTTTTTTTGTTTTTTTTTAACACACGAAGCCTTACGTCTACAGGCGAGTCTACAAAAGAAAAGCCTCACCATGTAAAACCAGAAAAGTCGGGCTTTTAACTCATGGCGTGGAGTTCCAGCCGACGTATCTGGGGTGTATAAAACCTTATGTCTTATAGGCAGCTTCAATGGTCCAAGTTATAAAAAAATCAGTGTTAATATGTATTCCCTGCCAACGTTTTCCAGAAAGCCCTATAAACATACAGCGTACACCAAATCCCATGCTATTTCCAAAGCCCGACTGTCCCCCTTCATACCATCTGTACCCATGGTTTATATCACTGAGCAGATGTTTCCTGGCATCAGATGTTACATCAAGAACCCCACCACCTGCTTGAGCAGGTAGCTGGACTCGGGTAGCAGGAAGATGGGATGACGCAGGCGTCAGGAGGGGGGACCTGTCTACCCTGCTTGAGCACCTGTCACCAGGAGCCTCGCTGAAACCCATTTTGCCACCCATGTTACTATAGGACCAATGCCACCTACGCTGGCCAGGCTGCTGTGCTGACAAACTGGCTTGACTGGTTTGCCATTCAAAAGCTGCCTTTGTTTTGCTCTCGTGTTTGGTTTCCGGTTTTGCTAAAGACGGCCCGCGTAAACCCAAACAAGAAAGGCTAAAGTCCATTTCTGGGCATTTTGTTGTTGCCACAATGCCTGTTGGAAAGCACATCAGAAGAGCACCGAAAACAGCAGCTCTCCCTGATCTTGCCTCGCCCTCCAACCATTCTAAATTGCAGGCAGTCCTTGACTTACGACCATTCGGAGTCACAATGGCCCCTAATGACTTAGAACCATTTTTTCCCCACTCTTTGTGACCGTTTCGGAATCCCCGCCGCGGTCAGGTGATCAAAATTCGGACGCTGGCCAACTGGCTCATATTTATGACGGCTGCCATGTCCCTGGGCCACCGGATCCCCTTTTGCGACCTCCTGACAAGCAAAGTCAATGGAGAAAGCCAGATTCACTTCACAACTGGGCGGCTCGCTTAACGACAGCAGTGATGTCACTTAAGAAGCGCGGCAAGAAAGGTTGCCCAAAGGGCAGACCCTTATTTAACAACCGTCTTGCTTAGCAACAGAAATGTTGTGCTCCGTTGTGGTCGTAAGTCGAGGACTACACTGTTTCTGTGGATTTGGCAGCTCTGCTTAGCTGGCATCCTTAATACCACCAACTCAAGCAGAAGGGACCCTCCTCTTTTCAAGTTGAAATTCCCCTACCTGCAGCAACTAGGGGCTTTTATTAATGGGTGGCTTACATTTTTATACCACCCATCTTTCCTATAAGATGATGCTGGACTGCTTTCCCTATTTCCGGAGCCTTTTCCATTTATTTATTTAAATTTATTTCTTGGATTTAGATAGCTGGGTAGGCAGATCAAACCCCAGGCTGGCATTTTAGGCTGAGCGGGGGGTGGGGGTGGGGGTTTCCCTTCCCTCCCACCACCAGGCAGAACCAACCCAAGGGCTCCAGCCAGGTAACCTGTGAAATCACAAAGTCCCCCCCTCCCCCCAATAAAATAAAAATAAATAAAAAATAAATGTATTTTCTATTTTTTTTAGAAGGGAAGCTCTTGATCCTCCACACAGCCTTCCCCAGCCCTGATTTTGGGGAACCCCAAAATCAACATCACAGATATTATTGGGGGGGGGGGGATATCTATCTATCTATCCACCTATCTATCTATTGACCTTATATCTATAATGAAGATAGCTAGATAGATATAGATGCTGTAGATTTAGATAGCTGGATATAGAGAGATAGAGATTAGATATAGATGATATAGATTTAGAGATAGATATGAACTATAGATACATACATAGGTAGTGATAGATACATATAGACACAGTACATAGGTAGGTAGGTAGATATCGATATAGATTTAGAGATAGATATGAGATATAGATACATACATAGTGATAGATACATAGACAGTAGATAGTTAGATTAGATATGATATACAGATCAAAGATATGAGATATATAAAAAGATAGATTAGATAGATATAGATTTAGAGATAGATATGAGATATAGATACATAAATAAGCGATAGTTACATAGATAGATAGATATGATAGATAGATAGATAGATAGATAGATAGATAGATAGATAGATAGATAGATAGATAGATAGATAGATAGATAGATAGATAGATAGATAGATAGATAGATAGATAGATAGATAGATAGATATAGAGGGGGTTGGGGTTGCATAGAGAAGCAATGGCTGCCTGTCCCTGTCAAGGGGCGGAAACACTTCGTCGGGCCAAGCAGGGAAGCCCAGCAAAGGCGGACGGGGGATGTCGGGCGAACGCGAAGCGCGACGAAAAGGAGCTGGGGGGGGGGGGGGGAGGCGGCGGGTCGCCTCGTCCAGGCCTCGCCTCGAAAGCGTCCACGGCAGCGCCGGAGGGCGCGGCCTTCCATCTTTGCTCTCCTTCCTTCCTTCCTGCAGGCCCCCGCCTCGCCCGTCCCAACTCACCGTCCCGGGCCGTGCCCATCAGCTGGTCGAGCAACGCTCGCATCTGGGCCTGGGCCGACATGGCGGCGGCGGCGAAGGGACTCGCGTCTCCTTGGTAACGGCGGGAGGGGGGGAGAAAGAGAGAGGGGGCAGGGAGGGAGGGAGGCCCCGGGCGCGAGCGACTCTTAACGGCCTCCTGGCGTCGCCTTGCCGCCGCAAAGCACGACGGGAGATAGGAAGGAGAAGGAGAAGAAGGAGGTGATGAAAAAAAAAAAAGAGGGCGGAGCGGCAGAGGGGACGCGAGAGAAAGGAAGCCGGAAGGCGGCGGTGATGACGTCACCGCGCTCGTCCGCTTCCGCTCCCGGCCAGCAGGAGCGGAAGACGACGCGGCCTCCAGGGGGCCAAGATGGCGGCCTTCCTTTGGCAGAGGCTTTCGGGAGTTGTAGTTCCGGCCCTGCCCGAGTTCATGCAAGGCCGGGGGAATTGTGGAGTTGAAGTTCACGTAGCTTAAAATTGTGCATTTGGAGGGTTTAGTGTGCTTTGTGAAGGCAGCCAGGGGTGACCGAATTCGTAAACCATAATAAACACAAACTATAGTTTGTATTTCATGTATCCAAAATCGTGTGTGTGTGCATTTGTGTACGCATATGCATATGCATATAGATATACATATACATACATATGCTGGTCTCGTTGTATTCGGATCTTTTCCTGCGTAAGATTGAGATTGTCTTGGCAACGTTTTGCCAAGGTGTCACTCGCCATCTTCAGGCTGTTGTTTTCGGCTTCGTGCTGCACAAGCACAAAGCTGAAAACACCAGCCTGAAGATGGCGAGTGCGCTGCCAAGACAATCTCAATCTTACAAGGGAAAAGACCCGAATACAACAAGACCAGCATACCTACAGCTGTGCAAATCTATGAAAACAAATACATACATACATCTACATATACATAAACATACGTTGTCTAATACACACTTGAATAAATAAATAAATAAATAAATAAATAATCTCTTGCAGTATTTCCCAAATGTATAAGCCAAGTATACCCATGCAATAAAATGTACTCTTGTTTTGCAGACAATTGTAATACAATTTTGTGAATTGTAATACAATTTTGTGAATTATTTTTTGAAGCTTAAAACATACACCCAGAATCAGGAAATGGGCAATTTCTAAATATGATAAACAACTAAACGCACACAAAAACTATTTCCCACAAGAAAAACTGAGCTAAAGATATATTCTATGTGTGCAGTACTTTTGGAGATATAAAATGTGTTTATATAGGTCAAAATATGCACCTGCAGTGTGAGGCAAAAGTGGTTGCCCAAAATGCACACATTAAGAAACAATTTTTTTTAAAAAAATTATTTTTTTAAAAAAATTGTGCAGTAGGAATGCAACCAAGAATTAGCTTCTTGGTTGATTTCATGCAACGGATGTAAATTTGCTGGAAGAAGCGTCAAAAAGATTAATTTTTATTCTATTTTTGATAGCAAAGGAAATGGCAGCCCACCCAAAGCAGTGGGGCCACTCGTTGCGCTAGTATAAATAGTCCTCGACTTACAGCAGTTCATTTGGTAACTGTTCAAAGTTACAACGGCACTGAAAAGGGCAGCATGCCCATTTTTCACACGACCATTGCAGCATCCCCCACGATCACACGATCAAAATTCAGGCGTGGGCAACTGACTCGTATTTATGACGGTTGCAGTGTCCCGGATCATGTGATTCCCCTTTTGCGACCTTCTGAAAAGCAAAGTCAATGTGGAAGGCAGATTCATGTAGCAACCATGTTACTAAACTTAACAAACTGCAGTGATTCACTTAACAATTCTGGCAAGAAAGGTTGTAACATGGGACAAAAACTCACTTAGCAACAAAAATTGTGCTCAATTGTGGTTGTAAGTCGAGAGCTGCCTGAAAATTCCTGCTTGCTGGACTGGTGATAGGATCTTCTAAACCAGAGGTTCCCAAACTTGGCAACTTTAAAGACTTGTGGACTTCAACTCCCAGAATTCTCCAGCCAGCATAATTTACTCTCTTGCAATCCCTTCCTCTGCAATCTCTCCACTTAGATCGGAGGTCTTCAAACTTTGCAGAGCTGGCTGGAGAATTCTGGGAGTTGAAGTCCACAAGTCTTAAAGTTGCCAAGTTTGAGAACCTCTGTTCTAAACCCATATCTTAAAATGTGTAGCTCTGATCTTAGACAGCAGAGGTCAGTAAGCCTTTACGAGGCTCCAAGCCTCATTTAGCCGTCAGCAAGGACAAATTACACTTATAACAGCATAAACTTTCTGCAAACTCTCCAAAAGTCCCCGCTGGGGGTTGTGGAAAAACATTCACAGATTACAAAAATCTAAGAGAGCTTTCTCTAACCCAGAGTTTCCCAGATCAGCACCTCTTAACTAAGATGAGCCGGGAACTATTGACTCAACTGGTTGGGGATGATGCAGACTATCACCTAATTGGTGGTCAAGAGACTGAAATTATTATTATTATTATTATTATTATTATTATTATTATTATTATTATTATTATTATTATTATTATTATTATTATTATTATTATTATTTGTATATCGCCCTCTCTCCCGTAGGGACTCAGGGCGGTGCACAGGAATAATAAAGGATAAAAGACATATAAATACAGTCAATAGATAAATTTAAAATTAAATAAAATAAAAATAATGAAATGGGGGAGGGAGTCTCAGCTATTGCTAACCCAGATTTTTGGAAGGGGATCTTTTGCCACTAATTGCTGAATGTAACAATTTGAGTCACAAATTTCGATCCAGCAATATTTATATATATCTATATATCTAGAAAGAAGAGCAACCAAGAGGATTAGGAGACTGGAGGCTAAAACATATGATGAACGGTTGCAGGAACTGGGCATGGCGAAGTGAAGAGAAGAACCAGGGGAGACATGATAGCAGTCTACCAATATTTGAGGGGCTGCCACAGAGAGGACGGGATCCAGCAATTTTCCAAAGAACTCGAAGTCCAGACAAGTATTAACGGAAGGGAAATGAACAAGGAGAGACTCAACCTGGAATTAAGGAGAAATGTGGCAGAGGCTGGACTGCCATCTGTCAGAAATGGTGTAGGGTCTCCTGCTTGGGCGGTGGTTGGACTAGATGATCTACATGGTCCCAACTGTATCTGTACCACACAGGATGGCCTGAACTGCTTCTGTATGTTCCTGTCCAGGTAGCTCTCTTTCTTTTTCGATTTTTCTCATTGTCCATCTTTTAAGCCATCTTAAAAGACCCTCATTTTGATCCATCTTAAAAGACCATCAGAAAACCAAATACAAGCTGGGCAGATACAATCTCATTGAGAACCCTCATTCAGTCAATGACCTAGGTCTTAGGAGTACTGATCTCAAACATCTAAGCCCCAGAGCTCACTGTAACAGCATTGAAAAAAAAAAAAGATTTAAGAGTTGTTAACCTAATTTTGTGAAGCTTCTTCTCTGGTAACATTGTACTGCAAACCAGGGCATACAAAACCTTTGCCAGACCAATTCTCGAATACAGCTCGCCTGCCTGGAATCCGCACTGTATATCGGACATTAATACAATCGAGCAAGTCCAGAGGTATTTCACGAGAAGAGTCCTCCACTCCTCTGCTCACAACAGAATACCCTATACCACCAAGCTTGAAATTTTGGGCTGGACAACCTGGAACTATGCTGCCTGCAGTCTGACCTGAGCATAGTACACAAAATTGTCTGCTACAACATCCTACCTGTCAATGATTACTTCAGCTTCAACCTCAATAGTACACGAGCAAACCATCAACACAACCTCAAGGTAAACCGCTCCAACTCGACTGCAGAAAATACGACTTCAGCCACAGAGTGGTCAACGCCTGGAATGCTCTCCCTGACTCCATTGTTACATCCTCAAACCCCCCACAGCTTCAACCCTCAAATTGTCTACCGTGGACCTCACCCCATTCCTAAGAGGTCCGTAAAGGGGGCGTGCATAAGCGCACCAGCGTGCCTATCGTTTCTGTCCTACTTGTTAGGATATTCAGCCTTATATTGGGTTGACAATATATATGAGCCTATGTTCTTATAGAGTCCATGTAGCTTTAAGAACTATGTGTTGAATTCTGATTGGCTGTGATTCTCAGCTCTACCATAAAGGAAGCTCAGGAACACAGTCCATTCCCTTTTCGATTCCCTTTGATTCCTGTGCTGAGGAGCTGAAGCTGTGAAGACTGAAGAAGTATTTGTTTTGCATCACTGTAAGATAACTCTGTGTTTGGTGAAGGACTGTTATTGTTTTGAGAAGTTAGTCTCACTGGTTGGAAGAAGTATTTTAGTTGCTACAAAGTAAAGACTATTTATTTTCTTACTATCAGTGTTTTTAGAGTTTGTGTGTGGTCAAAGCAACGTATCTCTTTACTGTCCGGTGTATTACACTATTCCGCATTTATTTCCTAACACTGGTTAAGGGACCAGAGTTGTAACACTGGTTCTGAACCCAGAGTTGCTAACACTACTGTCCCCATTGATTTGTACACCATTTCCTTTGTTCATGTCCATGTTTATATTTCTACCGGTTATCTCGTACATGTTTGACATACTAAATGAAATAAATCAACAAATAAATAAATCCTTTGCTTTCTCATCTCAGGGCTCCCAAAAGAGCAACCAGGATTGGTTGGAGCGAGGGGACCTTCTACTTGCACCCTAAATGTGAACTTGGCTTCTTCTTCTCGGCCTCCATGCCAGAGAAGAAAAAAAATCAATAGCTCCAATATGTTAGCACTCCAAACGAGCTCCAATATTACACGGCCATTAGCCCCACAAGCACTTAGTTATCTTCTGCCCATTAGCCGGAACACCAGGTTGCAGCTTTCTACATGCTCGTATTCACCGGCGTTGTAAAAAAAACAAACCAAGGCCATCGCAAGGGCACGGATGAGTAACGGAGGGTAAAACATGTTGCCCATTTTTTATTTATGTATCTTTAAGTCTGCCGTATTGGGCCAAAGGAAGGCTGAGCGTCAGGGGTGGGTTTCAAATTTTTTAGAACCTACTCTGTAGGTGTGGCCTATTTTGTGGGCGTGGCTTGGCACTCATGTGACAGGGTGGGAGTGGCCACCTTTTAAAATGTGGTGAAACTCATTTAACAACGCTCTTGCTTAGCAACCAAAATTTTGGATCATCAATTATCATCAATTGTGATGATAAATTCTTTCTTTCTTTCTTTCTTTCTTTCTTTCTTTCTTTCTTTCTTTCTTTCTTTCTTTCTTATCTTTCTTTCTTTCTTTCTTTCTTTCTTTCTTTCTTTCTTTCTTTCTTTCCTTCCTTCCTTTTTTCCTTCATTTCCTTTCCTTCCCGTTGGGTCACTGGCAGCGGCGGGCCAGATTTACTTCCAGGTATGCCGGTGGAACCCCCTCTCACCGGTTCTCTAAATTTCACCAACCGGTTCTGGCGAGTAGGTGCGAACCTGCAGAAACCCACCCCTGCTGAGCGTCGAAGAATCGATGCTTTCGAACTGAGGCTTTCGAATTGAGGCTTTCGAATGGTGGTGTTGGAATCCCTTGGACTGCAAGGAGATCCAATCAGCCGATCCTAAAGGAATTCAATCCTGACTGTCCTTTGGGGCAACGGTCACCAACTAGTGAGAAAAGTTTGGGGACCCGCAGAAAATTTATTTGCATTTTTTATATTGCCCTAAATCAGGGCTCCTCAAACTACGGCCCCTGGGATGGATATGTGCAACGAGTATTTGTGTTGCTGCAGAGAGTCTCCCACTTCGGGGTCTTTTTGTGTGGGGCAGAGGGAGGGGGGCAGAAATTCTGACGGAGTCTGCTTTAGCCTCCTGGTGGGGGGCTTTGCGCGAAGGCTGGAGGGAAGCGCCGCTGGGGGCGAAGAACCAAAGGGCCTCATTCCAGTGAGGCTGCATCATGGTCTGGAACTGGCTGACCATCTCAGCCCACTGATCCTCCAGCGGATGGTACCTGGCCTTCCACTCTCAGAGGTCTTCCCTCTGCTTGGAAAGCCTATGCTCGTAGTCCTCAGTGAGGTGCTTCTGCTGAGTCACCTTCTCGGTTAGATCCAATTTGAGCTGAGCTGTTTTGCCAACTTTTTCTCCTGGTGGCTGCTTAGCTCCAGCAACGGCTTCCTGTTGGGGCCCTAAGGAGCCTGGGTGGGTGAGGAGCAGTGGTGGGTTTCTGCAGGCTCGCACGTACTCGCGAGAGCCTGTTGGTGAAATTTAGAGAACCGGTGAGAGGGGGTTCCACCGGCGTACCTGGAAGTAAATCTGGCCCGCCTCTGCCAGTGACCCAACGGGAAGGAAAGGAAAGGAAGGAAGGAAAGGAAGGAAGGAAAGAAAGAAAGAAAGAAAGAAAGAAAGAAAGAAAGAAAGAAAGAAAGAAAGAAAGAAAGAAAGAAAGAAAGAAAGAAAGAAAGAAAGAAAGAAAGAAAGAAAGAAAGAATTAATTTATCATCACAATTGAGTCCAAAATTTTGGTTGCTAAGCAAGAGCGTTGTTAAATGAGTTTCACCACATTTTAAAAGGTGGCCACTCCCACCCTGTCACATGACTGCCAAGCCACGCCCACAAAATAGGCCACACCTACAGAGTAGGTTCTAAAAAATTTGAAACCCACCACTGGTGAGGAGTGGCTGGGAGGGGAGGGGCAAGTAGAAGCCGGCGAGGTGCCCCTTGATGACCACCTAGCCACGCCCACCCAGCCAGTCATTCAAATTGGATCCATCCCAGGGGTTGTACTTTCGGGACACCTGATTTAGTGCAATATAAACAATATAATACAATAGCAGAGTTGGAAGGGACCTTGGAGGTCATCTAGTCCAACTCCTTGCCTAGGCAGGAAGCCCTATATCGTTTCGGACAAATGGCTATCCAATATCTTCTTAAAGACTTCCAATGTTGGGGCATTCACAACTTCTGGAGGCAACTTCTGTTCCACTGATTGATTGTTCTCACTGTCAGGAAATTTATCCTCAGTTCTAAGTTGCTTCTCTCCTTGATTAGTTTCCACCCATTGCTTCTTGTCCTGCCCTCAGGTGCTTTGGAGAATAAGTTGACTCCCTCTTCTTTGTGGCAACCCCTGAGATATCAGAAGACTGCTATCATGTCTCTCCTGGTCCTTCTTTTCATTAAACTAGACATACCCAGTTCCTGCAACCCTTCTTCATATGTTTTAGTCTCCAGTCCCCTAATCCTCTTGGTTGCTCTTCTCTGCACTCTTTCTAGAGACTCCACATCTTTTCTACATCGTGGTGACCAAAACTGGATGGAATATTCCAACTGTGGCCTTACCAAGGCATTATAAAGAGATATTAACCCTTCACGTGATCTTGATTCTATCCCTCTGTTGATGCAGCCTAGTGTTGGCTTTTTTGGCAGTTGCTGCCCACGGCTGGCTCCTATTTAAACGGTTGTCCACTAGGACTCCAAGATCCCTCTCACAGTTACTGCTATTGAGCCAGGTACCACCTATGCTGTACCTGTGCATTTCATTTTTCTTGCCTCAATGTAGAACCTTCCTCTTTTCGCAAATAACATTTCTGCAGGCCACCCACATTTTCTCGTGGACCACCAGTTGGTGACCGCTGCTCCAGAGGGTGTCTCTCCCTCTAAGATTGGCCGAAGGAGCCCACTTTTCAAACCCACGGCTTCCCACAAAAGGGACAGAAGGTCTGGCCCCCTCACTCTTAAGAGGTGCGTCCGGGTTTCGTTTTGCCGCTGCCCTTTGCACAAATGACGTGCCAAACCCAGCCCCGTGTAGGAGTACTTTGTCTTCTCCAAACATTGCCGCTGGCAGCCCTCCGGCCTCTCCCGCGAAGCCCTTTGCAGGCTCGGCAAACAGATCCGAGGCAGCAGCTGATAAGGCCCTCGTTGCTCTTCCAATATGCTCTTCCGTGACGTCACCGAGGCCGCTTCTGATTCCACGGTGTGCAAACCCGTGAAAGACTGATCTTTCAAGACCTTTCGGGGTAGATCAGGAACCTTCGAAATCCCTTCTGCGATCTAGTGGGGTAGATCGTCTAATATATATATTTTTTAATGGACAGGCAGTGCTCGACTGACGGCTGCAAGGGAGCGCAACATTTCTCTTGCCAAGCGAGACAGCTCTTCGGTGAATTTCGCCCCCTTTTGCGACTTCTCTTGCCAAAGTTGTGAAACGAATCACTGCAGTTGTTGAGTTGGTAACAGAGCTGTCGAGCAATTCTGACTTCCCCCCAGTGTGAGTGTGGTTGTGAAGTGTGAAAAGCGGTCGTAGGTTTTTCACTGCCGTTGTAACTTCTCCCTGTGCATCAGTGGTGGGTTTCAATTTTTTTTAGAACCTACTCTGTAGGTGTGGCCTATTTTGTGGGCATGGCTTGGCAGTCATGTGACTGGGTGGGAGTGGCCAACTTGTAAAATGTGGTGGAACTCATTTAACAACGCTCCTGCTTAGCAACCAAAATTTTGGACTCAATTGTGATAATAAATTATCTATCTTTCCTTCCTTCCTTCCTTCCTTCCTTCCTTCCTTCCTTCCTTCCTTCCTTCCTTCCTTCCTTCCTCCTTTCCTTTCCTTTCCCTCTTGTTGGGTCACCGGCAGTGGTGGGGCAGACTTACTTCCGGGTCCTCTGGTGGAACCTCCTCTCATCAGCTCTCTACATTTCACCATCCAGCTCTCACGAGTAGGTGCGAACCTGCAGAAACCCACCACTGCTGTGCATGCATCCCTCCCCTCCTCCTCAAAATGAGCCATCGGGGGCCATGGTGCAGCTCCCAACCCAACCCATCTTGGGCCTGAAAGGCTTCCTGCACCAACCTGGAAGGCAAAACAGAACATGGGGGTGCTGTGCGAGCCCCCAAAATACAATGCGAGCACCACCCGTGCATGCGGCCCCCCTCCCATGCATGCACACGCACGTCCCCAGCATGCACCCCACCCTTGCGCATGCACAGCAGAGACCTGAAGACCAGCTGGCTGGCGGGAGGCGAGCGCGCATCCACGGTGGAGCTAGGCTAGGGCGACAGCTGCCGTGCCTGCAGAAAGGGCTCTGCCTGCCACCTGTGCTAGGGGTCCGTCGGCCCTAGGGAGATACATTTGGCGGGACCCAGAAGCAGGGTCTTCTCCATGGTGGCTCCCTCCAAGTAAAGTAACCTGACCCTGGGCGAACCGGTTGTTCAAGGACAACCCACCCACCCTGGTATCAAAGTGGATTCTGAGCACTGTGCTGTGCTGCAATGGAGAAATGGACCATGGAGCGGCCGGTACGAGGGAAGTAAGAGAAATAGGGAGAAAAAAGAGGGAAAGCAGCCTTCTCCTTCCCTTACGCCAGCCGCTCCACTGCCTGTTTCTCCATTGCAGTGGAGGGTCCAAGCTCCACTTCGATACCAGATTGCAGGTGGGGTAATTTAACCACCGGTTCACCTGAACCAGTGCAAAACCGGCTGAATCCCACCACTGGCTCCCTCTCTCTGGAACATCTTTCCTCCATGGCCCCCCATTCTAACACCCTCCCAAAAGGTGCTGAAGGCCTGGTTTTCCCAGAGCAGGATGGAGCCCATAAATGGCTCATATAATAAATATAGGTTCTAGGTACTTGCAAGACCGCCTCCTACCAAATACCTCCCTTCGACCAGTCCGCTCCCACAGAGAGGGCCTCCTCAGGGTGCCGTCAGCCAGTCAATGTCGGCTGGCAACCCCCAGGGGGAGAGCCTTCTCTGTGGCAGCTCCTGCCCTCTGGAACGACCTGCCCCCTGACCTCCGCACAGCTACGGACCTGCACCTGTTCCGCCGAGCCCTGAAGACCCATCTTTTTCATGCAGCCAGCCTGGTGTAGCTTTTAATCTGGCTTTATTGGGGTTTTTATTGTGCATTTTAGAGCAGGCTTAGTATTTAATTTGTTTTTAGCATAGGTATTTATATTGATGTTTTTATTATTGTTTTGTATCATTGCCTGTTCACCATAAGGGTGAACTGTCCCGTAAGGGAGAAAGGGCGGTATACAAATTCGAATACAAATTCGAATTCAATTACAAAAAAAATAAAAATTACAATATGCTGTCGCTGGGATGGGCGACGGGTGGGGGCATTATTTATTATTTTCTTGTATTATTCATATTTCTACCTGATGCTTTTATATTGCGTAAGCTGCCTTGAGTCGCCAGGGGCGAGCGATAAACCCTTTTCTAAAAAATAAAACAAAGCAATGAAATAATCCTCTGATTACCGGTTAGATGCTCTCAGGTTTTCCCCTGTCCAGTTGTGTCTGAGTCCAGCCAAGGGAGCCAAGCATTGTTTGAAGGCATTTCCGTGGTCGGGGGGCCGGCAGGACTATATGCCGAGATGCATGGAACCCTCTTAGCTTAACCACCCAAGGGGTACCTATTCATCTACTCACATTGTCATACTTTCGAACCGGTAGGAGCTGGAGCAAGGAACGGGAGCTCACCCGTCATACGACGCTCAGGTCTCAAACCCAGGCTGCCAGCTTTCCAGCGGACAAGCTCAGGGTCTTTACCCACAGAGCCATCGCACCCCAGATGCTATGAAATCAGTGTCGACTCTATGAGACCACGCAGGTCTTCTCCAGGATGACCTGCCTTCTGGTCCTTCAGAATTCCCAACAGTGTGCCCATCAACCGCTGTCTATGGGTCCTTGCTGCTGGTCCTCTTTTCTTCCACTTTCCCCAGAATTACAGACTTCTCAAGGAGCTGCATAATTATGTATTTTATATGCCTAGATTTGTGTTTATTTTATGTATTTATTTTGTCATGTTCATGTAATGTATCTTGGAGGTGGTAGCCCTTTGAGAGCTGCATGCAACGAAATTTCATTTTAACGTATGCCGTTTAGTGTACATTCAAAGTGAGAATAACATTAAAAGGTAAAGATTCCACTCGCACATTTATACTAGTCCTTCCTGACTCTAGGGGGCGGTCCTCATCTCTGTTTCAAAGCCGAAAAGCCAGCGCTGTCCGAAGACGTCTCCGGGGTCATGTGGCCGGCATGACTCAACGCCGAAGGCGCACGGAACGCTGTTACCTTCCCACCAAAGGAGGTTCCTATTTTTCTACTTGCATTTTTACGTGCTTTTGAACTGCTAGGTTGGCAGAAGCTGGGACAAATAACAGGAGCTCACTCCATTACGCGGCGCTAGGGATTCGAACCCCCCCAAACTGCCGACCTTTCTGATCGACAAGTTCAGCGTCTTAGACCGTGCATTTGGGGGGAAAAAGGTTAAAACATCTGCTGAAATCTCCATTTCTGCAAATTCTGAGTTTTTAAGCTATCTGTTAATTTTATTTATTTATTTATTTTATTAAATTTATATCCCGCCCTTCTCCAAACGGACCCAGGGCGGCGCACAGGAATGTTAAAATACATACAAAACATATAAAATTTAAAAAACTTATTCTAGTAAAACCTGTGATAAAAACCGAATTAAAATCCCAAATTTAAAACTGTCTAATAGTCAATAAAGGGGGTTACGCTAGGCCGGCTAGATGGAATAAATGTGTCTTCAGACACTTGCGGAAGAGGCGGAGGTCAGAGATGGTGCGGAGTTCAGGGGGTAGGTCGTTCCAGAGGGCTAGCCCAGCCACAGAGAAGGCTCTTCCCCTGGGTGTCGCCAGTCGGCATTGTCCAGCCGACGGCACCCTGAGGAGGCCCTCTCTGTGGGAGCGTATCGGTCTGAGGGATGTATGGGGCAGGAGGCGGTCTTGCATATAACTAGGCCCCGAGCCATGGAGCGCTTTAAAGATGGTCGTCAAGACCTTGAAGCGCACCCGAAAGACCACAGGGAGCCAGTGCAGCTCGCGCAGGATAGGTGTTATGTGGGAGTGTCTAGGCGCTCCCATAATCACCCGCGCGGCTGCGTTCTGGACTAGCTGCAGCTTTCGGGTGCACCTCAAGGGAAGCCCCATGTAGAGAGCATTACAGTAGTCGAGTCGAGAGGTGACGAGTGCTTGAGTGACTGTGCGTAGGGTTAAGAGTATTTTAAAGAAAGAGTATTTTAAAGAAAGAGTAGTGTTAAGAGTATTTTAAAGAAAGAGTATTTTAAAGAAAGAGTAGTGTTAAGAGTATTTTAAAGAAAGATTTCTCCATTCTTGGTTTCTAATGCTTTCAGGGTGTGATTAGTTAAGGTATCAGGCCAGAGAGCAAAAGTCTGTGAGTTTAAGTCCCACCTTAGTCGTGAGAGCCAGCTTGAGCGACTTTGGGCCAGTCATACTATGGCTCAGTCCAACCCACATCACACGGTTGTTGTTATTTATTTATATTAGATTTCTATCCCGCCCTATCTCCCAAAAAGGGACTCAGGCCGGCGCACAGGAATTTAAAAATCTAAAATACAGACAATACAAAATTCTACAAAAGTTAAAACTAATATTAAATAATTTAGCCTGTGCTAAAAAACAATTTAATTTAAAACCCAACTTTAAAAATAGCATAGCTGTAGCAGCTATGCCAGGCCGGCCATATGGAAGAAATATGTTTTCAGTGTCCGGCGGAAGAGGCGAAGGTCGGTTATGGGGCAAATAGGAGGAGAAAGGTATATTGGATGTGTTCCCAGCCTTGAGTTATTTGCAAATAAAGTGGAAACAAGCAAGTAAATAAATAGAGTAAAGGGCTTTTTTTGTTTTACCAGGATGTTATAAATGGGGAAACTGTCGGACGGCTTGGAGAACTCTCATTTAATTCCATTTGAAGAACATGAGTGATTTTGAACCAGTCAGTACATCTCAGATCATTTTTCCTTACAAGAGGTTTTGGGTTTTATGTGTGAAGGCTCTACCCTACTAACTTTACTGCCTGAGAAAAACTGGACTAAAATGGCGAATGCAACAATCAACTTGATGAGGAGAGGAGAGGAGAGAGGAGAGGAGAGGAGAGGAGAGGAGAAAGGAGAGGAGAGGAGAGGAGAGGAGAGAAGAGGAGAGGAGAAAGGAGAGGAGAGGAGAGGAGGGGAGAGGAGAAAGGAGAGGAGAGGAGAGGAGAGGAGAAAGGAGAGGAGAGGAGAGGAGAAAGGAGAGGAGAGGAGAAAGGAGAGGAGAGGAGAGGAGAAAGGAGAGGAGAGGAGAGGAGAAAGGAGAGGAGAGGAGAGGAGAAAGGAGAGGAGAGGAGAGGAGAGGAGAGGAGAAAGGAGAGGAGGGGAGGGGAGAGGAGAAAGGAGAGGAGAGGAGAAAGGAGAGGAGAGGAGAGGAGAAAGGAGAGGAGAGGAGAAAGGAGAGGAGAGGAGAGGAGAAGAGAGGAGAGGAGAGGAGAGGAGAAAGGAGAGGAGAGGAGAAAGGAGAGGAGAGGAGAAAGGAGAGGAGAGGAGAAAGGAGAGGAGAGGAGAGGAGAAAGGAGAGGAGAAAGGAGAGGAGAGGGGAGGGGAGGGGAGGGGAGAGGAGAGGAGAGGAGAGGAGAGAAGGAGGGAGGGAGAAAGAAAGAGAGAGAGAGAAAGAAAGAAAAGAAAGAAAGAAAGAAAGAAAGAAAGAAAGAAAGAAGAGAAAGGGCAGGTGTGTGTGTGTATACACATACATACATACAGACACACACAAACAAATATGCAATAATATATAAACAAATATGCAATAATATCAATCATTATTACAACAGAGTATGCTCTCTTCCATTATAGGTTCAATTATTTAACCATCAGAATATTATCTTATCAGTTTTCCTTTCTCATGCAATCCATATTTCCCATAGAAATATGGACTGCCATATTGAGGGTAGATCCACTCCTCTACCCTCAATATCTTGTCATTAAACATTGTTCCCATGTTATGAAATAATCCAAATCTTCTTATCCTTTAATTGTTAGGGTTAACCTATCCATCTCTGCACATTTCAGAATTTTTTTGATGATAATATCATCCTTTGCATCCTTTTAGAGCAGGGGTCCCCAACCTTTGCAACTTTAAGTCTTTAAGCTGAAGTCCTTCAGACTTAAAGTTGCAAAGGTTGGGGACCCCTGTTTTAGAGGGTCGTTGAAGCACTTGGAGGTTTACCTGTGGCTCCTGGTTCCTGCAGTCTGCAATTTTTCCCCCTCTGGAAATCCGTTCCTACTCCCACACCATTCATCCCAAATTGTATTGCTCAACGTCTGTAGAGATTCTCCGTCCTCCAGGGTCACGGTTGCCCCAAAAGTGCTTTTTCAAGAAGCAACTGGACTTCCTGTTTTTTTTCCTTTGGAAGATGTTTCACTTCTCATCCAAGAAGCTTCTTCAGCTCTGACTGGATGGTGGGGAAATGGGAGGATTTCTATTCCTTGCAGACAGCTGGACATTTGCATCCTAGGAAGCGAAAAGGAAAAAAAAAACCCAAGAAAGTCCACTTGCCTCCTGAAAAAGCACCTTTGGGGGGGAGATCAGAAAAGTTGCATTTCCCTAGAAAAAAAGACTTTTCCAACGCAAAGGGTGGAACGCCAGTACCTCTTGTTTGCTCACAAATTGTTAGATAAGCATTACTTTTCTTCTGGAGATGATTTCTACTCCTGGAGTCAAAAGACCATGAAATTTAATTTTACGCCTATTTGACCAGGATCAATTTGGGCTCCAAATCAATGCGAGAGATAAGAGTCAATGGGCGCCAGGCGGTTGGGCAGCTGGAGCTGCAGAGCGCGGAGGGAACGCAGCGGCCATAACACTTGAAAATCGCCCAGGAAGTCCACCATTAAGGTGAGTCCCTATCGCCCATCCTCGCTGGCTCCTTGTCGACGGTGTTCTCCGGTTGCCGGGCACTAAAGCAAACCCCAGGTTTGTTTACGGAGTCTACGATTACAATGCAGGCTCCAAATATTTGCTAGTCTGCAATCTTGCAGCTCCACTATAAATACTTTGGCTCCAGGTGGATGGGCGGAGAACTAGCAGAGAAGGAGGCCGAGGGGGATTACCTGCAGAGATCAGGTAAGCATCCTGGGGATTATTGGTGGTTGGAGGTGGGGGGGAGAGAAACTGGCCTTTTGAGTCTCTGGCTTCTTGGCTAAAGATCATTTAGTGGAGCAAAATGAAGGGCACAGCTCTAATTAATCATCTCTTTGGTCTTAGAATAGAATAGATAAAGGGAGTCGGAAGGGACCTTGGAGGTCTTCTAGTCCAACCCCCTGCTTAGGCAGGAAACCCTACACCACTTCAGACAAATGGTTATCCAATTCTCTTCTTAAAAACTTCCAGTGTTGGAGCATTCACAACTTCTGGAGGCAATTTGTTCCACTGATTAATTGTCAGGAAATTTCTCCTTCGTTGTAAGCTGCTTCTCTCCTTGATTAGTTTCCATCTGTTGCTTCTTGTCCTGCCTTCAGGTGCTTTGTGGAATAGCTTGACTCCCTCTTCTTTGTGGCAACCCCTGAGATATCGGAAGACTGTTATCATGTCTCCCCTTCTTTTTATCAGAATAGACCTACCCAGTTCCTGCAACTGTTCTTCATATATTTTAGCCTCCAGTCCTCTAATCCTCATGGTTGCTCTTCTCTGTACTCTTTCTAGAGTCTCCACATCTTTTCTACATCGTGGCGACCAAAACTGGATGCAGGATTCCAACTGTGGCCTTACCAATACAAAGTGGTATTAACACTTCATGTGATCCTGATTCTATCTTTCTTCTGATACAGCTTAGGAAATTTCTCCTCAATTCCAGGTTGCTTCTCTCCTTGATTAGTTTCCACCCATTGCTTCTTGTCCTACCCTCAGGTGCTTTGGAGAATAGCTTGACTCCCTCTTCTTTGTGGCAGCCGCTGAGATATCGGAACATGGCTATCATGTCCCCCCTAGTCCTAGCACCGGCCAGCTGGTCTTCAAGTTTCCGAGGCTCCAGCAAATGTCCGCATGCACATATACACACACACACACACACATTCCGGTTTGCGCACTCAGTGCTGAAAAGGTTCATCATCATTGCCCTATACCAGGGGTGAAATTCAGCAGATTCTGACAGGTTCTGGAGAACAGGTAGCGGAAATTTTGAGTAGTTCAGAGAACCAGTAGCGGAAATTTTGAATAGTTCGGAGAACCAGTAGCAGAAATTTTGAATAGTTCGGAGAACCAGTAGCAGAAATTTTGAGTAGTTCAGAGAACTGGAAGCAGAAATTTTGAATAGTTTGGAGAACCAGTAGCAGAAATTTTGAGTAGTTCAGAGAACAGGTGGCAGAAATTGTCCTTATATACCTCGTCTTCGTTTGGTACTGTGTTGTTATTCCATTTTTTGCATATGATATTCTGGCCGCCTAACATCTTTTTTTCTATTGTGGTGACCAAAGCTGGATGGAAGTGTGATCCTACCAAGGCATGGTAAAGCAATTGATCCATTCAATCTTGCTTCTTCAAGGATTTGTTCAATGGGGTGGTTGCTTAGTGTTGACCTTGTCTGGATCTCAAGGAGACAGCTTGGAGAGACGTTACAAGCCAATCAACTTTATTTTTTTCATTCTTGGCGGCTCCATTTCGGTCTCTGAGATGGTGACAAGGTTGATAGGACCTAGTCTCATTGTGTCTTTGTTTTCCAGCAGGGGACGCCTCTCCTTTTTTTCTTGGTGTTCGTTCGATCCAGAAATTTTGAGCAGCAAAGAGGAAAAAGATGGCAGCTGGGGTGATACAGACTCTAAGCAAGTTCAGGCTACCCACCGAGTTCCAGCATCCGTTTCTGACCTCCAGCTTAGCTGGCCAGGAGATGAGTTTCCAGTATTTATCTGGAGAAGAAGACACCGAAGAGGAAGAGGAAGACGAGGCAGAAGAGGAAGGGAGGGAAGAGATGGAACTAGAAGATGATCTTCGGAGCTCTGCGAACGAAGATGCCGCCGCGGAGGTCAACCCTGGCGTCAACAACACGAAAAAGACCGTGCAGCTCCTCCAGTTTGCTGAACGCATCAGCAATGACATCCAGAGGTATTTTGGCAAGAAGAACAAAGAGCAGGAGGAGGATGGGGGGGAGGAGGAAGGGGGGGAGGAAAGCAGCTGTAACACTTACGAGGACTTCTACTCTCCGCCAGGACAGGTGATGTCCTACACAGACCTGATCAGGATTTCTCAGCGTGGGGAGACTGTGGATGAGGAAGATTTTTCAGACCCCCACAAGACTTTTGAGCAGCTCTGGAGATCCCTGTGTGGGAAAGACGAAAAGCTGGGCGCTCTGGCTGAACTTTTTGAGTATGGTTTTTGTAGGTGCCTTCAACGGCATCTCGCTCCTGACAACAAGACATTGATGAGGCTGGAGAGGAAATTTGCGCATGTCACCCCCATGCAGAGCAGGAAGCTACCTCCGTCCTTCTGGAGGGAGCCGACGCTCAGCCCCATAGGCACCCCCAATGGCAACCCTCCTGATTTTAGTGACCTACTGGCCAATTGGACTTCTGAATCTGGCCAGGAGGAGCTCAATGCCAGCCGAGAGCACCTTGGTGAGGTCACCAGTGATGGACACTGAGAAGTGGACTCTATAGAACCAAAGGAGGGGGTGGGAGACTTTATTTCCCCACTGCAGCCTTCCTTTCTCTCATCGGTTCAATGCGTACATTTCTAAAGGCATATTCAGATAAATGTTGGTCTCCTCCAGTATTTTCCCCTCCCCACTCCAAGGAAGCAACAAGGGGTTGGGAATCTATGACTAGCAGTGTGTGTGTGTGTAACTCTGGAATGCATCGTGCACAGATCTAAAAAAAAATACTGTGGGGGTAAGACACCCCTAATACCACTTGGGGGCTGCGTTCTATTAAGATATAGCCTGTTGTGCCTTAAAATGGCTTCTACTGTACTGCCGTAAAATGGCTTCCACTGTACAGCGCAGTGGAGTTGCCATGGTAACGCCTTCACAGTACTCTACAAGGGGGCTCCCTCTGGTGGTGGTGGTAGTGGGGAAACCCAACATTAGAAATTACATTTGATCTGGACATTTCCCCCCTCTAAATAACTACCCAGCAACGTAATTGACATTAGCAGCTAGTTAACACAAGGTTCAAAGCTTTGTTGTAGCACCATGTTAGAGGAATTAAGTAGATCTGTAACAAAACCGAACGATTGTTGAAGGGTCAAAGAAAACTGAAAGGGTTAATATAAGGGGGTCTGAAAATAAAAAGTGAAATGGAAATGAATGGAGTAAAATAAACGACACTGTTCGGTCTCTTCCTGTTGATTAAAAAAAAGAAATCCAGAGATCAGAAGGCACCAATTCATTTTCGAAAGCACATTTTTGTCCTCAATAACCAGAAAACAAAAGAAACCGAGGGAGCAACGACACAGAGAGAAAGGATTGTGGGACTTTGTAGTCCAAAGGGGATCAGGAAGAAGGAAATCTCTGGTTGGGAGAAAAAAATATATTTCAAAACAAACTTCAAGAGGAACGAAGCCGTTTGTCTTCTAAGCAAAGCTGTCTCTTTGCTTGAGAAAATGAGGGAGGGAGGGAAGGATGGAAGCAGAGAAAAAAGAAGGAAGATGGAAGAGAGGAAGGGAAGAAAAGAATGAAAGATGGAAAAGAGGGAAGGAGGGAGGAAGATGGAAGATACTAATGATTATGAAAGGGAGGGAGGGAGGGGAGAAAAAAGAATGAAGATATAAGGGAAGAAAAGTAAGGAAGATGGAAGAGAGGAAAGGAGCGAGGGAGGGAGGGAGGGAGGGAGGGAGGGAGGAAGAATACTAACAACCATGAGATGAAGAGAGGGAGGGAAGGAGGGAAGGAAGGAGAGAAAAAAGAAGGAAGATATAAGGGAAGAAAAGTAAGGAAGATGGAAGGGAGGAAGGGAAGAAAAGAAAGGAAGATGGAAGAGAGGGAGGGAGGAAAGGAGGGAGGGAGGAAGAATACTAACAATGAGATGAAGAGAGAGAGGGAAGGAGGGAAGGAAGGAGAGAGAAAAAAGGAAGATATAAGGGAAGAAAAGTAAGGAAGATGGAAGGGAGGAAGGAAAGAAAAGAAAGGAAGATGGAAGAGAGGGAGGGAGGGAGGAAGAATACTAACAACAATGAGATAAAGAGGGAGGGAAGGCGGGAAGGAAGGAGAGAAAAAAGAAGAAAGATATAAGGGAAGAAAAGTAAGGAAGATGGAAGGGAGGGAAGTACGGTAAGTAAGTAAGTAAGTAAATAAGTAAGTAGCAGCATCTTAACCACCTCATTAAACTGCTTAGGGAATTCTGAGAGTTGAAGAGCCCATGTCTCAAAGTTCCCAAATTTGAAAAACGCAAGGCAATGTACGGTGCTCCAACTTAATTTTCACTAGAAGGACAGTCAAGAAGGTAAAAATCACCTGAAGGGATAATTCAGTTCTACTGGTTTGAGAAGGAATGCCTGAATCACGTTTGTGTGTGTGTGTGTGTGTGTGTGTGTGTGTGTGTGTGTGTGTTTGTTAGACAAAACATCCACCAACCATTGCCAAAACATTTCAAAATTCCCGTTGAAGTGGCTTTAAACGAACAGCCTTTATTCTAGCCCCAATCTAGCATATATATATATTTTAGATTGAAGGTTTGGTCCAGTGGTGGGATTAAATTTTTTTTACTACCAGTTCCGTGGGCGTGGTGTGGCTTGGTGGGCGTGGCTTGGCAGGTGTGGAAGGGGAAGGATACTGTAAAATCCCCATGCCCTCCCCACTCCTGGGGAAAAGTTACTGTAAAATTCCCAGCTAATCAGTTGGGACTCCGGAGGCAGAGAATAGATGGGGGCGCGGCCAGCCAGAGGTGGCATTTGCCGGTTCTCCGAACTACTCAAAAATTCTGCTACCGGTTCGCCAGAACCAATCAGAACTGGTTGAATGCCACCTCTGGTTTGGTCCGAAGAAAAGAAAACCTGGATTTTTGTGTAAATTCAGACAACTCAATGCTGGTGTGTGTGTGTGTGTGTTTGTGTGTGTGTGTGTGTGTAATCCTATTTCAGCCCTTTTCTGTGGCAATCTTGCACTACCACTCTTTATTTTGGAGAGCATTCTTCCAGAAAGTTTGATTGGAGTTGTTAAGCTGGTTGCATTCTTTGGTGGAAGGAAGGCACACCCGTCTCTCTGCACCTTACTATGAAGCCAAGAGCCACGCCTGTTAGCAACTGGAGTTGATAGCAACCCGGCCTTCGCCCGCCAGAACAAGGGGAAACTTCCTTCCTTGCCATTCAGACAATATTCCTGGATTTTGCTCCGTGCAGGTGTAGCTTCATCCTCGCTGCTCCGACTCCATGGCCAAAAGTCCTGAGTACGGTGACCTTGGCACTTTCCGTGAGCAAGTTCAATGCCTCACCAATGAAAATGTAAGTGGGTGAAAAAAAGTTGAAGGGCTTCAAAAAAATGCTTTGCTGTCCTGTCATATTGGTGTTATAATAACCAAGGCCCAGGAAGCAGAAATAACCAGGAGAGTTTCATCCCTTTAAACTCCCATTTCAATCAGGCGATGGCAGCTGTTGTAACTATCTACATTACAACCTTCAAAATAATTCTGTACCATTTGCGGGAAGATCTGTCTGTGTGTCTGTATGTCTATCTGTGTTTGTCTATGTCTGTCTGTCCGTCCGTCCGTCCATCCATCCATCCATCCATCCATCCATCCATCCTCCATCTGACAATCCATCCATCCATCCATCCATCCATCCATCCATCCATCCATCCATCCATCCATCCATCCATCCATCCATCCATCCTGCAACTTGGCAGTTCAAATCCCACCAGGCTCAAAGTTGGCTCAGCCTTCCATCCTTCCAAGGTTGGTAAAATGAGGACCCAGATTGTTTGGTGGAAATATTTTGACTGTACACTACTTAGAGGCGGCTGGAAAAAGCACTGTGAAGTGGTATATAAGTCTAAGTCCTAGGGCTAGTGCTACCTACCTATCTACCTACCTATTATCTCTTTCTCCATCATTTATCCTTCTTTCCCTTCTCTCTCTATATATTCTATCCATGCATCCACCCACCCACCCACCTACCTAGCTACCTAGCTACCTACCGCTAGCTGCCTATATCTTCTCCCTAATCCCAAACCAGAGACAATCCAGTTACCATGTTCAAACTTGTCCATGTTCTTAGGTTTCCTCCAAACCAGCTCCTGAATTTCACAGCACAATGGTTGAAAATTGGCAGGGCAACAGGGTGCCCCTGTGAAGCAGGAAATATACAAGGTGCATCATGCACCTTCCCGTTGATATGATATAATTTTTAAAATATATATATATCAGGAAGAACAGCAAAGGCATCCCTGCCCAAAGCCAAGGAGAAGGAAAACCCACTCGATGATATTGTGATAACCCCTGTGGCTTTACATTTTTCTTCTGATAAGGGGTATTTGAGAAGGTCTGAACCAATCCACCTGGTTTTTCAAAAATAGTTTGTACTTGCTTCCTTCCTAGGGCTGAGAGAGAGTGACTGGCCAAACTTGCCTTCAGGCCTAAGGTGGGACTAGATTTCCCAGTCACCCAGTTTCTAACCTGATGACTGAACCCCTACACCAAACTGGCTCCCCTGTACCTTTAAAGCAGTGGTGGGTTTCAAATTTTTTAGAACCTACTCTGTAGGTGTGGCCTATTTTGTGGGCGCGGCTTGGCAATCATGTGACAGGGTGGGAGTGGCCACCTTTTAAAATGTGGTGAAACTCATTTAACAACGCTCTTGCTTAGCAACCAAAATTTTGGACTCAATTGTGATGATAAATTTCTTTCTTTCTTTCTTTCTTTCTTTCTTTCTTTCTTTCTTTCTTTCTTTCTTTCTTTCTTTCCTTCCTTCCTTCCTTCCTTCCTTTCCTTTCCTTTCCTTCCCATTGGGTCATTGGCAGCGGCGGGCCAGACTTACTTCTGGGTCCGCCGGTGGAACCCCCTCTCACCGGTTCTCTAAATTTCACCAACCGGTTCTCGCGAGTAGGTGCGAGCCTGCAGAAACCCCACCACTGCTTTAAAAGTAAAGGTTCCCCTCACACATATGTGCTAGTCTTTCCTGACTCTAGGGGGAGGTGCTCATCTCCGTTTCAAAGCCGAAGAGCCAGCGCTGTCCGAAGAGGTCTCCGTGGTCATGTGGCTGGCATGACTAAATGCCAAAGGCGCACAGAACGCTGTTCCCTTCCCACCAAAGGTGGTTCCTGTTTTTCTACTTGCATTTTTTACATGCTTTCGAACTGCTAGGTTGGCAGAAGCTGGGACAAGTAACTAGAGCTCACTCTGTTACTCAGCGCTAGGCAGTGGCGTAGCGTGGGTTGTCAGCACCCGGGGCAAGGCAAGTAATTTGCGCCCCCTAACCCTCCCCCAGATAGTCCCTCGCTCTGCTTTCAAACCACAATAAAAGTGGGAAGAGACGGAAAAGTGCGCGCATCGGGGGCGGGGGGGAGCGGGAGGGGGCGCCCTGCGCGGGGAGGGGGCGCGGCGCTGGGGGGTCCCGGGGGAAAAGGGTGGGGGCGGAGGGGGATGAGGAGCGGAAGGGGATGTCTGGCGGGGGGGGGCGTTCCTCCTCCCCCCTCCTCCTGCTCGGCCGGGGTGTCAATTTGCAGCGGGAGCTCCTCCTCCGCCTCCTCCTCCTTCCCGGCCCCTCGCTCGCATTCTCGACCCTCCCCGGGTGGGCTGAGCAGGGGACCCCTCCGGCCGCCGGAGCTAGCGACTTCCACCCGGGCTCTCTCCGCTGCCTCCGCCCAGGCTTCCCCGTTCGGCGCCACCTGGCCTTTTCCCGCCTCTCCGCGCTCCCTCGACGCCGCAGGAGGGGAAGCTCCGTGGCGCCTCCGCCTCCCTTCCCGCGAGTGTCAAAACTTTGTCGGGGCGGCGGCGGCGGCGGGACGGGGCTGAGGCGGAAGGCCGGCCTGAGGCAGGCGGGGTGCGCGGTGCGAGCGCGCCCCCCCAGATGTTGCGCCCAGTGCGGCCGGCCCCCCCTGCACCCCCCACGCTATGCCTCTGGCGCTAGGGATTCAACCTGCCGACCTTTCTGATTGACAAGCTCAGTGTCTTAGCTGCTGCTTTAGCATCCTTCAAAAATCTGCAATTCTGAAAGGAAGCAGTGTTTTCGCCTTTAACGTTGCCTTCATCTTCCTCTCCTTTTGCTGTCACTTTAAATCCATCCACTTTTAGATTGCATTCTTCTTCTTCTCAAGATCTCATCCTCCTCCATCTCTCAGTGCAATTTTGGCCAGATCTGAGACCTCACCAACACCCATGAAGTTCACTTGAAAGTGCCGATTCTTGGAAGCTTTTTAAGGCACTCTCGTTCTTCCTACACGGAAAGTTTACAGATTACAGATTAACAGGGCACTATCTAATAAAATGAAATTCAATTGTGAAAAAAGTAAGGTCCTACAAATAGGCAAGAAAAACCAGATGCACAAGTACAGTATAGGTGGTACCTTGCTCAATAGTAGCAACTGTGAGAGGGATCTAGGAATCCTAGTGGACAACCATTTAAATATGAGCCAGCAGTGTGCAGCAGCTGCCAAAAAAGCCAACACAGTTCTGGCTGCATAAACAGAGGGATGGAATCTAGATCACGTGAAGTGTTAATGCCACTGTATAGTGCCTTGGTAAGGCCACACTTGGAATACTGCATACAGTTTTGCTCGCCACGATGTAGAAAAGATGTGGAGACTCTGGAAAGAGTGCAGAGAAGAGCAACCAAGATGATTAGGGAACTGGAGACTAAAACATATGAAGAACGGCTGCAGGAGCTGGGTATGTCTAGTTTGATGAAGAGAAGGACCAGGGGAGACATGATAGCAATGTTCCAATATCTCAGAGGGTACCACAAAGAAGAGGGAGTCAAACTATTCTCCAAGGCACCCAGGGGCAGGACAAGAAGCAATGGGTGGAAACTAATCAAGGAGAGAAGCAACTTAGAACTAAGGAGAAATTTCCTGACAGTTAGAACAATTAACCTCTGGAATAGGTTGCCTCCAGAAGTTGTGAATGCCCCAACCCTGGAAGTCTTTAAAAAGATGTTAGATAGCCATTTGTCTGAAATGGTATAAGGTTCCTGCCCATGCAGGGGGTTGGACTAGAAGACCTCCAAGGTCCCTTCCAACTCTGCTATTGTATTGTATTGAACAGAGTTGGAAGGGATCTTGTAAGTCTACTACTCCAACCTCCCGCACAAGCAGGAAACCATACACCATTTCTCACATATGTCAGTCCAGTCTCTTCTTGAAAGCCTGCAGTGATAATGCTCCCACAACTTCCGAAGGCAACTTCTGTTCCATGGGTTGATTGTTCTCACTGTCAGACAGTTCCTCCTTATTTCCAGGTTTAATCTCTCCTTGCTCAGTTTCCCAACCATTATTCCTTGTCTGGCATTCAGGTCCTTTGGAAAATAGCTTGACCTGCTCCTCTCAAATATTGACCCCTCAAATATTGGAAGACTGCTATCCTCTCTCCCCTGGTCCTCCTCTTCCCTAGACCAGCCATGTCCAGTTCCTGCAACCGTCCATCGTATGTTTTAGCCTCCAGTCCTCTCATCGTCCTGGTTGCTCTTCTCTGCACTCTTTCTAGAGTCTCCACATCTTTTTATAGTGTGGTGACCAAAACTAGATGCCGTATTGTAGGTCTGGTCTTGCTAAGGCTTCATAGAGTGGTATTAGTACCTCCCTTGATCTTGATTGTATCGCATTGCCAGAATTAAAGTCTTACAATAATACAATAGCAGAGTTGGAAGGGACCTTGTAGGTCTTCTAGTCCAACCCCCTGCGTAGGCAGGAACCTTATACCATTTCAGACAAATGGCTATCCAACATCTTCTTAAAGACTTCCAGGGTTGGGGCATTCACAACCTCTGGAGGCAAGTTGTTCCAGAGGTTAATTGTTCTAACTGTCAGGAAATTTCTCCTCAGTTCTAAGTTGCTTCTCTCCTTGATTAGTAGTGCTCTTCGGCAGGAGCACTACTGAATCTGCTTCTTTCCTCACTCAGGTTCAGCTGCAAGACCGAAATGAAAAGCTCTATGGCAAGGTGGGAGAATTGCAGGAGAGGCTGGGACAACTGGCTATCTCCAAGGCGGATCTGTCCTCCAGGCTGATTCGCAGTGAAGAGGAGAAGCTCAAGGTAACAGGTTGACGAATTTGATGCACTGTTGACCTGAAGAGAAGCAATAAGTATTTTGTCCTTTCCTCTTGGGTTCTAGGCACTGGATGTTCTGGTCTAGGCTTCCCCAAAAAGCACGCGGCAGAGTCCTGGTCCCGCCAAAACCCCTTTTATTAAACGAATGTGATTTCCTCTCCTTCACCTTCAGCAAAGGCCTGGCAAACAGTCTTTCAAAGGTGAAGTCATGACCACAGACCTTATCTAGCCTTGAAAAGCAGCCATGTAAATCGTTTCCAATATTTGAGGTGCTGTGCAAGGAAAGGCTGGGCACAGAGTCTCTGAGATTCACGGACAGATCTTCACACTCCTGAAACGAATCGAACGACCGAACAAATGAATTGTTTCCTGCAAAAGCCCCCTCCCCTTTCGCTCCTCTTTTATTTTCTATGGGAGGGGCCACTCATTGTCCCCCTGTGACCCCTGTTCTTCAGTTGTTCCCTTCGTCTGGCAACTCTGCACATGCGCACACTGGGAACAGGCTCCAGCTGTTCCTCTGCCTCACTGTTGTCTGATTCCGAAGGCAGCTGATAACTGTCAGACGGCCCTGGCCCCCTCTCTGCCTCTGACACAGAGCCCTCGTCCGAGTCTTCCCCAGCCTCCACGACTGGCCCAGTTTCCTCCCCAACCTCCTCACTGGCCGACTCTGCTGCCACAACACTGGAATCTTCAATAAGTCCAGACATCGGCTCTGCAAGGGTGGCCAATTTTCTGTGGAAATACTAAATATGTCCCTCATGCAGAAGGTCACATTCAACTGTTCCTAGGGCTACCTACAACACCAGTTCTGGATTTAAGGGTGTGTGTGTGTGTAGGGGACAAATTTGAGTGATGCGGTGGCCTAGAGGTGGAGCTCTTGCCTCACAATCAGGAGGCTGTGAGTTCAATCCTAGGTAGAGGCAGATATTTCTCTCTCTGGGCACATTGAGGATTAATCTTCTGAACAAAACTCCGCATTGGCGACAGGGAACAGCATCCGGCCAGTACACAGTCACCTCCATTCAGTTGGCCAGACTCCGCCACGCAAGGAATCACGGGGTCATTAAAATGAGATGTAGGGGGCAAATTCTTGCTGCTTGTTATTCCCCAGGGGTATAATGTAAGCTTGATGTATCTTTTTTTTCATAGATTTCCAAAGACTTTGTCGATTTCCAGATCGAAACGAATAAAAAGAGAGAACAACACGAAGAAGAGTCCTTTGAACTGAAGAGTCTGGTAGGTCATCTTTCATAGGTGGCTTCATTATTGCACCATTATAAACTGATACTTGATTTCTCTCTCCCCCACCACCATATGATATGTCACGTTAAGTCCCCTTCCCAGCTGACTTCTACGTCCACTCAACCAGAGGTGGGCTTCAAAAATTTCAGCAAGGGGTTCCCTGCCCGGTTGCTGGGTGGGCGTGGCCATGGTGGGTGTGGCCTAGTCAGCCTCCTGTACCATGGTGGGGAGTATTTTTGCCCTCCTGGAGTTCTGGAAACTTTCCTTGAGCCTCTTTGAGGGCGAAAATGATCTCCCCAGGCTCTGGAGACCCTCTGGAGGCCAGAAATGGGTCTCCCCAAACCTCTGGTAGGTCTATTTTTCCCCTGCCGCAAACCTCCAGGTTTGCCCTGCACTTACCTGCATCCAAAACAGGCTGTCTGGGGGACTCCTGGAAGGGAAAGGGTGGGCGGGGACAGCCAGGAGTGGGATTTGGGGCTTCTCCGAACTGCCCAGAATCTTAGCTAGAGGTACTCCCGAACCCCTGTTAGCAAACCCCCGGCAGCCCACTCCTGCACACATTTCTCCCTCCAAGATCCAGGTGCATCATGAGAAGTGTGGATTTCAGATGTGTTCTTCCTTTCCTCTTCCCATTCTTGATTCATGCTTATTTTTGACCTGCATTTCTCTCTCTGGATTGTTACTCCCCCGCCAGATCTTGGACTTGGAGAACCGTATTCTGGAGACTGAGCTGCGGGAGGAGAGGACCACTGGAGAACGTGATGCTCTGCAGGAACGCCTGCACGCCTTGGGGAATGACCACAAGGAGCTGGGGGATGAGTACCTTGCTTTGAAGAGCAACTACCTTGTGTTGGACAAGGCGCATGAACAGGAAGTATGAACGGCTCATGAGTAATCCCTGACCTGCTTCCAATACTAGGCAACTATCAGGTTCCAAAAGCCAAGAAAGCATGAGCACACGCGCCGTCCAGCTGATTATTGTTCGTGCATACCTGCCAAGAGCTGGAAGACTAACTGGGTGGTGCACATGCGCACGCCGGAAACTAGAAGTTCATTTTCCAGCACATGCATGTCCCCCCTCTCCCAGGTTGTGGCCCAGACGTGCATTCATGTCCTACATGTGTGATGGCGAACCTATAGCATGGGTGCCACAGGTGGCACGCGGATCCATTTCTTAGGGCACGCAAAGCGTCACCGTCAGCTCCACCGCGCATGTGTGCACTGGCCAGTTGATTTAGGCCTTCTTTTGAGGCCGTTTTTCGCCCTCTGGAGGCTTCAGGGAAGCTCCTGAAGCCTCTGGAGGTGGGGAGGGGAGGCTGTTTTCACCATCCCAGGCTCCTAGAAAGCCTCTGGAGCCTGGGAAGGGCCAAAAAAGTGCACCAAAAGCAGAGGGTTGCACACATAGCATTATACGCTATGGTTAGCACATCACTGTCCTACATGATCTCACATGAGAACAGTGAATTCCCCAAGAGAGGTGGGTGAGCGGGTGGGATCACTGCATTCATCCACTCTCTCATTGGTTAGGTCTCTAAGAGTGAAGAACTGAGCAGGGAGTTACTCAGCTTGGTTAAGTCCAAGCGGGAGGATCCACGCCACCTCCAAACCAAGACCAGGGAGTCCCAGACTGAAGCTGAAGAATCGTCTGCTGAAGTGAAGCGGGTGCGAACCTTGGTCCATCGCCTCTCTGCCCGCAAAGCCAAGGTATGGGTATTCTTTGAACCTCTGCCATGGTGGCACACTGGTTAGAATGCAGTACTGCAGGGCTAACTCATGGCTCACTCCCAGAGTTCGATCCTGACCGGCTCAAGGTTTGATTCAGCCTTCTGAGGTCAGTAAAATGAGGGCCCAGATTGTTGGGGGGCAAGAGGCTGACTTTGTAAACCACTTAGAGAGGGCTGTAAAAGCACTGTGAAGCTAAGTCTAAATGCTATTGCTATTCCTTCCTTCCTTCCTTCCTTCCTTCCTTCCTTCCTTCCTTCCTTCCTTCCTTCCTTCCTTCCTACCTACCTACCTACCTACCTACCTACCTACCTACCTACCTACCTACCTGGAAGTCTTTAAAAAGATGTTGGATAGCCATTTGTCTGAAATGGTATAAGGTTCCTGTCCACGCAGGGGGTTGGACTAGAAGACCTACAAGGTCCCTTCCAACTCTGCTATTGTATTGTATTGTATTGTATTGTATTGTATTGTATTGTATTGTATTGTATTGTATTGTATTGTATTGTATTGTATTGTATTGTATTGTATTGTATTACCTACCTACCTACCTACCTACCTACCTACCTACCTACCTATCTCTCTTAATTCCCTTTCTCATTCTCCTTCCTGGTAGCCCACTGGTTAGAATGCAGTATTGCAGGCTAACTCTGCTGACTGCCAGGAGTTTGATCTTGACCTGCTCAAGGATGATTCAACCTTTCAGCATGGTTTAAATGTTGAGGGTGAAGGCATTCAGATGCTTTGAGGCTTCACATTTTAGTTGTGATCTTAGTTGTCTCTCAGTGACAACGTTTAGTCGCGTCTCTTTGTTGAGCTGCATCTCCTGGCGATCTTATTTGTGTCTCCTAGTTGGTACTTGAAATGGTTTAAGATTTCCTGCTCCAGCAAGGGGTTGGACTAGAAGACCTTCAAGGTCCCTTCCAACTCTGTTATTCTGAATTCTGTGTTCTGTGGGTCCTATAGTGATTCCCATGTATTAACCCTTCCGATCCATGCTTCGTTTCTTTTAGCCCGAAGATGTGGCGGTGGCTTCAGAACAAGAACGTCAAAAATTGGAGAAAAGTGTGAGTTGAATGGCCCAGCCACCTCATCCCCCAAAGGATGGAGTTTATAATCGTAATTAATCAGACCGAAAATGTTCAGGATGGATGAAGACGCATAGCTCTGTCTGACTGATTGTTTTCCCCTTCGACAGTTACTTGGAAACCAGGGTCACATCGCTGAAGAGATGGAAAAAATGAGAGAAATGTACAATTCCCAGCAACAGAAATTGGAGGAGAGAATGTGAGTAAGAACTTTGCCGTACCCCGAGTCCCAATGAAACCAACGGAGTACGTGTGCTTTGCCAATTTTTATGGGCTTCTAACATTTTAGCTGCCTAAGAAGAGGGAGTCAAGCTATTCTCCTGAGGGCAGGACACGAAGGAATGGGTGGAAACTAATCAAGGAGAGAAGCAACTTAGAACTAAGGAGAAGTTTCCTGAGAGTGAGAACAATTCATCAGTGGAAGAGAAATTGCCTCCAGAAGTTGTGAAAGCCCCAACACTGGAAGTTTTTAAGAAGATGTTGGATAACCATTTGTCTGAAGTGGTGCAGGGTTTCCTGCCTGAGCAGGGGATTGAACTAGAAGATCTCCAAGGTCCCTTCCAACTCTGTTATTCTATTCAATTGTTTTCATTAAGAAGCAGTGAAAATTGTTGCCCAAAGTAGATGCCTGTAACACTCTGTCATACGTTTCTCCTCCACCTTTTTATAGGCACTGGTTCACAACCCTGAAAAGCATTTTAAGCAATTCAAGGATTGGAGACTTGCTTATGTATTAAAGCAGGGGTCTCCAACCTTTGCAACTTTAAGTCTAAAGGACTTCAGCTCCCAGAATTCTCCAGCCAGCTTTGCTGGCTGGAGAATTCTGGGAGCTGAAGTCCTTCAGACTTAAAGTTGCAAAGGTTGGAGACCCCTGTATTAAAGCAAACATGTAGCTAAAGGAATTTTAAGGATTATCTTAGTATATCCAAGGACTTCTCTTTCTGTCCCAAAGTTGATAGATGATAGATGTTGACATTGTTGTGTAGTCCCTTCCTCCTTTTTAATTATTATATATCATCCTCTTCTTTTGGCTTGGCCTCAGAAGAAAAGCAGGAAGATATAGGTGGACATCTCAAATGCTTCACCCAACTCAAGGAGGAGGTAGATATAAAGGTGGTGGTGGAGGAAGAGGAGGAGGAGGAGGCTCAAAGAGCCTTAAAAAGAGTCAGCAATACAAAAAAAACCACCCCAGAACTTGAGTTCAGGACCATGGAGAGCAGCCATAGAGCCGGGATTGAGAGAGGTTATTCCAGCTCTCTTCTAGAATTACAGATTACAGATTAACAGAGTTGGAAGGGACCTTGTAGGTCATCTAGCCCAACCCCATGCCCAAGCAGGAAACCCTACACCATTTCTAACAGATGGCAGTTATGAATTGAGATTGGATAGTGATCTTCCTTGAAGTTCTATTTCTCAAGTACTACAACTAATATTGTTTTCCTGCCAACCTCTTCCAGGTTGAAATATGATCAGTAGGCTAGAGAGAGGACATCGGTTGGCTACGCAATTTGGAGATCCGTTCCTCTAACGGCAGGCTCCAAATTTGGGTTTCAAAACAGAGGAGACGGGTTTTGCATCACGCCACTTGGAATGGACAAAAAAATGGGGCATGCGGAGGCCGAAAATGGGGCACCTGGAGGCGTCAATAAGCTATGGCAGTCCCTGCACCCTGAAACAGCTGGTTGTGGGGAGGCCGAACCAACCGACAATCAGCTGTTTGCGCTAATCAGGCTGTGCTGAAACGGAAACGGGCTGTGGGCTGTTTGCTGCAAGGAGGCAAATTGCTGGGAGGCAGAGGCAGATTTTTTTTTCTTGTTTTCCTCCCCAAAATCTAGGCGCGCCTTATACTTCGGAGTGTCTTATACTCTGAAAAATACGGGTATGTTGTTTTTGGTCTCTCCAGGATCACCATGGGCAAGGAACTGCAGGAGGCCAAGAAAGCCATACGGCAGACGCAGCATAAACTGGCAGAAGAGTCGGCGGTGAGAATCAATCGGTCCTGCTTTGTACGCAGATGGATGGGTAATGGTATGCGGGAATGGCCTTGAGAGACAGGAGGGAGAGTCAGAGACTGGAAAACCAGCATGTAAAAGGTATCTCAGCAAGTCGTGGGATTCGAAATCTTTTCCTGCCGGTTTTATGATAGCATGCTTTGCGCAGCCCTCAAAGACCGCTCTCTGTCTCAGCGCTGGTGAGCTGAGCTGTTTTTTTTAGCTCAGCTGATTCGCGCGGCAATCCTCTGTGCCACGCAAGGTGATATTTGCCGGTTCTCTGAACTATTCAAAACTTCCGCTACCGGTTCGCCTGAACCAATCCAAACTGGCTCTGATCTTGGGTCAGAGAAGGAGGTAGAGTGTGGAAGAGGTGTTAGGAGGGACCCTTCCTCTGCTGAATGGAAGTCCGGTTCCCTCACCATAGAGTCTCCTCCTAACACGGTGTCTTTTCCCCTCTACCTATCCTAACCGAAAGCCCTATCAATTGTGGAGCTGAACAGAAAACCCGCCCCTTGCCATAGAGTCTCCTCCTGGCGCACTGTGCTTTCTCCCCCTCCCAACCGGAAGCTCCTCCCAAAATTGTGGTGTTGCCCAGCAACAGGGAGCCACAGCAGAGGGATGAAAGAGCCACATGCGGCTCCAGAGCTGCAAGTTGCTGACCCCTTCCTTAAAGCAAGCTCCAATTTTGGTTGTAAGTCAAGGACTTCCCTGTACATTTTTTCCCTCCTGGGGCTACAGATATTGCTGTCCTCCCAAGGCCATCTTCAAGAGGTCGAGTCTGAGAATTCCCGGCTGCAGTTACAACTCAAAGAGCTGAATGAGGAATACCGCTCGCGCCTTGTTCAGTACATCACAGATCTGGCGGTAAACATTTCTAATGGGGGGGGGGATTCCCTGCTGCCCCTCTTAAGTTGCTTCACCCCAGTAAAGCAATCCAAATCAGGAGCCAGTCAAACATTGCCCAAGCTGAAAGAAAACCGCCCCACATTTGGGTGCCATGATGGAATAAGTAGGTAACTTGACCCCATGTTGCCTGTGGTAGTTAAGATGTTGGCTTAGAAACCAGGAGATTGTGAGGTCTGGTCCCATCTTAAGTATGAAAGCTGGCTGGGTAACTTCAAGCCAATTGTCAAGAGACTGAGAGTTTCAGTCCTGCCTTAGGCATGAAAGCCAGCTGGGTGTCCTTGGAACAATCACCAGGAGATGGTGAGTTCTAGTCCTGCCTTAGGCATGAAAGCCAAGTTGGATGCCTTTGGGCCAATCACCAGGAGACTGTGAGTTCTAGTCCTGCCTTAGGCATGAAAACTAACTGGATGACTTTGGGCCAATCACCAGGAGATGGTGAGTTCTAGTCTCGCCTGAGGACTAAAAATCAGCTGGTGACTTTGAGCTAGTCCATCTCTGAGTCCAACCCACCTCCCAAGGTGGTTATGGGGAAATATGAGGAAAGAGTATTAGATATACTGTCTCCCTTGAGCTACTCACAAAATAATAAATGTGGGATAAAAATCTAATCAACAAACAAAATTTAAAAACCCAGCAGAGTGAGCTGATGTAAGCAGTTAATGCTAGGGTGCCCCATTCTGCACTCTCACCAAATGCATTTGTATTTCCAGGAATACACTGATAGTAAATCACCAGCAGCTAAAAAGGAACCCCCTCAAATGAAGCGTTTTGTGGACAGCATGCTGAAGGACATCCGAGCTTCCTATAAATCTCGGGAGGAGCAGCTGGCTAGAGCTGCTCGTGGTTACAAGAAGCGCATGCAGAATTTGGTTAAGAAGCATGAGGGACTACTCATTGCCTACAGGTAAGAGAAGGGGACGTGGTGACTCAGTGGCTAAGACGCTGTAGGTCATCTTTTCCAACTTCCCCACCCAAGCCGGAGACCCTACACCATTTCTGACAGATGGCAGTCCAGTCTCTTCCTGAAAGCTTCCAGTGAAGCTCTCACAACTTCTGAAGGCAACTTCTGTTCTATGGGTTGATTGTTCTCACTGTCAGAAAATCCCTCCTTATTTCTAGGTTGAATCTCTCCTTGGTCAGTTTCCATCCATTATTCCTTGTCTGGCCTTTGGGGGCTTTGGAGAATAGCTTGATTTCCTCCTCTCTATGGCAGCCCCTCAAATATTGGAAGACTGCTCTCCTGTCTCCCCTGGTCCTTCTCTTCACTAGACTAGCCAGGCCTAGTTCCTGCAACTGTTCATCATAAGTTTTAGTCTCCAGTCCCCTAACCCTCTTGGTTGCTCTTCTCTGCACTCTTTCTAGAGTCTCAACATCTTTTTTATAGTGTGGTGACCAAAACTGGATGCAGTACTCTAGGTGTGGTCTTACTAAGGTTTTATAGAGCGGATTTATAGATCCCTTGATCTTGATTGTATCCCTCTGTTAATGCAACTTAGGATTCATCCAGTGATGGAGCACCCATACCTTCTGAAGACAACTTCTGTTCCATGGGTTGATTGCTCTCACTGTCAGAAATATTATCCTTATTTCTAGGTTGAATCTCTCTTTGTTCAGTTTCCATCCATTATTCTTTGTCTGGCCTTCAGGTGCTTTGGAGAATAGCTTGACCCCCTCCTTCTCTCTTGGGCAGCCCCTCAAATATTGGAAGACTTCTATCCTGTCTCCCCTGGTCCTTCTCTTCCCTAGACCAGCCATGCCCAGTTCCTGCAACCGTTCATCGTTCTAGCAAAGTGTTGGAAGATGCTTTAGTAACCTTTCTGGTACTGTGGTAAGATCCTTAGAACTGAGACTGTAGGCCAATGGTCAATAACATGTTTGCTTGGTGATAGGATACAACGGGAGCAAATCCGGTTGCTGGACTCTCATGATGTGGATCCCGGCCCACCGGAGCACCATTTTTCCATCACGGATGCTGAACTGCTGACCAACATCTCCCAAGAGTTAAATCGGTTGCGGGAAGACAAAGCCAATCTGGAGGGACAACTCTATGAGCTGCAGATGAAGGTGAGTCCACAATGTACTTTTCCCTGGAAGGGGATGTTATGAGGTGTGGCTGGGAAGGTCTAGCCTTGAATTGACCTGTCCTTCAATACATTCAACATTAGGAATGGGCAGGATAAAGGAATAATTCAGAATAGAGCTGGAAGGGACCTTGGAGGTCTTCTAGTCCAATCCTTGCTCAAGCAGGAGGCCCTAGACCAGGGGTCTGCAAAGTTGGCTCTTTGAAGACTGGTGGACTTCAACTCCCAGAATTCCCCAGCCAGCATGGCTGGCTGGGGAATTCTGGGAGTTGAAGTCCACCAGTCTTCAAAGAGCCAACTTTGCAGACCCCTGCCCTAGACCATTGCAGACAAGTGTCTCTCCAGACTCTTATTAAAAATCTCCAGTGATGAAGCGTCCACAACTTCTGAAGGCAACTTCTGTTCCATCAGTTAATTCTCCTCGCTGTTAAGAAGTTTCTTCTGAATTCCAGGTTCACATAGCTGCTTTAATGAATCACCGTACTTGCACACTTGTACAATTCTTAGAACCAGACATAAATAATAAACATTGCTTGCAAAATTTTGGGGGGCCCTGGAAAAAAAAGAGCATTCCGGTTCTGAGAATTTGGAGGTCTCATAGTCACAAATTTTTCCCCCCCTGGAGGAGAAGACTTGGAAACAATATTCCAGAGCCCAAAATGGATCATTTCATTGATGGCCTTTTAATTAACAAGAATGGACTTAGATTTAATCTGCTCCAAGGGAGGAAGAGGAAAAAAACCCTTGAGTATATGACTTCATTACACTTAGTTTGCAAGCTATGGCTTATGACCTGGTCTGTTGGGCGGACCTCACTAGTCAGAGCTGATTCAACAAACCACGGTTGAACTTGCAATTGCAAAAAGAAGTCTTTGCAGTGTGGTTTGGCCCAATTCCGAAGCAGTCCAGCTGGGCGTAATGGTGAATCTGCTGGACTAGAAGCTGGGTGACTTGGAATTGTAGTTCCATTTTAAGACATGAAAAGTACCGTATTTTTCAGAGTATAAGACGCACCTTTTTCCCTCAAAAACGAGAGTGAAAATATGAGTGCATCTTATACACTGAATACAGCATTTTTTGCCTCCCGAAACCCCACCCCCTTTGCAAAACGGCCCGTTTTTGGGAGGTCTGCAGAGTGCAAAAACGTGTTTTTTTTTTAAATTTGCCTCTTCAAAATCTTGGTGTGTCTTATCCTCCCAAAAACATGGTAGTTGTTGACTTTGGTGCAGTTTCGTTCTCTCTTGGTCTCAACCCAACCCACCTCACAGGGCTATTTTGAGGACAACAGCAGGGGAGATCACCGTGTCACGTCTTGAGTTGGGCAAAAATAAAGACAGGACGTCAATCGAATCACAAATTCATTGTTGTTGTTTTCCCTGTTTCTGTTGCTTTAGGTAAAACTAAGTGAGAAAATGATCTCGGGGACGTCTTCTCAGTGAGTATGTCTCCCTCTTCATGGGGTTCCTATGAATTCAAATCTTTATTACAGCCAGAAGCCAGAGAGAAAAGACACAACTGAAACACTGAACAGCTAAGACATTAAGTAAAAGTAATACAGGTAGAGGGATGTGGTGGCTCACTGGCTAAGAAGCTGAGCTTGTCGATCAGAAAGGGCGGCACTTTGGCGGTTCGAATCCCTAGCGCCGCATAACGGAGTGAGCTCCTGTTACTTGTCCCCCTTCTGCCGATCTAGCAGTTCGAAAGCACGTAAAAATGCAAGTAGAAAAATAGGAACCATCTTTGGTGGGAAGGTAAGAGCGTTCTGTGAGCCTTTGAGGTTTAGACATGCCAGCCACATGACCATGGAGACGTCTTTGGCAATGGTGGCTCTTTGGCTTTGAAACGGAGATGAGCATCGCCCCCTAGAGTTGGGAATGACTAGCACATATGTGCGAGGGGAACTTCCCTCAAGCAGCCCCTCAAATATTGGAAGACTGCTATCCTGTCCTCCCTGGTCCTTTTCTTCACTAGACCAGCCATGCCCAGTTCCTGCAACTGTTTATCGTATGTTTTAGCCTCCAGTCCCCTAATCCTCTTGGTTGCTCTTCTCTGCACTCTTTCTAAAGCCTTTTCTATATCCTATCCTCCTAGAACGCTTTAATATATTCTCACACCCCTTACAAAATTAAATAATTATATGCAGATAATTATCAAGAGATGTGGTGGCTCAGTGGCTATGACACTGAGCTTCTCAATCAGAAGGTCGGCAGTTCGCCGGTTCGAATCCCGAGCGCCACGTAACGGAGTGAGCTCCCGTGACTTGTCCCAGCTTCTGCCAACCTAGCAGTTCGAAAGCAAGTAAAAACTGCAAGTAGAAGAAATAGGGACCACCTTTGGTGGGAAGGAAACAGCGTTCCATGCGCCTTCAGTGTTGAGTCATGCTGGCCACATGACCACGGAGACGTCTTCGGATAGCGCTGGCTCTTCGGCTTTGAAACGGAGATTAGCATCGCCCCCTAGAGTCAGGAAAGGCTAGCACATATGTGCAAGGGGAACCTTTACCTTTATCTTATTATGCACATACACTATAATTTTGAAACTTCTAAACCCATGTTTCTCCAGCCCCTGAAATATTGTCTCTCCCCTCCCACCCGGTTGGGAACTCATGCTGTAGAGCAGGGGCTCCCAAATTTGGCAACTTGAAGACTTGTGGACTTCAACTCCCAGAATTCTCCAGCCAGCAGCTGGCTGGAGAATTCTGGGAGTTGAAGTCCACAAGTCTTCAAGTCTTCAAGTTTGGGAACCCCTGTTGTAGAGTCTCAATGTGGGGGCCCATATCCCCCACAGCCAAGTTTTGACCCCTTTACGCAAGGCCAAAAGATCCTCAACTTTGAAGTCAAGACGTTCCATGATATTTATGACTTATTTTGCAAAAGAGGGGGCACACCTGAAGCCCCCGCCCGATGACGACAAAAAATCCCTTTAAAACTCCCATAAAAGAACCCCAGCGCATACAGGAGGAAACTTAAGTATGCGCCCTGCCTTTAACTATTTATCTACCTACACCCACCCACCCTTTCGTAATGCACAGAGCATGAAGCATATTCAATGGAGGCATTCACAATTAAGGCCGGCCACATCGTTAAAACGCCAGGAAACAAAAGGGCTTCCCACATTCACAAAACGGCGCGGGCCGATCAGCAAAAGGGGAGGGGATGCTCCCCCAAGCTTGTACATCATTAATGCTTTATTTCGCTTATCCCCCCACCCCACCCCCCAAAAAAGGCTGTTTGAGAGGGCTAACGATAAACGCCAATCTAAAATAAAATTAAAAAGGAAAAAACCTCAGGGCTGATCGCTGCAAAACACCCATGTCTTTGCCCTTATGAATGGCATTTCCGAGTCAGACCTGGCTGTTAAAAGAAGAAGAAAAAAAGGTTTCTCTTTCTTTTAAATTGCTGAAAGAGATTGGGGGGTGGGAGGTGGAGAAGTCCTGGTGGCAAAGGAGATACCCTCCAGGGGGAGCTCTGGATATCCCAGGGTTGTTTCCCCCCCACCTCCCTCCGCATGTAAATCGGAGCACAATGCATTCCTCCCTTCATTCCATTCTTTTATTACAGTCAGAATTCTCCAAACATCAAAAGTGACCTATATTTTACTGATGCGGGACTCGGACCAACTCGGCCGAACTTTCCCACGACTCCCTCGCATATTTCCCCACGATGAGATCACCTATCCTCAACACCCCACAAGTGAAGTGAGGGGATTTGCGCTCCCCGAAGGACCAAAAACAAAAAAGACACAAAAAAGGCCCTCCAGAATGGGAACATAAAAGATGGGCGAAGGTCAAGACGGTGGGGCCTCCTTCCCACCGTTTCTCACCTCCATTGTTTGTATTTTTTTAAAGAGAAGGCGCCTCTTGTGCAGGAGCCAGGAGGGTGCAGTTTGGGTTGGACCTGGGTGAACCTCGGGATGTTTATTCAGGGGTAAATTTGGGGTTTCTGACATAACTGGTGAAGTGGCCTTAGGTAGAGCGATGGATAGCAGCTTGATATCGGCCTTCCTTCCTTCCCTCCTTCCTTCCCTCCCTCCTTCCTTGCTTCCTTCTGTCCTTCCTTCCTGTTCCCTCCTTCCCTCCCTCCCTCCTTCCTTCCTGTTCCCTTCCCTCTTTCCTTCCTCCATTCCTTTCCTCTTCCTTCCATCCTTTCCCCTCCTCCTTCCTTCCCTCCTTTCTCCTCCCTTCCTTCTTTCCTTCCTTCCTTCCCTCCTTGTTCTCAAGTCCTTCCTTCGCTCTCTTCCCTCCTTCCTTCCTTCCCTCTCTCCCTCCCTCCCTCCTTCCTTCCTTCCCTCTCTCCCTCCTTCCTTCCTTCCCTCTCCCTCCTTCCTTCCTTCCCTCTCTCCCTCCTTCCTTCCTTCCTTCCCTCTCTCCCTCCTTTCTTCCTTCCTTCTTTCCTTCCCTCCTTGTTCTCAAATCCTTCCTTCGCTCTCCTCCCTCATTTCCAGGGTTATTAGTACTACAGCTCCCATCCCTCCCGGTGGTTGTAATCCAGCGCATAAGGATTGTAAGAGACGCTGGTTGACCACAGGTCTTCTCCAGGGATAAGGCTGCAGTTGTGGAGACATCCAAAACTGATCCAGGCATCATCACCATCATCCTCTTTTAACAACCCCATAATCCCTTGCAGGATGGAGTCTGGGCAACTGAATGGAGATGAGCGTTTACTGGCCAGATGCCTTTCCCTGTCGCCAATGCGGAGTTTTGTTCAGCAGATATATTCTCATTGTGCCCAGAGAGAGAAATATCTGCCCCTACCTAGGATCGAACTCACAGCCTCCTGATTGTGAGGCAGGAGCTCCGCCTCTAGGCCACCGTGCCAATGTGGAACCCAGGCATGCAAAGTAAGATAGTCAATCACAGAGCCAGCTGAGTAGGCATCGCTCCATCACCAATTCTTCTTGCTGTTCATTGCTGTCTTCTTCCTCCTCTTTTTGTTATCCTTCAATTGACTCAGATTTCGTTCCTCTAGTCTGTGTCTCAGCTGCAGCTTTTCTTCCTGTCTCCCAAGGTTATTCTCACAGCCCTTTACCCTGGCTGTTCAACCTCATCTTTACCTAGTAGCTGCATCCTATATAACCTTGGCGACTGGTAAAGCTGGTTGACTGATAGCAGGGTTCCAATATTTGAGGGGCTGCCACAGAGAGGAGGGGGGGGTCAACCTATTTTCCAAGGCACCTGAAGGCCAGACAAGGAAAAATGGATGGAAACTGATTAAGTGAGGTACTAATATCAATCTATAAAGCCTTAGTAAGACCACACCTAGAGTACTCCATCCAGCCTTTCTAGAGTCTCCACACCAGTAGTGGGTTTCTGCAGGTTCGCACCTACTCGCGAGAGCCGGTTGGTGAAATTTAGAGAACCGGTGAGAAGGGGTTCCACCGGCGTACCTGGAAGTAAATCTGGCCCGCCACTGCCAGTGACCCAACAGGAAGGAAAGGAAGGAAGGAAAGAAAGAAAGAAAGAAAGAAAGAAAGAAAGAAAGAAAGAAAGAAAGAAAGAAAGAAAGAAAGAAAGAAAGAAAGAAAGAAAGAAAGAAAGAAAGAAAGAAAGAAAGAAAGAAAGAAAGAAAGAAAGAAAGAAAGAAAGAAAGAAAGAAAGAAAGAATTTATCATCACAATTGAGTCCAAAATTTTGGTTGCTAAGCAAGAGTGTTGTTAAATGAATTTCACCACTCCCACCCTGTCACATGACTGCCAAGCCATGCCCACAAAATAGGCCACACCTACAGAGTAGGTTCTAAAAAATTTGAAACCCACCACTGCTCCACACCATAAAAAAGATGTGGAGACTCTAGAAAGGGTGCAGAGAAGAGCAACAAAAATGATTAGGGGACTGGAGGCTAAAACATATGATCAACGGTTGCAGGAACTTGGCATGGCCAGTGAAGAGAAAGACCAGGGGAGACATGAGAGCAGTGCTTCAATATTTGAGGGGCTGCCACAGAGAGGAGAGGGCTCAACCTATTTTCCAAGGCACCCGAAGGCCAGACAAGGAAAAATGGATGGAAACTGAACAAGGAAAGATTCAACCCGAAAATATTTTCTGACAGTGAGAACAATCAACCCATGGAACAGAAGTTGCCTTTGGAAGTCATGGGAGCTTCATCACTGGAGGCTTTCAAGAGAGACCGGACCAGAGGTGGTATTCAGCAGGTGCTGACCAGTTCTGGAGAACCGGTCGTGGAAATTTGAGTAGTTCAGCGAACCGGCAAATACCACTTCTGACTGGCCCCGCCCCCATCTATTCTCTGCCTCCCGAGTCCCAGCTGATCGGGAGGGAATGGAGATTTTAACAGTATCCTTCCCCTGCCACGCCCACCCAGCCACGCCACGCCCATAGAACCGGTAGTAAAAAAAATTTGAATCCCACCAATGGCTTAGTCTAGTAACTGGGGATATGGAAGGATACCAAAGGAAAGCATATTTTCAAAAATAGATGAAGGGGGGTTGGACTAGAACAGTGGTCCCCAACCTTTGCAACTTTAAGTCTGGGAGCTGAATTCTGGGAGCTGAAGTCCTTCAGACTTAAAGTTGCAAAGGTTGGGGACCCCTGGACTAGAGGACCTACAAGGTCCCTTCCAACTCTTGTCAATCTGTTTGGTTAGTCAATGGCTTGATGTTTTGAGAAATGAGTGAATTCAGCAGTCAAGCCTAGTTATTTGCGAGACCGCCTCTTGCCTCATACATCCCTCTTAGACCGATACGCTCCCACAGAGAGGGCCTTCTCAGGGTGCCGTCGGCCGGACAATGCCGACTGGCGACACCCAGGGGAAGAGCCTTCTCTGTGGCGGGCCCAGCCCTTTGGAACGACCTACCCCCCGAATTACGCACCATCACCGACCTCCGCCTCTTCCGCCAATGTCTAAAGACATACCTATTCCAACAAGCCAGCCTAGCCTAACCTCCCATGGGGACTTTTAGATAGTTTTAAATCGGGTATTTTAAAATTGGGTTTTTAGCATAGGATAAGATGGTTTAATTTATATTTTAAATTGTGTATTTATTATGTATTCTGTATGTTTTTTAAATTTCCTGTGCGCCGCCCTGGGTCCTCTGTGGAGAAGGGCGGGATATAAATGTAAATTTAAAAAAAAAGGTAAAAGGGTTATCTGGGCACAGCCCCGACAGCTTAACAGCGGTGCCTCTTTTTAATTCACAGTGTTCTGCCTCTCCCTGTCCATAGTCAGCTGGAGGGCGAGGGCTGGGCTGAACTCAGGAAGCAACTGCGGGAATTTACCCACGCTACCCAAGTAAGTAAAGCTCTCCAAGGATGTGGCAATGTCAATCAACAAAAGGGCAATGGCGTGCATTTTTCCAAGTCCCTCTATTGGTTGATGTGATATTGGTATGCGGGAAAGACTTTGGGAGACTCGTCAACGAGATGCTGCATAGGGAACAATCAGATAAGAGACAGCATAGCCCACAGCTGGATAGTGGGCGGGTCAAAAGACTCAGAAAGGACCCTCGTTTGGTTACCTGGTCTGTAAAGAAGATGGTGTTGTGGCCCACCAGAAAAGCTGGCAGCAGATTCGGACAGTGAGGAGGTTGGGAAGGAACATGGGTCAGTCCTGGAGTCTGGGGAAGGCTTGATCGAGTACCCTGTATTGGAGGCAGAGAAGGGGCCAGAGCCGTATGCCAGTTATCAGCTGCCTTCGGAGTCAGAGATCACTGGGGGAGAAGAACAGCTGGATCCTGTTCCCGGGGTGCGCATGCACAGAGTTGCCAGACAAAGGGAACAGCCAAAGAACAGGGGTCGACTTGGGAGTACGGCCACAGGTGGACGGTGAGTGGCCCCTCTCAGAGGAAATAAAAGAGGAGCAAAGGGGGAGTGGAGTTTGCAGGAGAATTAGTTCTCTTAATTGGTTCATGACTCTCCGAGATTCCTTGCCAAGTTCTGAAGATATCGGCCTGGCAGCTCTCCAAGCAAGATAAGGTCTGTGACTGTAAATCCTCCCTCGAAAGATTTTGCTGGATGTGAAGGAGCAGAATTCAAAGTCAATTAATAAAAGGGGGTTTTGTCGGGACAAGGAGTTTGCTTCAGGCTCTTGGGAAGCCCTGATCAGAACAGATGGGGGGGGGGGAGGCAGAGGAGGATAGTACGTTCAAACTTGCAAGATTCTGTTAATATAGATTTACAATAGAGTCAGTTTACCTATCTCATCTAACACCAATCTTGGAAGTCTCAGTGTATAATTTTCTTCCACTTTATCGTTAAAGATTTATCTTGGAAGCTGGACACTCTTTTCTCTTCTCTTATACCTGGCAGTCAATCTTGAGTTTCTTTCTCGCTCTTGAGTCTTTCCCCCATCAGTTGCTACATGACAATATTTCCTCTGAGACCCTCTCTG
>CM077652.1:29424472-29454472 GCA_039707465.1 Rhabdophis nuchalis
TTTGAGAAAACGTATCCAATTTTAAACCTCTCCCCAGTTCTCTCTCTCTCTATTAAATTGTTTATTTATCTAGTTATTACATTTATTTGCCCGCCATCTCGCCTCCAGGTGACTCTTTAGGATAAAAACAAGGAGGAAAGAGGCACACTCAAGAGTTTCAAGGTTCTGTAACTCTATAATAAAAGTGTCACCTCGCAAAGCATCCCTGGCCTGGCTCTTGAGTTGCCATAGGAAACAGGGGGAAAAGGGTCATAATTGGGCCGTAAATTACATGGGGTCAGAGCTGGCTTCCCTTGGCCTTATTTTTGGAGAGCTCATTTTTGAGGTGCAGGAGGCCCCTTAACCTCAGCCTGCAGCCCACAGATCAGCTGATCCAGAGAAGGCCGGAAGTTCTCTCTCTGTTTCCGGCACACTCTTGCCAGCCCTTCCGTCGCAGGGCTTATCCCTCTTTTTGCGGCCGCCACTAAGAGAAAGGGTGCGGTAGCTAGGGTTTGAGGTAGTGGCCTCTGTGAGGCCGTTCCGCATGGATGGCAGGGGCCTGTGGAGCATGTTCCCCGCTTCCCCCCCCCAGGAAATGGCGGGGACCGGCTGTGCATGCGTTGACATATTTTGGGGGGGAGGGCTTATTTGAGTGCATGCGCCCAAAAGCCTGATTGGGCTTATTATTACTTATTATTAAGAAGTACAATGACAATAAAGATTATACTTATTATCTGGGGAGGTCTTATTTATGGGGAAGCACCGGTAGCATCGGCAGTATTGAATAGCACGGCTTGAGATTACTAAATATTGTATTCGATGGGTATCCACCGGTACAATTTAAGTAAAACTCAATTATAGCAACGTTTTTTTAAAATAAGAAAGAACGAACTTAGCACCAATGTTCACTTTATCCTCACAGCAAGCTTGCAAGGTAGGGCAGATCAAGATACAACCACCAGCCCCAGACTGTTCACAAAGTAATTTGGGGGAGACATGAATCTGAACCTCAGTCAACCCAACATGACCTGAGCTCTTGATTACCCACAAAGACCATAGAGGTAGTCCTCAACTTACGACAGTTCATGTAGCGACCGTTCAAAGTGAGAAGGGCTCTGAAAAAAGTGACATGACCGTTTTTCACTCTTATGGCCGTTGCAGCACCCCCACAGTCCCGTAATCAAAATTCACACGCTTGGTAACTGGCTCATATTTATGACGGCTGCTGTGTCCCAGGGTCACATGTGATCCGCTATTGCGGCCTTCTGAGAGGCAAAGTCAATGGGGAAGCCAGATTCAATTAACAACTGTGTGACTCACTTAACAACGGCAGTGATTCACTGAACAAATGGGGCAAGAAAGGTCGTAAACTGGGGGGAAGTTCACTTAACAACAGAAATCGTGGGTTCAACCTGAGCCGTAAGTCAAGGACTACCTGTACTTCTCACGGAATTGCCTTTTCTTCCATCCCACCCTATTCCGAGTCTTCTCCATCAATTGCTGATGTTCCTAATAAAGTCTATGAAACTTGATTGCTTTCACAAGTGATCTCCAACCAAACCACCTCGGAAGGATGGAAGGCTGAGTGAACCTTCAGCCGGTCAGGATCGAACTGCTGGCAGTCGGCAGAGTTAGCCTGCAGTACTGCATTCAAAAGAAGGAAGGAAGGAAGGAAGGAAGGAAGGAAGGAAGGAAGGAAGGAAGGAAGGAAGGAAGGAAGGAAGGAACCCACCTTGGAAGGATGGGAGGCTGAGTCAACCTGGAGCCTGGTCAGATTCGAACTGCCAAATTGCAGGCAGCCAGCAGTCAGCAGAAATAGCCTGCAGTATTGCACTCTAACCACTGTGCACCATGGAAGGAAAGAAGGAAGGAAGGAAGGAAGGAAGGAAGGAAGGAAGGAAGGGAGGAATAGCAATAGCATTTAGACGTATACTGCTTCACAGTACTTTACAGCCTTCTCTAAGCGGTTTACAGAGTCAGCCTCTTGCCCCCAACAATTTGGATCCTTATTTTATGGACCTCGGAAGGATGGAAGGCTGAGTCAACCTTGAGCCTGGGGAGATTCAATCTGCCAAATTGCAGGCAGCCAGCAGTCAGCAGAAGGAGCCTGCAGTACTGCACTCTCACCACTGTGTCATCAGATAGAGAACGAAGAAATGGAGACACCCCACTCCAATGGAGAAAGGGACACCTCAATCAAAGATGGGTTGTTGAAGAAATTGGCACGTCCAAGGTGACCTCTTCTCACACTGGGCTACCTTCTGGCTCATCCTTCTTCAGTTGCCGGACCACCTGGACGTCGTATGCCCAGGCTTGGTTCACGCCTTCCCCAGCTGTGTCAGTGTGGGTCCAGTTAGGGAGAGGAAACCGCCCAGCCACCACCCGAGCTCCTTCTGGAAGTTCCGTCAGTAGCTTTTTCTCCAGAAGCATCAGCTAGGAAGAAGAAGAGTAGAGATGTCCTTCTGAAGTCAACAACGAGTAAAGATAGATGTCAACTTGTAAGGCGTTTCCATGCCTATTGTCAAGTTGACATGGAAAAGGGAGGGAGAATTCCGTTGGATCTCAGATTTCTACAGCAGGTGTGTGAGGCGCGAAAGTTCACAGCCTGCTGCAGCACCTCGTTGGTGGAGGTGATTTATGACACAGATTGAGGGGAGAGGAGACACAGGGGTAAAGTTCAGACACCATTAACCAGAAATCAGATTTGGCTCCCCAGCAGGTAATGCCAAAATGTTGCTCCTAATAAATGACTGGATTTCTTTTGAACTTGGTCTTAAATTAATTAGGGCATCTTTTGGAAATCTTCACAATAGACCAATGGAAGAGAGTATTTGTAGCTCAGGGTTGAGCCATGGGGTCCTCGGTGCTCTCCGAGCTTGTCTTGTCTTGTAGATGTTTCATTACCCAAATAGGTAACACCATCAGTGCCAGAAGGGAGTGGGGTTATTGGGGGGGGGGGAGGAAAAGAGGGAGAATTGTGAGTTCCCTGGTGTTCTCTGAGCTTGGCTGTTGTCTTACAGATGTTTCATTACCTAGCTATGTAACACCATCAGTGCTCTAGGTCAGGGGTCTCCAAACTTTGCAACTTTAAGTCTGAAGGACTTCAGCTCCCAGACTTCTCCAGCCAGCTGGAGAATTCTGGGAGCTGAAGTCCTTCAGACTTAAAGTTGCAAAGGTTGGAGACCCCTGACCTAGGTAATATCCCAGCATGGACGATGTTACCTAGTTGAGTAATGAAACAACTGCAAAAAAAACCCCACCAACCTCAGAGGGCACCAAGGACCCTGAAGATGGATCAGCCCAGCAGTTTTGTGGGCTACAGCTAAAGCTCAAGAAGATAGCCCCTCCCCACCTTTAAAATGGAGATGTAGTCATGGCTACTAGCTTGACCAGCTTCAAGAAAGGGCTGGACCATGGAATCAACAGCTCTCAGCCTGTAGTGCAGCAGATCTGCCCCCGAAGACCATATGCTGGGAGACAAGTGGGCTTCCTTCTGCAGTTGGTTGGCCACTGTGAGAAGACAGCTGGACAAGATGGATCTAATCAAACAGTGTGTTGGGGCCTGCCAGCGGCCAGTGGAGCTGGTGGCAAACTCAGACAGTGAGGAGGTTGGGGAGGAACCTGGGCCAGTCCTGGAGTCTGGGGAAGGCTCTGAGGAGGGCTCTGTGTCGGAGGCAGAGAGGGGGCCAGGGCTGTCTGACAGTTATCAGCTGCCTTCGGAGTCGGAGTTCAGTGAGGCAGACGAAGAGCTGGAGCCTGTTCCCAGCGTGCGCATGCACAGAGTGGCCCAACAAAGGGAACAGCTAAAGAACAGGGGTCGACCTGGGAGTAAGGCCACAGGTGGACGATGAATGGCCCCTCCCAGAGGGAATAAAAGAGGAGCGGAAGGGGAGTGGAGTTTGCAGGAGACCATTCGTTCTCTTAATTGGTTTGTGACTCTCCGAGACTCCTTGCCAAGTTCTGCAGAGATCGGCCTGGCAGCTCTCCAAGCCAGAGAAGGTCTGTGACCATAAATCCTCCCTGGAAACACTTTGCTGGATGTGAATGAGCAGAATTCACAGTAAATTAATAAAAGGGTTTTTTGTCGGGACAAGGAGTTTGCTTCATGACTTTGCTCCCAAGTCGACCCTGATTTCTGAGCTGTTCTTTTCTTCTGGCAGCTCTGAGCAGGCGCACACTGGGAACAGGCTCCAGCTGTTCCTCTGCCTCACTGCTGTCTAGCTCCAAAGACACCTGATCACTGCCAGGCGGCCTTGGCCCCATCACTGCCTCTGACGCAGAGCCCTCGTCCGAGCCTTCCCCAGCCTCCAGGACTGGCCCATGCTCCTCCCCAACCTCCTCACTGTCCGACTCTGACGGGCCACAACAATACAACCCACTAAGCTAAATCGGAAGAGACCGCCTGATGGCTACAAAGCAGGACGCAGAACTCAGAGGCTTTTGAGAAAGGAGACTGGGTGGGGTGGGCGGGGGGTGGATATCAGCATCAGGAATCCCACAGGAAGAGGCTGCCTTTCACACCCCAAGTGCTCTCTGAATTAAGCCCAACATATCCCGCTTTTGCCAGGGCTAAAGGCTAAACCTCACGGGAGTCCACTGACGCTCTGCTTAAAAGTTTATACATTCATTTTTCAGTTTATTTATAACTCTCCTCGATCTGCTATCATTTGGCAGATGTAGATGCCCTTTCCAAGGAGAACATAACTTCATAACATAACAAGCAAGCCCGTTTCTCCCTTGAAAGAGCAAGAATGAAAATGCCGTATGGGTTTTCAAAGAGGAATTGGCCTCTTATTCTAGGTGGTCCTCGACCTACGGCCATTCGTTTACATTCGTTGTGTTCAACGTTACACAACGGCACTGACACAAGCGACTCGCAGGACTCGCACTTATGACTACAGGCAGTTCTCTGTCCACGCCCACAATAGAGCCTCAAATTTCTGTTGCTAAGGGAGACAGCCGTTAAGTGAGCTTTGCCTCACTTTGCGACCCTTTCCTGCTGCAATTGTTAAGCAAATCACAGCAGTTGTTAAGTGAGTACCATGGCTGTCCAGTGACCCTTGGCTTCCCCCACAGAGTTTGCTTGTCAGAAGGTCGCAAAAGGGGATCGCATGACCCTGGGGGGACATAGCAACCGTCATAAATGTGAGTCAGTTGCCAAGCGTCTGAATTTTGATCGTGTGACGATAGGGTTGCTGCGAGGGTCGCAAGTGTGAAAAACAACCAGAAGTCACTTTTGTCAGTGCGGTTGTAACTGTGAAGCTCTATTTATTTATTACTACTGAACATCCCAAATACTCTATTTTATTCTATGTATATATGCAATAGAGGACGCTGTGGCTCAGTAGCTAAGATGCTGAGTTTGCCGATCAGAAAGGTCGGCAGGTCGGCGGTTCGAATCCATAGCCCTGCGTAACGGAGTGAGCTCCCATTACTTGTCCCAGCTCCTGCCAACCTAGCGGTTCAAAAGTAAAAATTGCAAGTAGAAAAATAGGAGCCAGCTTTGGTGGGAAGGGAACAGTGTTCCGTGGGCCTTCGGCATTTAGTCATGCCGGCCACATGACCACAGAGACGTCTTCAGACAGCGTTGGCTCTTTGGCTTTGAAACGGAGATGAGCACCGCCCCCTAGAGTCAGGAACAACGAGCACATATGTGTGAAGGGAACCTTTCCCTTTAGAATTGTCTGAATTGATTGTGAGGTTGAGTCCAGAAGTTTGAAAATAGGATGACCCATTCTAGGAGATTCTGGGCACCATTCCTGCTTAGATATTTGAATTCAAAACGGATGTGTAACAAACTAAGATCCATCCATCCATCCATCTTGAGAAAAACTTACTCAGGGCTCCTTCATATCTTTGCCTTCCCTGTTGAAGACAAGCTGATTTTTCAAAAAAGAAAGTTGGATGCTGGGTTTCCCAAACAAATGTTTACATACATAATACAAACTCTATACCAGGGGTCTCCAACCTTTGCAACTTTAAGTCTGAAGGACTTCAGCTCCTGCTTTGCTGGCTGGAGAATTCTGGGAGCTGAAGTCCTTCAGACTTAAAGTTGCAAAGGTTGGAGACCCCTGGTATAGAGTGTGTATAGGCACACAAAAAGATACATTATGTACTATATATCCTGTACGTGTACTGTATGTACACACATACACACATACCGACTTCCTCTTAAACTATACACATTTAGTATGGATATATTTTGGGGGGGAAAGAAAATCACTTGGAGAAAATATGAAACGTACCACACTTGGTGCCAGGAACACAGTCACATTTTGACAATCGGATAAGTTCACCTTTAAAAAAACCCAAAAAGGACAAAGCATGAATTAGAGAAAAAAAAAGTTTCCTTTTTGTGCAATGTTTAAGGCAGTTTCTATTAAAATGATCTGGAGCAAAAAGGAAAAAAAAATATCTTTCTCGGCCCAACTCCCTGGGTGGGTCTGCACATTTCACTCACAAGCCATAAATAATATTGGCTTGGCTTTGGCGTGGAGGGTTGTAGGAACCAAGAGATTTCGATCTGCAAAAGAGTTTGCACCCAGCCAAGTGTCATTCCTTCAAGAAGTCCATGCCAAGTAAACCACAACATCGTAACACAATGGCTAGTTTAGTTACTGCAAAGAGTGATCAAGATATACCGTCTTTCCCCCAAAATATGACTGGGTCTTATGTTAATTTTTGGCTCCAAAAGATGCATCAAGGCTTATTTTCTGGTTAGGGTTTATTTTTGGGAAAATACGGTACTAAATACATCTATCCGGCTGACAATCATAACCGGGGCTTATTTTGGGGGGGTAGGGCTTATATTATGAGCATCCTGAAAAATCATGCTAGGACTTATTTTCCAGTTGGGTCTTATTTTTAGGAAAACTTTATACCAGGGGTGTCAAACTCAAGGCCCGTGGGCCAGATCCAGACTTAGAGAATCGTTGATCATGGCATCAGGCCCTCTCAATCCCTGGCAAATAGATGAGGAAGATATGGAGGTAGTGACAAATTTTATTTTCCTGGGCTCCAAGATCACCACAGATGGGGACTGCAGCCAAGAAATTAAAAGAGGCTTGCTCCTGGGGAGGAAAGCGATGGCCAAACTAGACAGCATACTAAGAATCAGAGGCATCACCCTGCCAACAAAAGGGTGTATATTCAAGGCTATGGCTTTCCCAGTTGCAATGGATAGCTGTGAAAGTTGGACCATAAGGAAGGCTGAGCGCCAAAGGATAGACGCCTTTGAACTCTAGTGCTGGAGAAGACTCCTGCGAGTCCCTTGAGCTGCAAGACGATCCAACAGGTCAGTCCTAGAGGAGATCAACCCTGACTCCTCTTTAGAAGGCCAGATCCTGAAGAGGAAACTCAAAGACTTTGGCCACCTAAGGAGAAGGAAGAAGGACTCCCTGGAGAAGATTAAGGCCTTTGAACTCTGGTGCTGGAGAAGACTCCTGAGAGTCCCTTGGACTGCAAGGCCATCCAATCGGTCAGTCCTAGAGGAGATCCACCCTGACTGTTCTTTAGAAGGCCAGATCCTAAAGAGGAAACTCAAAGACTTTGGCCACCTAAGGAGAAGGAAGAAGGACTCCCTGGAGAAGAGCCTCATGCTGGGAACGATGGAGGGCAAGAGAAGAAGAAAGGGACAACAGAGAAGGAGGTGGTTGGATGGAGTCACCGAAGCAGTCAGCGTGAGCTTCAATGGACTCCAGAGGATGGTAGAGGACAGGAGGGCCTGGAAGAACGTTGTCCATGGGGTCACGATGGGTCAGACACAACTTTGCAACTAACAACAACAAGAGAGTTGTTGAGGCCACTTGGTTTGTGCAGTCAGAGCTGAAGAAGCTTCTTGGATGAGAAGCAAAACGTCTTCAAAGAAAAACCAGAAAGTCTAGTTCCTCTTGAGAAAAAAAGGAACTATGCTCAGAATTCCAATGTCTTCCCCTTTTTTCCTCACCTTCCAAAGGTCTTCTCTGTAGTAAGAGACTTTTCCGTAACACCCAGCTTTCCACGCACGATAGCTAGAAAGTCGCAAGAGCCATGGATTGAGTTCATAGCCCACAGCTGGCCTGAAGCCTCGCTTGTAAGCTTCCAGGACCTGCAAATAGAAACCAGGTTTGTTTAGTTCCTGGCTTTGGTTTCCTCAGAAGCAAAGGAAGCTGCTTTCCAGGAGATAAAACAATCCATCTTAATCTGGTTTTATTCTGACTGACTGCAGCTCTCCTAGGATTCGGGAAGAGAGAGGCACGTCTCCATCTCTTAGTCAAGGAAATCTCTAGAAGTGAACCTCAAAATTTTGAAAGGTGTCCCCTTTCCATTTTTAACAGAGTTTGGGAGAATTTTAGGATCCTCTACAAGATTACATAACTTGATATATCAACAGAACCAACCCACAGAAGAATAAGAAAAAGTAATATACTGTAACTGAAATACTACACACAGCTCTTCTGTGACAAAATAAAATTATATATATATATGTATGTATGTATGTATAAATGGCTGTGTGTGTGTGTGTGTGTTCCAGCATAACTCTGAAACACCTCGAGCAATTTCAAACAAACTTGGTGCACAGATGACTTACTCTCGGGAGAAAAATACTGTGGGGGTAAGACACCCCTAAAACTCCTCGAGGTGTGTGTTCTGTTAGGATATACCCTGTTGTGCCTTAAAATGGCTTCTACTGTACAGTGCAGTGGGGTTGCCATGGTAACGGCCTCACAATACTCCACCAGCGGGCTCCCTCTGGTAAGGGGGAAAATCCCACATTAGAAATTACCTTTCGCCCAGACATTTTCCCCTTATAAATAAATACCCCGGTAATGCCCAGTTATCGGCTAGTTAAATATAAAATACAATACAACACAATACAATATGTAGGAAGATAACAAGCAACAGGGCAAACTAAACTGTCCCAGACTGCAACTGATTTCAGGGCAAGCAAAAAAGCTTTTTTTTAAAAAAAAAATTAAGTTTAACATACAAAATTACAGCAATAGAAAAAAGGTTTTTTTTTAAATGACACAAAACCACACTTAAAAGTAAATGAATAAAGGTAGGTTAGAGAAATGCATCAATACAATACAATAGCAGAGTTGGAAGGGACCTTGTAGGTCTTCTAGTCCAACCCCCTGCGTGGGCAGGAACCTTATACCATTTCAGACAAATGGCTGTCTAACATCTTTTTAAAGACTTCCAGGGTTGGGGCATTCACAACTTCTGGAGGCAAGCTGTTCCAGAGGTTAATTGTTCTAACTGTCAGGAAATTTCTCCTTAGTTCTAAGTTGCTTCTATCCTTGATTAGTTTCCACCCATTGCTTCTTGTCCTGCCCCCAGGTGCCTTGGAGAATAGTTTGACTCCCTCTTCTTTGTGGCACCCTCTGAGATATTGGAACACTGCTATCATGTCTCCCCTGGTCCTTCTCTTCATCAAACTAGACATACCCAGCTCCTGCAGCCGTTCTTCATATGTTTTAGTCTCCAGTTCCCTAATCATCTTGGTTGCTCTTCTCTGCACTCTTTCCAGAGTCTCCATGTCTTTTCTACATCGTGGCGACCAAAACTGTATGCAGTATTCCAAGTGTGGCCTTACCAAGGCACTATACAGTGGCATTAACACTTCACGTGATCTAGATTCTATCCCTCTGTTTATGCAGCCTAGAACTGTGTTGGCTTTTTTGGCAGCTACTGCACACTGCTGGCTCATATTCAAATGGTTGTCCACTAGGATTCCTAGATCCCTCTCACAGTTGCTACTATTGAGCAAGGTACCACCTATACTGTACTTGTGCATTTGGTTTTTCTTGCCTATATGTAGGACCTTACTTTTTTCACAATTGAATTTCATTTTATTAGACAGTGCCCAATGTTCAAGTTTGTCTAGATCCTTCTGTATCTTAAGCCTATCTTCTGGAGTGTTGGCTATTCCTGCCAGCTTGGTGTTGTCTGCAAATTTGATGAGTTCCCCATTTATCCCCTCATCCAAATCGTTGATGAAGATGTTAAAGAGTACTGGGCCTAAAACAGAGCCTTGGGGGACTCCACTGCATACTTCCTTCCATGTAGATGCAGTTCCATTGAGGACTACACGTTGAGTGCGGTTGGTCAGCCAGTTGCGAATCCATTTGGTGGCGGTGCTGTCTAACCCATAATTTTCTACTTTATCTAATAGTAGGTTATGGTCTACTTTATCAAATGCCTTACTGAAGTCCAGGTAAATTATATCAACAGCATTCCTCTGGTCCACTGATTTTGTCACTTTGTCAAAGAATGCAATTAGATTCGTCTGGCATGATCTGTTTTTGACAAACCCATGTTGGCTTTTGGCTATTACTTTGTTTGCTTCTAGGTGTTCACTTATTTGTTGTTTAATTATCTTTTCCAGAATCTTTCCTGGTATTGAGGTCAGGCTGATGGGTCTATAGTTTCCTGGATCTGTTTTTTTCCCTTTTTTGAAGATGGGAACCACATCAACTCTTTTCCAGTCTTCTGATGTGGTTCCCATCTTCAAAAAAGGGAAAAAAAACAGATTATTTTAGGTTATTTCCAACTCTCTTCAATATGGATACAGTTACCTAATAAAAGGCAATTTTCTTTCAGCTTAACAAAAGAGGATACAAAACTAAAAATATAAAGTTATACAAATCAAACCATCAAATGTTAACAGCAACAATGTATAATATCATCAGCAAGAAGAGCTTTTTCCGGAAACCAGAGGTCATGGGGAAAATAGGAAAAAACAGGTCAGACTCCAGATATCCTGGCCAAGGGAGAGGTGAGCAAACTTTATCCACAACTTTTTGTTTTGTTTGCACCCCAAAAAATTTCAGCCTCATTGTTTCCTGTCGTTTTCAGGCAGAAACCAGAATAAAATGCTTTGGATTGTTAACTAAAAAAACGAAAAAGGCCCCTTTCTCAAAAATTCTATAAAGAGAACCCAAAAAACCGCTCACTCTCTCATGCTCATAATACAGGCAGTCCTTGACTTATGACCACAATTGAGCCCAAAACCCGTGTCACGAAACGAGACAGTGGCTAGGTGAGAGTTTGCCCCATTTGGTGACTTTTTTTGCCACGGTTGTTCAGTGAATCATTGCAGTGGTTAAATCAGTGACATGGTTGTTAAGGAATCTGGCTTCCCCATTGACTTTGCTCGACAGAAAGTGGCAAAAGGGGACCGTGTGACACCCCCCCCCTCCCCGGGCCCGCTGTAACTGTCGTAAACGTGAGTCAATTACGCTTGGTAACTGACTGGTGTTTATGACCAAGCGTCCAAATTTTGATCAGCTGACTGCGGGGAGACTACAATGGTCGTAAATGTGAAAAACGGCCATCAGTGACTGTTTTTGGTGCGGCTGTAAATTTGAACGGTCACTAAATGAAGTGTTGTAAGTCGAGGACTACCTGTCTAACTCATCCTGTTTATGTGTCATCAGCCTTACAATGCTTTGTTCCTCTCCATATGAAATTCAGTGGGGACTTTACAAGTTCCTGGGGATTCGAACCACCAAACTGGGGGTTCGAACCACCAAACTGGGGGTTCGAACCACCAAACTGCTGACCTTTCTGATCGGCAAGCTCAGCGTCTTAGCCACTGAGCCACCGCGCCCCTAGACAACCTTCATTACATTGATATTAATTCTATAATCATAAAGATAATAATCCTAATATTTACTTCTCTATTTTAACAAATCTCCCTTATTTCTCGTTGCGTTGCAATGAGATTTTTCTTACAATTCTGCCATCTCCGGAGCCCAGATCTACGATCTTCCCAGAACGTCCTTTGAGTAACTGCATCACGTTCTCGATTTGTTTAGCATTTGCTGGGATGTAGGGGACCTGAAGGAGAAAAGAGAAACCGGTATTCCACCCTGGAGTAAACATCTACGGAGATTCTCAGTCCTCCAGGTCATGGTTGTCCCAAAGGTGCTTTTTCAAGAGGCAACTGGACTTTCTTGTTTTTCTTTGAAGACGTTTTACACAGGAATCTTTTGCGGTTCAGTTTGAGATGGAGACAACCCAGGACTCATCCCCAACAGCCTCTGTTCAACAGCGAAGGGACACAGGGCTGACAACGTCCTGCAGAAAGCACAGCTCCGCAACACACTGTCCTTTCAACAGTTCCAAAAAAGGTTTCACACTCTATTTGCACGAGACTTTGAGGACACAGACAAACCTCCAAGTGGCCTCAATGACTCTATAAGGATGCAAAGGACCGGCTGTCTGCAAGGAGTATCAATCCTTCCATTCCCCTCCATCCGGTCAGAGCTGAAGAAGCTTCTTGGATGAGAAGTAAAACATCTTCAGAAGAAGAAAAAACCCAGAAGATGTTTCCCTTAAGGACACAGACAAACCTCCAAGTGGCCTCAACGGCTGTCTAAAAAAGATGCAAATGACTAGCTGTCTGCAAGGAATACAAACCCCTCCATTCCCCACCATCTAATCAGAGCTGAAGAAGCTTCTTGGATGAGAAGCGAAACATCTTCAAAAGAAAAACCAGAAAGTCCAGCTGCCTCTTGAAAAAAGCACCTTGGGGACAACCATGATCTGGATGACTGAGAATCTCTACAGACTTTGTGCTATGCAATTTGGGATGAAGACCCTTGGAATGCTGTGGGAGTCGGAATGGATTTCCAGAGGGGGAAAATTGCAGGCTACAGGAATTATTTGCACCACTCAGGTGACCCTGAGGACACAGGTAAACCTCCAAGTGGCCTCAACGACCCTCTAAAAGGATGCAAACGACCAGCTGTCTGCAAGGAGCATAAATCCTTCCATTCTCCACCATCCAGTCAGAGCTGAATAAACTTCTTGGATTAGAAGCAAAAGGTCTTCCAGGGGAAAAACCAAACACGAAAGTCCAGTTGCCTCCTGAAAAAACACCTTTGGGACAACCAAGACCTGAATGACTAAGAATCTCCATAGACCTTCCTGTTTTCTCTTAAAAGTTTTGACTTCAAAAATCCTCTCCAGCGCTCGGCACGTGAAAGTCGAAGATGGAAGGGAAGAATACAAAATCCCCTTTACGTGTGCCCACTCCCCATCCCCATTTTCTCCCTGACCTGCACAACTCGATGCCGTTCTCCCCCTTTTAAAAGCCTTATTCGGCTACTTGGTTTTACCTGCAGTTTTAAGGGCACCTTGCGGAAACCGGGCATAAGAATTCCTGCCCACACGACGTAAGCCGTCAAGCCAGTGCCGGCTGCAATTTGCAAAACATCCCAGCCATCCATTTTCTTGCCTTGTAATTCGGCAGCCACCTGTTCAACGTCTTCTGGATCCATCTTTTCTGTAAATGAATTCCGTTTAATTCAATCGCGTTTAGCACTAGTTCAATAGATGTTAAGACTAAGAAGCAAACTGTGTGAGACAGAATGCTGGACTGGATGGGCTGTGGCCTGTTCCAGCAAGGCTATTCTTATGTTCTAAGACTGCAATTTTAGTTGTCCTAAAAATGAGCTGTCCCTCTTTCCATATCCGGTTAGTTTAATAAATCTTCTCAAATCTTAGTTCAATTCCCAGGGACCTTACAAACACATTCAGAGATTTTGCTTGGCCATTGCACCAAACATGGGGTGGTGGGTTTTGGATATTTAATGAGAACCTCCCCAAAAGCATATTATTAAGACTTTGGAAGATCTGAAAACAAAACCTTTTCTGTGTTGTTCATCCTGCCACAGTATAAACCACGGATCATCAACCTTTTGGACCTCAGGGACCACTAAATTCATAATTTTAAATTCTGTGGACCACTAATATGAATTTTTTAAAAAGATAAATGTTTAGTGCAATATAAAAAAAAATATTCTCCCATTTAATTGCAAGAATGCATCCATTTTTCTGCCCAGCACTGAGCATTTGCAACTTTGAACTCAGCACAATTGCAAGATAAATGGTCTGGAACTAAAATATAGGTGATTCTCGATTTATGACCACAACTGAGCCCAGAATGTCTGTCATTAAGCGAGACATGTTAGTTTTGCCCTCTTTTACAACTTTTCTTGTCCCAGCTGTTCAGTGAATCACTGCAGTTTTTAAGTTAGCGGCACAGTTACTTTGCTTGCCGGAAGCTCGCAAAAGTTGATCATGTGACCCCAGGACACTGCAACCGTCATAAATATGAACCCGTTGCCAAGGGTCTGAATTTTGACCATGTGACCTCAGGCTGTGAGTGTGAAAAATGAACCTGTCACTTTTTTCCATTTTAAAATGGGCATGTCACTTTTTTCAATGGTCGTAAGTCACTTTTTTCAATGGTTACTAAATGAACAGTTGTAAGTTGAGGACTACCTGTAAGGCAGAGAGAGAAGATTTCTCCAGGGACGGGCAGAGTGCACGTCCCAGCTGGGGACAAGATTTCCAACCAGACCAAGAGAAAGAGCTACTGCAGATTTGCATCCAGAAGCCCTCTTCCTTCCTTCCTTCCTTCCCACTCCCTTCCTTCTATCCCTCCTTCTTCCCTCCCTCCTATCCCATTTTTCCTCCCTCCCTCCTTCCCTCCCTTCCTTCCTTCCTTCCTTTCTTGCAAATCCAAGTCAAGTCTCGCCCTGCCCTCCCCTCCCTCCCCCCCAGGACCCCTCCCTTCCTTCCCTCGCAGCGCTTCTTCGCCCAGGGCCGCTTCACCTCTGGGAAAGTCGCTTCCTCGGGAGCCACGTGGATCGCCCTCTGGGGAGCCGCGCGCTAGTCGGACGCTCCGTGTGGAAACGAGAGAGACGGCGGAGGTTCCGTTCACTCCCAATCTCTTTTCGAAGAGGAAAAGACCGCGGAGCTGGTGCAGAATTGCACGCTCGCTGGTGGTGCATCAGACCTCCAAGGTCTTTTCCAGCCTCTTCTGTTCTGTTCTGTTCTGTCCTGTCCCTATCCTATTCCTTTCCCTCTTCTATTGCTACATTCTGTTCTGTTCTGCTCTGCTCTATCTATTTCTAAATTCTATTCTATTCTATTCTATTCATATCCTTATTCTATTTCTACATTCTGTTCTGTTCTGCTCTTTCGAAATTCTATTCTATTCTATTCATATCCTTATTCTATTTCTACATTCTGTTCTGTTCTGCTCTATTTCTATTCTATTCTATTCTATTCTATTCTTACATTCTGTTGTGTTCTATTTCTACAATCCATTCTATTCCATTCCATTCCATTATTCTCTTCTATTCTATTCCTATCCTTATTCTATTCCTACATTCTGTTCTGTTCTATCTGTTTCTACATTCTATTCTATTCTATTCTATTCTATTCTGTTTCTCCATTTCTGATCCAGGGAAATATAATGTCCTGCCTTTTCAATATTTCCCAGGAGATTTCATTCTTCTAGGGGTGGGTGCGAACTTCCTATGAAGGACAGTTAATTCAAGGAGCTTAAACAGCAGGTAGATGCCTTTCCTGCCATGTTGGGTGATTGATGTTTTTCTTTCCTCTGACCCCAAATGCCTGATGCCAAGAGCTATGATGTACATTACTTTCATCTCCCTCCTTCCCTCCCTCCCTTCCTGTGTCTCTATCCTCTGTTTAACTGATTACCTGTATGATTATGGAGACCCAGATTAAAACTCCCATTCAACCTTCGAAGCTCAGTGGTTGACATGGGACCAGCCAGTGTCTTTCAGTCCTGCCTCCCTTACAGGGTTGTTGCGAGAATCGAATGAGGGGAGAACAGATAACAGATTAACAGAGTTGGAGGGGACCTTATAGGTCATCTAGTCCAACCCCCCTCCCACTCAAGCAGGAGACCCTACACCATTTCTGACAAATGGCAGTCTAGCCTCCACAACTTCCAGAGGCAACTTCTGTTCCATGGGTTGATTGTTCTCACTGTCAGAAAGTTCCTCCTTATTTCTAGGTTGAATCTCTCCTGGATCAGTTTCCATCCATTATTCCTTGTCTGGCCTTTGGATGCTTTGGAGAATAGCTTGACCCCCTCCTCTCTGGGGCAGCCCCTGCAATATTGGAAGACTGCTATCCTGCCTCCCCTGGTCGTTCTCTTCTCTAGACTAGCCATGCCCAGTTCCTGCAACCGTTCATTCGTTTTAGCCTCCAGTCCCCTCATCATCCTGGTTGCTCTTCTCTGCACTCTTTCTATAGTATGGTGACCAAAACTGGATGCAGCACTCTAGGTGTGGCCTTACTAGGGCTTTATAGAGGGGTATTAGTACCTCCCTTGATCTTGATTGTATCTCTCTGTTAATGCAATTGAGGATCGCAGTGGCTTTTTTGGCTGCCGCTGCACATGGCTGGCTCCTATTTAGCTGGTTGCCCACTAAGACTCCAAGATCCGCCCCCCCCAGTGCTGTTATTAATCACCCATTATTATTCTGCCTTCAGTTGCCAGAGGAACATGAGGAAAGGAAATAAATAATTACACTAATCCTTAAAAAATGTTTCTCCTTCAAGAAGATTATAATCGAAGGTTCTCTTGAAGATGTTTCATTACCTAACTATGGAACAGCATCTGTGCTAGAAGGGAATGGGGCTTGGAGAATGGAGGAGAAAGGGAATGGGAAAAAGAGAGACAGGAAGGAGGAAGGGGAAGAGGAGGAATAGGAGGAGACTGTGGGTCCTTGGGATTCTCTAAACTTGGTAGTTTTCTTGCAGAGTTTCATTACCAAAGTGGGTAACATCATCAGTGCTAGAAGGGAATTGAGTTGAGGAGGAGAAAGAAAAGGAGGAGAAGAGGAGGGAGAAGGAGAAAAGGACTGTGGGGCCCTTGATGCTCTCTGAGGTTGGCTGTTGTCTTCCAGACATTTCATTACCTAACTATGTAACATCATCAGTGCTAGAGGGAATTGGGTGGAGGAGGAGGAGGAAGAGGAGGAGGAAAGAAGGAGAAGGAGAAAAGGACTGTGGGGCCCTTGGTGCTCTCTGAGCTTGGCTGTTGTCTTGCAGACATTTCGTTACCTAACTATGTAACATCATCAGTGCTAGAAGGCAGTGGGGTTTGCTCTTTGTTTATATCAAGGTGCCAATAGAAGAGAGAATATTTATAGCTCAGGATTGAACTGAGTTGAAACCCACACAATTTAACGTCCCCTGAATTCGAGAAATCCAACAGATGTCCTAAGGGAGGCAATCAGTCTTCCCCTCCTTTACTTTCGTGCAATTTCTCTTCCATCATCACCCCAACTTTCTATCCTCACCCCAGGACTGTCCAGCCTCCAAGAGGCGATGCAGACCAGCTGGCTCTGTGAATTTGGAACCACAGCTCTTGTCAGAAAAGTATTTTTTTTTTTGAAGAAAGGGATTAAATGCAAACCACAAGTTTTAGTTCCAGTGAGAAGATTTTTAGCTTTCCGAAAAAAGGGAGCATCGCATATGAGTTTCCCCACCTACGCAAATTCATGGGGTGGAAAATAATCTGGTTTATATCAGGCATGGACAAATGTGAATTCCAGGGTCATATCAGTCGCTGAATGACACCCCTGATCCGCAGGACGAGGATTCGAAGGAGGCACTGCTCATTTTTATAGCTTGCATTGTTAATTTTTTTTTTAAATCCCCAACCAAACTTGCCAAAGCAATAAACTTGGTTCTAGCAGTCAGGAGTGAGGAGGTCTCTAAGGGAATTCTTGATTTTTCCGATGTCTTCTGCCCGATGGTAGAAAGTGCAAAGAGACACTGACTTGGGAGTGAATCATCTCGGAGTGTCTTCCTTGCTCTGCTAAAGCAGCGAGACCTGGCGAGGTCATCCAGTGGTGTCAGAGGGCAATCAAGGGTTTCTTGTGCCGAATTGATCCCTCTCTGTAGGGCCTTCCTGTCCGCAGCAGTTAAAACCGTCATACCAGTGGTGGGTTTCTGCAGGCTCGCACCTACTCGCGAGAGCCGGTTGGTGAAATTTAGAGAACCGGTGAGAGGGGGTTCCACCGGCGTACCTGGAAGTAAATCTGGCCCGCCGCTGCCAGTGACACAACGGAAAGGAAAGGAAGGAAGGAAGGAAGGAAGGAAGAAAGAAAGAAAGAAAGAAAGAAAGAAAGAAAGAAAGAAAGAAAGAAAGAAAGAAAGAAAGAAAGAAAGAAAGAAAGAAAGAAAGAATTTATCATCACAATTGAGTCCAGAATTTTGGTTGCTAAGCAAGAGCATTGTTAAATGAGTTTCACCACATTTTAAAAGGTGGCCACTCCCACCCTGTCACATGACTGCCAAGCCACGCCCACAAAATAGGCCACACCTACAGAGTAGGTTCTAAAAATTTTGAAACCCACCACTGCGTCCTAGCATATTATAATGCAGTACGTGAGGACACTTTCTACGGGGGACCGATAGAACGAGGTCATCAGCCGTTGTTCCACCTAGAGCAGTGATGGTGAACTTTTTCAACACCGGGTGCGAACTGGAACGGGCATGCGTGTGCATGCGCCAGAGAGCCAGAAACCTGAAATCAGCTTGGCTGGTGCCCACTGGCCAGCTGGTCTTTGGGTCTCCGGTATGTGCATGCGTGCTGGCCAGCTGGTCTTTGTGCATGCCAGAGATTGGAAACCCAAAGTGCAGCTGGCTGGTGTGCGCATGCCTATTTTTGGCTGGTTTTGGAGGGCGTTTTCAGGCCTTTTTTTGCTTTTCCACCGAAAAACAGCCTGAAAATGCCCTGAAAAATGCCCCAAAATGGCTGGAAAACAGCCTGTTTTGGGGGTGTTTTGGGCTGTTTTCAGGCTGTTTTCCGGTGCACACGTGCATGTTGAAAACCAGAAGAGCAGCTGGCAATGGCATGCAGGCCCACAGAGAAGGCTCTGCGTACCATCTCTGGTACCTGTGCCACAGCTTTGCCATGACAGACCTAGAGTAATTCACCTTTGAAATGGAAAGGTCACCTAGACCTGCTGAGAATATGCAAGGAGGAAAAGACAGGAAGTTCTCTGTATTCTTTTTGGGGGTATCTGAGTGGATTGCATTAAATTCAGGCTTTTCCACGATTAAATAAATACACCGCCTTCCTTAAGTTGGACTTGGAAGGACGGCAAGTAGGAGAGGCTAATAAATTATGTGCAGAGTGGAAAATGTGGGGAGAGAAACGTCTTCTCCAGCGTTGGGGCCAGCTGCCAAAAATAAACCCAGGGACTAAGAAAGGGAAAAGGGGGCTTATAAAACATAATTAGCCATAGAATTTGCTTCTATTAGATGCAGCGATGACAAGCAATTTAGATAGTGGATATAAAATTGCTTCCCAGAGGCCTGGTTTGTGGGAAAGATGTAAATTGCCTCATTTTTTTTTTAGCCCACGTCGTCTTCTCTGCCAGTTTGCCATCTGCATCCAATGAGGGGGAGAGGGGGAGTGAGTGCATTAAATGAAAGTCAAGATGGCGGATCTGTTTGTGCCGTTGGAATTAATATAATACAATAGCAGAATTGGAAAGGACCTTGGAGGTCATCTAGTCCAACTCCCTGCCTAGGAAGGAAGCCCTAGACCAGTGATGGCTAACCTTTTTTGGCTAGCAGGGGGGTCGTGCGTGGGTGTGCCACACCCATAATGCTATGTGCGCAACCCCCTGCTCTTGGCACAATTTTTTTGCCCTCCCCAGACTCCAGAGGCTTTCTAGGAGCCTGGGGAGGGTGAAAACAGCCTTCTTCCCCCACCTCCAGAGGCTTCAGGAGCTTCCCTGAAGCCTCCAGAGGGAGAAAAATCACCTCCAAAGAAGGCCTAAATCAGCTGGCCAGAGCACACATGCACGCTGGAGCTGACAGGGCCATGTCTCGCGTGCCCTAAGAAATGGTTCCATAGATTCGCCATCACTGCCCTAGACCATTTCAGACAAATGGCTATCCAACATTTTCTTAAAGACTTGCAGTGTTGGGGCATTCACAATTTCTGGAGGCAACTTCTGTTCCACTGATTAGTTGTCCTAACTGTCAGGAAATTTCTCCTCAGTTCTAAGTTGCTTCTCTCCTTGATTAGTTTCCACCCGTTGCTTCTTGTCCTGCCCTCAGGTGCTTTGGAGAATAGCTTGACTCCCTCTTCTTTGTGGCAACCCCTGAGATATTGGAACACTGCTATCATATCTCCCCTAATCCTTCTTTTTATTAAACTAGCCATACCCAGTTCCTGCAACCGTTCTTCGTATGTTTTAGTCTCTAGTCCCCTAATCATCTTTGATGCTCTTCTCTGCACTCTTTCTAGAGTTTCAAAATCTTTCAAAGAGGCCACGGCAGCTAATATAACTATCTAGAACCTGAAAAATAATTCTGCCCCATTTGGGTGGAGATCTATCTATCTATCACCTGTCTATCGTGTCTGCCTGCCTGCCTCCCTACCTATCCACCTATCTATCTATCATCTATCCCCTATCATCTCTCTCGCTCAATAATTTATCCTTCTGGGAGTTGAAGTCCAGACATCTTCAAGTGGCCAAGGTTGAGAAACTCTGGAACTTTGATTAGATCTCTGTTAGCAATTACTGCATCTGAATTTACCAATTGTAAATTTCATTGTAATTTTATTTTATTTTATTACAATGACAATAAAGATGATGATGATCTAGTTTTGGTCGCCACGATGCAAAAAAGATGTGGAGATTCTAGAAAGAGCAACAAAGAGGATTAGGGGACTGGAGGCTAAAATATATGAGGAGCGATTGCAGGAACTGGGTATATGTCTAGTTTAATAAAAAAGAAGGACCAGGGGAGACATCTACAATACAATAGCAGAGTTGGAAGGGACCTTGGAGGTCATCTGGTCCAGCCCCTAGCCTGGGCAGGAAGCCCTATACCATTTCAGACAAACAGCTATCCAACATCTTCTTGAAGACTTGCAGGTTGTGAATGCCCCAACACTGCAAGTCTACATGATAGCAGTCTTCCAGTTGCCCCAAAGAAGAGGGAGTCAAGCTATTCTCCAAGGCACCTGAGGGTAGAACAAGAAGCAATGGGTGGAAACTAATCAAGGAGAGATTCAACTTAGAACTGAGGAGGAATTTCCTGACAAGGAGAACAATTAACCAGTGGAACAGCTTGCCACCAAAAGTTGTGAATGCCCCAAACACTGGAAGTTTTTAAAGAAGACGTTGGATATCCATTTGTCTGAAGTGGTGCAGGCTTCCCTGCCTTAGCAGGGGGTTGGATTAGAAGATCTCAAGGGTCCCTTCCAACTCTGTTATTCTAAAGTAATTCTAAAGTGAAAGGCACGGAGGATGGGAGAAGAGTAAGAAAAGAAAAAAAGCAGAAGGGAGCATCGGAAGAGAAAAGACAGATAGGATGTGACAAAACCCAGCCACTAGAAACAAGGGACCCCTCTCCGATGCCTGGTTCCCTCCCAGTGACCTCTCGTTTTCTCAAACCTCCCCCCTTCTCTAATTGTAGGTGGATCCCCATCCTAAATGCGGGGGGAGGGGGGAGGTCTGGTGAGTGCCAGCTTCCACTCCCACCCCGGTTACCCAGAAGATGCCTCTCCCTCCCCCTCCCCTCCGGCCTCCTCCTTTCCCTAGTTCCCCACCATCTTCCCACACACTTAGATTTTCCCACAGCCCCAGCCGTGTCCTTCCCAAGCCTGTTTTTATTAGTGGGGGCAGCGAGGAGGAGCGGGGAAACTAAGCCGGGCATCTGAATGTAATACAGCCTGGACAACCACAACAGGTGGCCTTACTTTCAGAGGCAGCCAAGAGGTGGGAGGGAGGGGCGCACACCCAGCCCTCAGCACCGGGGAATTGATGGGCGAGGGGAGGAGGAGGTGTGTGCAGAGATAGGCCGAGATAGCCCCCCCTCTCCCCAGGGGTGGAAATCCATCTTCCGGGCAAGGAGGAAGAGGAGGAGGAGGAGAAATTCCCGGAATCCCCCCAAGGCTCATTTTTTCACTCCTGAGCATCCACCCAACGGACAGAGGCCATTTCCTGCAGGAAGGAGATTCTTTCCCCCAACAGAAAAGGTTTCTCCATGTCCTTCTGGGTGTAAATTTTGGGGAGAACATGGAACTCTCTGGGGAGCGGAGCAAATGGGAGAGAGAAAGGAGAAAGAGAAAGAGAAAGGGAAGGGAAGGGAAGGGAAGGGAAGGGAAGGAAGGAAGGAAGGAAGGAAGGAAGGGGGAGGAGAAAGGAGGTAAGGAAGGAGGAGGGGAAAGGATGGAAGGAAGAGGAAGGAAACGGAGAAAGGAAGGAAGGAGGGAAGGGAACAGGTAGGAAGGACAGAAGGAAGGAAGGGGGAAGTGAAAAGGGAAGGAAGAGGAAGGGAATGGAGGAAGGAAGGAAGGATGGAAGAGAACAGAGGAAGGAAGGAAGGACAGAGGGAAGGAAGGGGGAAGGGAAAGGAAGGAAGGAAGAGGAAGGAAGGAAGGAGAAGGGAACAGAGAAAGGAAGGCAGGGAGAGAGGGAAGGAGAATTGAATGGAGGAAAAGGGAAGGGAAAGGAGGGATGGAAGAGGAAGGAAACAGAGGAAGAAAGAAAGGAGAAGGGAACGGAGAAAGAGAGGAATGGGGAGGGGGAAGGAGGGAAGAAGAAGGGAATGGAGGAAGGAAGAATGGAAGGGGGAAGGGAAAGGAGGGAAGGAAGAGGAAGGAAAAAGGAAGGAAGGAAGGAAGGAGAAGGGAATGGAGAAAGGGAAGACAGGAAGGAAGAGGAAGGAAACGGAGAAAGGAAGGAAGGAGGGAAGGGAACAGGTAGGAAGGACAGAAGGAAGGAAGGGGGAAGTGAAAAGGGAAGGAAGAGGAAGGGAATGGAGGAAGGAAGGAAGGATGGAAGAGAACAGAGGAAGGAAGGAAGGACAGAGGGAAGGAAGGGGGAAGGGAAAGGAAGGAAGGAAGAGGAAGGAAGGAAGGAGAAGGGAACAGAGAAAGGAAGGCAGGGAGAGAGGGAAGGAGAATTGAATGGAGGAAAAGGGAAGGGAAAGGAGGGATGGAAGAGGAAGGAAACAGAGGAAGAAAGAAAGGAGAAGGGAACGGAGAAAGAGAGGAATGGGGAGGGGGAAGGAGGGAAGAAGAAGGGAATGGAGGAAGGAAGAATGGAAGGGGGAAGGGAAAGGAGGGAAGGAAGAGGAAGGAAAAAGGAAGGAAGGAAGGAAGGAAGGAAGGAGAAGGGAATGGAGAAAGGGAAGACAGGAAGGAAGAGGAAGGAAACAGGAAGGAAGGAAGGAAGGAAGGAGAAGGCAATGGAGGAAGGAAGGAAAGAAGGGAAAGGAAACGGAGGAAGGAAGGAAGGAAGGAGAAGGAAATGGAGAAAGGGAAGACGGGAAGGAAGAGGAAGGAAACAGAAAGGAAACAGGAAGGAAAGAAGGAGAAGCAATGGAGGAAGGAAGGAAAGAAGGGGAAGGAAACGGAGGAAGGAAGGAAGGAAGGAAGGAAGGAACCCTGAAAATTTCCTCACTTTGGTGGAAATTTCCCCCATCCTGCCAAATGCACAGAGCATCTTGCTTTGGGCTGACCTCCCAGGGATGTTGCATCTCACACCCGGACACCAGTCGAAGGAAACGGCTTCGGGAAGAACCACCTGGCATCCTATACGGGGCATAAGAGATAGTCAGGATTGGGCGTTTCTTATATTTCCTTTTTTCCTCCGTGGATCCCGAATGGCTCCCAGGCTACGGCATGAGAATCATGGCCCCATGTTCACCTTGAACATTAAGGGAATAAGGGTGGCTAAGATGCTACGCTTGTCAATCAGAAGTTCGGCAGTTCGAATCTCTTGCGCTGCATAATGGAGGGAGCTCCCGTGACTTGTCCCAGCTTCTGCCAATTTAGCAATTCGAAAGCACGTAAAAAATGCAAGTAGAAAAATAGGAACCACCTTTGGTGGGAAGGGAACAGCGTTCCGTGCGCCTTTGACGTTGAGTCATGCCGACCACATGACCACAGAGACGTCTTCGGACAACGCTGGCTCTTCAGCTTTGAAACGGAAATGAACACCGCCCCCTAGAGTCTGGGATGACTAGCACATATGTGCGAACCTTTACCTTATGTAATCCAGCAACCACCAAATGGAAAGCACGAATATTGGCAGGGCGAGCGATTGTATGCTATATAAATAAAGTGCAAACCCCACACTCCTTCTTAGTTGATGAGATTACCTAGCTGGGTAATGCAAGAAAGCCACCAAGCTCAGAAAGCATCAAGAACTATGGAGTTAAACCCTGAGTTACAGGTATTCTCATCTGTTGAAAATCCTTCTGTCTTTTCCTCACATGCTCTTTTATCGTCGTTATAATGGCCCTTGTGCGTTCTGAATAATAGTCAACGCGGATTGACAGGTAGTCCTCAACCTTATGACCAGCCACTTAGTAGCAATAGCATTTAGACTTATATCCCGCTTCACAGCTGCTTCACAGCCCTCTCTAAGCAGTTTACAGAGACAGCCTCTTGCCCCCCAACAATCTGGGTGTTCATTTTACCCACCTCGGAAGGATGGAAGGCTGAATCAACCTGGAGCCTGGTGAGATTCGAACTGCCAAATTGCAGGCAGCCGGCAGGCAGCCGAAATAGCCTGCAGTCCTGCACTCTAACCACTGCGCCACCACGGCTCATAGTAGCCACTTGAAACATCAATGCATCTACCCCAAAGGTAATTATGACCCAGATTTGAAGTTTTGATGGTCCCCATGGTTACATAACTGCATTTTGAGCACCTGGCAACTGACCTGGCATTTCTGGCCATTTGCAGTGTCCCGTGATGACAGGACTGCAATTTACGATGATTTTAGCATTTATACTTATTTTTTTTTTCTGGCAAAAACAACAATGTGCTCACTTAAGCACCATGGTGCTCATTGAATGACTGCTAGGAAAAAGGTCATCAAAATCAGGGGCGGTCCTACGATGACTTGATTAATGATTTATGACCGTAATTGTGGGCTCGATTTCAGTCGTAAGTTGAGGACTTCCTGAATTGCCAAAACCGAAATGTGTATTGCATTCTTTCCCCTTTGCTCAGGCGTGGGAACTAAATATTTGGTTTCTTTTTGGCATCAGTCCATCTTCTCTCTCTCTCTCTCTCTCTCTCTCTCTCTCTCTCTCTCTCTCTCTCACACACACACACACACACACACACACACACACACACACACACAGTCTCTCTCTCTCTCACACACACACAGAGTGAGAAAGTGACATCAGTTACAGCAATAAAAGACCCTTAGTAGTCAGGCATAAGCATCTGTAGATACTCAAAGGGAAAAGGAAGTGGAAGCCAAGTTTATTTTAATCTCCGCCCCCTCTGTCTCCCTCTGTCCCTCCCCCCCCTCTCTCTCACACACACACCATATGGATCTCTTCATTCCAATCTTTTTTTAATATTGAAATTGTATAGGTCTATTTATAAATCCGGCTTTTCCACGGAGGTGATGAAATGTTAGTCGGCCCCACTTGGGAAAGGTGCTGTTATCAGTTGGGAACCAGAGCAAGGTCGGCTCCTTCAGTCACAACGGGATGGTGTTTCTAAATTCTTTCATATCCACCAGAGAGATGAGGTTGCTTCATTTGTGGGTCTCTTCATTTGTGGGTCCCCGTCCCTTTTCAATTACAGTAAGGATATAAGTTCTATTTTATTCCTTTGAGAGATTCGTCATCCCCCATCTTCACAGCTTTAAGAAGGGTGGATTTCAAATCGAGCTCTCCTGGAGATTGGCCCAAAGTCACCCGGTTGGCTTTCATGCCTAAGGCAGGATTAGAACTCACGGTCTCTTGGTGATTGGCCCAAAGTCACCCGGTTGGCTTTCATGCCTAAGGCAGGATTAGAACTCACGGTCTCTTGGTGATTGGCCCAAAGTCACCCATTTGCACTGCCCTGAGTCCCTTTTGGTGAAAAGGGCGGTATATAAATTGAAAATAAAGTAAAATTTAAAAAAAATTGTCTTTCATGCCTAAAGCAGGACTAGAACTCACGGTCTCCTGGCGATTGTCCAAAAGTCACCCAGTTGGCTTTCATGCCTAAGGCAGGACTAGAACTCACGGTCTCTTGGTGATTGTCCCAAAGTCACCCGGTTGGCTTTCATGCCTAAGGCAGGACTAGAACTCACAGTCTCCTGGTTCCTATTCCAGCACCTTAACCAATAGATCAAACTAGCTCAAGCTAGTGACCTTCCATGAGTGACCTGTCTCATCACAGCTTAGGAGATGTTGAATATAAAACAGCAATACTTACTCATCCTTAGACTAGTTAAGATAACCTGATGTTTTGGCCAGGTAGGTTTGTTCAGGACCCTGGACAGAGGTGCTGATTGATTCATTGTCCGTCTCACAGGGGAGAGCTGTTGTCTTAGCAAGATGCTGAGCTCTTTTGAGATGGTTGGAAGGTTGATGATAAGGATGGCCTTGCTTTTCACACGCCAAGTGGGCTGTGGCAATTGTCCAGCTTGATATATTGTAGAAAAATGAGGCTCTTAAAAGTGAGGTCCAAATGAGGCCCAGAATCCTAATGGACAATCACTTAAATATGAGCCAGCCGTGTGCAGCAGCTGCCAAAAAAGCCAACACAGTTCTAGGCTACATCAACAGAGGGATAGAATCAAGATCACGTGAAGTGTTAATACCACTTTATAAGGCCTTGGTAAGGCCACACTTGGAATACGGCATCCAGTTTTGGTCACCACGATGTAAAAAAGATGTGGAGACTCTAGAAAGAGTGCAGAGAAGAGCAACCAAGATGATTAGTGGACTGGAGGCTAAAACATGAAGAATGCTTGCAGGAACTGGGTATGTCTAGTTTGATGAAAAGAAGGACCAGGGGAGACATGATAGCAGTCTTCCAATATCTCAAGGGCTGCTACAAAGAAGAGGGAGTCCAGCTATTCTCCAAAGCACCTGAGGGCAGGACAAGAAACAACAGATAGAAACTAATCAAGGAGAAAAGTAACCTAGAAGTAAGGAGAAATTTCCTGACAGTTTAGAACAATGAATCAGTGGAACAACTTGCCTCCAGAAGTTGTAAATGCTCCAACACTGGAAGTTATTAAAAGATTAGATAACCATTTGTCAGAAGAGGTGTAGGGTTTCCTGCCTAAGCAGGGGGTTGGACTAGAAGACCTCCAAGGTCCCTTCCAACTCTGTTATTCTATTTGTATTCTAAATACCATGAATTGGAAAACTAAATATCTTCTAGCTAAGAAGTCTAAGAATAGAGAAAGATAATTTAAAAAGACTCTCTTCTCTGATTGCATTTCCTTCTAGCCATTGGGATTGGAGGAAGACTGGTCTGAAATGGCATAGTAGGGTTTCCTGCTTGAACAGGGGGATGGACTAGAAGACCTCCAAGGTCCCTCCCAGTTCTATTCTCATCGATTGATTGGAGTTCTAGCTTGTGTGTTGAGTACCAAACCAACGAAGAGAACCGGGACAAAATGTTTGAGTCAAAATGCGTTGAGTACCAAATTTGATGAGTTTTAAAGTAGTTGAATGCCAAGGCACCACTTGTCTTTCTGATTTTTATGTAAATACCAAGTGGGTTAATGCAGAAGCCAAGTTAGGCACATTGGACGATCACAGTCACACAACCCTAAAGTTTGGCAACTAGCAGCAGTGCCGTCTCCACGCTGGGAACTGCACAAGAGCACAAGACAGAAGGTTACACTAACATAAACAATCTGGAGCCTGAGCAAACCCCGATCCCTTAACCATGGCGACTTCTCCAATTAGACAGCTCTAGCTGGCAGGTGCAGTCAATTACTCTAATAGCAAGCAGAAAATCAGACCAAACTATAAAGCGGCCATAAATAAAGAAGGAATTAGAAGGAAAAAGAGGGTGGGGGGGAAACGGGGGGAGGGAAAAGCAGGAGGGAAACAGGAAAGCAGTGAGAGTAAAGAACAGGGGTTATGCATATAAAATAAGGAAGGATGGAAGGCTTGGTTTGCTGGTCTTAATGGGACACAATAAATAAAGCAAGAAAACGAATAGCAAATCAATATACGAAATGTAAAACATAAAAGAAAAAGAGAATTATGTAAAGAAGAAAGAAGATCAATCTGAAAGTTCCGATATCTCAGAGGGTGCCCCAAAGAAGAGGGAGTCAAACTATTCTCCAAGGCACCTGGGGGCAGGACAAGAAGCAATGGGTGGAAACTAATCAAGGAGAGAAGCAACTTAGAACTAAGGAGAAATTTCCTGACAGTTAGAACAATTAACCTCTGGAACAGCTTGCCTCCAGAAGTTGTGAATGCCCCAACCCTGGAAGTCTTTAAGAAGATGTTGGATAGCCATTTGTCTGAAATGGTATAAGGTTCCTGCCCACGCAGGGGGTTGGACTAGAAGACCTACAAGGTCCCTTCCAACTCTGCTATTGTATTGTATTGTATTCTATATAGACTTGCCCCAAAATGGTGGCTATAAAATATGTACAGCTAATCTAAATTGATAAGCAATGTTGTTTCTTCATTTTTATCCTGCCTTTGTGTTACCTTTGTAAATAACTCCAGGTAGAAAACTGATATTTTCCCCAACAACAACCCTGTGAGGTGGGTTGGGCTGTGGGAGGGGGACTGGCCCAAAGTCACCCAACGGGCTTTGATAGTTAAGGCAGGACTAGAACTCACCGTCTCCTGCTGATTGGCCCAAAGTCACCCAGCCAGCTTTCATGCCTAAGGCAGGACTAGAACTCACAGTCTCCTGGTTTCTAGGCTGGTGCTTTAACCACTAGACAAAAGTGTACTGTATTTTCATCATGTCACCATGTACATAGTCTCTGAACAGAATTTCTGAACACTCCTGCTATAATATTAAAAGCTACTGCCTCCTGTGGCTTGCACCGAAGTTGTTGTTGTTAGTTGTGAAGTCGTGTCCGACCCATCGTGACCCCATGGACAACGTTCCTCCAGGCCAGTGGTGAAATTCTAATTTTTTCTTACTACCAGTTCTTGGTGGCTGTAGCTTGATGGGCATGCCAGAGGAAGGATACTGCAAAATCTCCATTGCCACCCCACTCTGGGGCCAGCCAGAGGTGGCATTTGCCGGTTCTCTGATCTACTCAAAATTTCTGCTACCGGTTCTCCAGAACCAGTCAGAACCTGATGAATTTCACCCCTGCTCCAGGCCTTCCTGTCCTCTACCATCGTCTGGAGTCCATTGAAGCTCACACCGGCTGCCTCAATGCCTCCATCCAGCCACCTCCTTCTCTGCCGTCCCCTTCTTCTTCTTTTGCCCTCCATCGTTCTTCTCCAGGGAGTCTTTCTTCCTTCTCATGAGGTGGCCAAAGTCTTTGAGTTTCCTCTTCAGGATCTGGTCTTCTAAAGAGCAGTCAGGGTGGATCTCCTCTAGGACTGACCGGTTGGATGGCCTTGCAGTCCAAGGGACTCAATGCAGGAGTCTTCTTCTCCAGCACCATAGTCCAAAGGCCTCAAAATTCATAGCTCAAAGGCACCTAAATCACTGTTAGGTATTTAGGGTTTATTTATACATTTGTCCACTGTTTTAAAAAAAGAGTCACATCGTATTAAAAGGTGTAAAGAAAAGAGAGAAGTGGAAAGATGATATAGAACGAAACAACTCAGAGAGCTTTAGATTGAGGGACAAGCTTAAAGTTAGGGAGAAGAATCGCCTGTCTCATTATTGATTATAATTTAAGGCCAGGATGCAAATCTGAACCGGGACAGTCAACCAAGGGAACCTTTGAAGTTCTACTCATTAAACAATGCACTAAGAAAGCAAAATGCAAAGCAAACCATCTTTTACCGATTTGAAATTCGGGGGTGGGGGGTGGGAGGGAATTCACATTCGAGGCCAAATCAAGATTTTTTTTTTTCATCCTGACCTCCTTTCGTCCATTGTCCTGGCTCTCCCTGATTTTCAGAGGTTGACCCTCGCCTGCCATTCAAAGCCCAAGCATGACCCCCCTCCTCCCCAATCTGGGGAGCGGTGGGGGGGGGGGAAGGGAGGAAAAGCTGGGGCCTGTGATTAAAAGCGTTGGAGGCCCCAGAGAAGGGGGAAAGATGCAATAAGTGGTCAAAGGGATTGGGTTTTTTTTTTTTTGCAAAGAATCCCAAGATTGGAGCAATTAGCAGATTGGAAGCAGAGAGAGAGACAGAGAGGCAGAGAGAGAGGGATGGGAAAAACCTGGGCTTAATGAGAGAGCAAATTTTCCTTCTAGCCTTTCCCTCCCTCCCCCTCCCTGAGCCAACCCCTTCCCCTTTTTCCCTTCCCCTTCAGGCTT